>JAPFBL010000004.1:3017500-3617500 GCA_026182355.1 Hermatobates lingyangjiaoensis | reverse complement strand
TATATATATATATATATATTATATATTTATATTATATATATTATATTATATATATATATATATATATATAATATATAATATATAACAGATTCAATAATATATCGACCGCTTGATATAATAGGTGTGTTCTTTAATCGGGGTTCGGTCAATTTTCCAGGATAAAAAATTAAACTCTTCGGGGTTCGGTCAATTTTCCAGGATAAATAATTAAACTTTCTTAGTTAAAAAATTGTTACTTCTGCCTATGAAAAAGGTTTTAAATAAAACCGAAACGTTGGCAACGAGAGTTTAATTTTTTATCCTGGAAAATTGACCGAACTCCGATTAAAGAACACACCTATATATATATATATATATATATATATATATATATATATATATATATATAAAGAAAACAGAAACACATAAACATAGGCATACAAGACTTAGCTTATATAAAGGCGTTTTTCTTCATTATATATATATATATATTATATATATATATATATATATATATATATGTGTGTGTGTGTGTGTGTGTGTTGTGTGTGTGTGTGTGTGTAACAAGATTTCACATTAAATACGTGAAAGAACAATCAATATTCAAACCGCAATAAGACATGAAAAAAAAACTTAAGATAATACAACCAAAACAAGAAGTCTTCGTGAGAGTCAAATCCCAAGTGGGATTGGACATGAGGAAGACCGCTTGATTTTAGTATTTTTTTCAATTTTTTATTGTGGTTTAGAATATATATATATTTGTTAAATAATAAATTATTTATTAAATCTTTTGATAGACATTGAGTTTCAATAACAACTCAATTATTGTTTATTATTTAATAAAACCTGTATTAAAGAAACATATTTTGCCATGATTATATATATATATATATCCACCCTAAATTCGAAAAAACGATCCAAACTGGACGCAAATCAGTTCACAAACGAAGAAAAGCAACACACGAGAATGAGACACACTTACCAACTCAAATTTTCAGGTGATCCGTCTTCAGGAGAATGGGTGACCAAGCACGCCGGAAGCACAACGGCAGGAAACCATCCCGGCAACCGACCGTGCTGCCACGCGCGCCCGGTTCTTGTGACATTTCCTCACTTCCAGACGACTCCCTCATTCACCTTCGACTGACTTCCTACTCTCCCTGTCAGACTTCATCCTAAAACACAATGCATTCCGCTTCAAAGATGAATTCTACCTCCAGATCAGAGGAACTGCTATGGGAACAAGAATGGCTCCCTCCTTTGCGAACCTGTTTATGGCCCACCTCGAAAATAACTTTCTTCGCTCATATCACTTGCTCCCCTCATTTTACACCCGATACATAGACGACATATTTTTCATCTGGCCCCATGGCAGTTCCGAACTTGACTCTTTCATCCTTAGTTTTAAAACCTCTTGTTCTTCTGTCTCTTTCACCCACAACGTCTCTGCTACTTCCATTACCTTCCTGGACATCGACGCTGCTCAGCAAAAAGCAGCGGGCAACTGGGACCTTACGCATGGACCTGTAACTCTACTCCCATTGGTCAACATCGCAACAAATCATATTCCTTTCCCCGGACAACTCATAGAAAACTATATATATATATATATATAAGCTAACCTTTAAATCGTCTGACTAGAAAATAAACACGAAACCAAATATCAAAGGTACTTGAATAGTTCTAGACATGATTTATTTTGATATATTGACATTCGACGTTCTCATGAGATAAAGTGCCTACTTAAGTTACAGGATGCTACTCAAGAAGGCTCGTGTATGTGTAACTTAGATTCAAACACAAAATTTTTTTCCTGGGAGTGACATATATCTAAAACCATAGTAAGTCTTGTCTGTAAAAGTAATTGGTTGTTTATGGCATTGTCTATTTAGTGTTTCTTAAGTTAATATATTCTATAAGGAAGTGGTCAAACAAAACACACACTGTTATGCAAATACCAGTTTTGACTCTGAGAAGAGACCACTTGTTATAGTTGAAAGATCTTAGTCTTTTTTCTGATTTCTTACTGTGGTTTAAACGTTGTTTTTTTTATGCATGTTTACTGTGAAATCTAGTTAACACTGTTATACGTAAAGAGATGTTTCAAACAAAAGCAACGGAACTGATCTCAAGGTTTTTATAATTCTTTATTGACATTATTCGGAAATTCCTGTCTGTTATTTTAAGTTATGGTGTAGATGAAAGTTGTCAGAAAAGGTAACAAGAAGGTGACAGCGTCTTGGATTATGTTGTCACTATTGAAAAATTTTACATTAAATATGAACTTATCCTCTATGCACAAGTTATCATCTACTTCAAACCAAAACTAACGCCTGGAGACTACCTCATTAATTAGTATCGTAAAGGTGATATCTACATATTAACATCGAACATCTGAGAAAGCTTATCTTATTGTAATCATTATTTATTAAATTATAAAGTAATATTAATTCATAATGTTATATTTTGTGCTAATTTATATCATTATTAGCAAGTAATTTTATTTAAAACAATATAAATGCTTAGTTTTTCTTGTCACATGGTTACGGCAAATCTATTGGAAATTTTTCAGAAAAGTTTTGATAGAATCGATAAAGTCAAGATAATTGGTCTACGGTCTTTCCTAATTCGCAATTAGATGTTAAGTCACCACTAAAGGGTAGAAGATGTTGAATTTTCGCACTCATTGATTTGATGGAGTTTAGGAATGCTGGGAGATATCGGAGAGCATTAACCTGCCAGTGGCAAATCATTGCATCAATATAGAAGTTCACCCTCTTTGTAGTAACCCCTTTCCCGCCATTCAGGTCATTATTTGCAGGGAAGAGACAATGCCATTAATGATCCCAATCCTTCTTGGTGCCCCTCAATTTCTGTCTAGACATGGCGCCACCTTTAAATCTGTTTAATCTTTAAAAAAAAATTGATTGGACCATTAATGTTTTATTGTGAATAGCATAATAAATATTAACTGCGCTAATAACAATATAATAATACACATGTTCTGTTAAATAATATTTGATTTGAGCACATCAAGTACTGACTCGACTTAGTTTTTTAAAAAAGCGATAGTTTACGGATGAAACCTCATTTTGCTTGAAGAGCCACATAAAATTATTGCAATCAGCTTGATTGGAAATTCGAGACCAGTTATTTGCCAATATGTACATATCGGTAAAATAATGAAAAAGGCTAGTCAATAATGATAAACCATCTTTTTTTATTCCAACAAATAAAAAGCACTTATTAGAGTGCCCAATATAATTTTCCCCCCAAGTTGCGCTTACAATCAGTTAAAATCATAAGATTCATCTTGAATAGGAAATATTGAGGAAGTAGAAAATATGTGTTTAATGACTACTTGCAGATTTAAAGGTCCTACTAAAGTATTACAACTTTGAAACTTTATATGTTAGCTTCTATGATCTTTGAAAGAAGAGTTACAACTCACAGATATGTCTCCTACAATTTACAGTATCTCTGAAGGTCACTAAATAATCAATGACCTCACTTATGTATTACAGTTTGCAAATGGGTATACCTATGCTCTATTCCTGAGGTCACTGCATGAATCAATGAACTTGCTAAAGTATTACTACTGCAGCATTGGTATCTGCTTCTGTTTGATGAATACTTGCAGGCTACTACGTAATCAATGATAGTACTAAAGTATTAAAACTTACTGATATCGGTCTAATACAGTTCACTGTATACTTGCACGCTACTAAGTAGTCAGTGGTACTGCTAAAGTATAGATAATATAAGAACAAGAAATGAATAATTAAATAAAGAAGCTAAAATAAAAAAAATATATGAAGTTAATAAAAATATATCGATAATTTTATATATATATATATATATATTTAAAAACGTTATGTCTGATTTCACTTTACTTAACATAGTTGAATGTTTCTCTAAACTTCGAAACATTTTCTTCAATTGAAAAAACTTTGTTGAATGTTTCTCCAAACTTTCGAAGTTTGGAGAAACATTCAACCATGCTAAGTGAAGTGAAATCAGACATAAGGTTTTTAAATATATTTATTCAAGAAGAACTGCCTCCAACTTTTACGAATATATATATATATATATATATATATATATATACTTTTTCGTTGGAAATACGATCCGAAACGAACAAATATAGTTCAATGTAGAAAAAGAAACATAGAGAAGTTAAAAGCGCACTTGGTTTTCTTCTCTTATTTCTCATGAAGACGGTTCAAACCGAAAATTAGAGACTAAGTGTGTGCTTTTAATATGTGTATATGTATATAATATACATAGAGCAAGTAATTCGGCATCAGGATAACTGAGGCCATCAATGAGTGGCTATTAAAAAGTGGAATATTATAAAATAATTTATTTCTCTATAATATAAAGCTAATTAATTAACAAAATTAATTTTCTTAGCTATAAAATAACCATATTACACCAATAAGAATTCATGAAATGTAAGGTTGTGAATTAACCATCAGTCTGACTAGTTATGAATTAAATTTTATGTAATTTAAAACTATTTCATTTGCTCTTATTAAAACACATACCTACTTCACATTATTATCGTCCTTATTCATAAAAAATAATAATGTGGTTTTAAGAAAAAATATATATAAATAAACGGAAATTGAAGTTGAAAAGGTAATGTGAGAGAGACAGTGATTATCTAAGGTTGCGGTTTCTAACAGGATTAATCGGCAAACAGTTTTGATTTAGTGACCTCTGCATGCCCCTTGGGAAGGATTCAAAAGGGTGCCAGCAACACCTTTGTTTATACAACAAAGGGATCACCATCTATTCGCCTTCATGTGTATTTCTACCTCTCCAAACAGTATTTCTTCGTCTGAAAGTATTTTTCATCGTTTTCACTTTTTATTTTTATTTCTAACAAAACCAATTATATATTACAAAAAATAATTAGTTTAATTTCAAATATCTTTATATTTTAAATGACGTTTTTATTATTATGACGTATAATTTGTAACCCTTAGAGCATTATCCCTTATTTTCTTGGTGGTGAGTTACTTTAATACATATATATGTAAACTATATTCACAAAAAGAACACACTGAAATGAAACAAAAACTTACTAATATATTACGGTTGTCTCGTCATCAAAAGTATAGATGTGAGTCGCTCCGAAGACAGGCGATGACTGACTTTATATATATATATATATATATATGTTGTGTGTGTGTGTGGTGTGTGTGTGTGTGTTATCTAATCGGGTTTGATCAAATTTTCTAGGTTCAAAAATCAAACTCTCATTGCCGACGTTTCGGTTTTATTTTAAAACCTTTTTCATAGGCAGAAGTAAGAATTTTGATTGAGAAAATGAAATTTACATTATTTAAAGGAACAACAATCTCAAACCGAGCAAAACCTTCGACCAGACTTTCGAGAGTCTAGACTAGACTAAACCTTCGAAAGTCTGGTCGAAGGTTTTGACCAGTTAAGATTGTTCTTCCTTTAAATAATGTAAATTTCATTTTCTCAATCAAAATTCTTACTTCTGCCTATGAAAAAGGTTTTAAAATAAAACCGAAACGTTGGCAATGAGAGTTTGATTTTTGAACCTAGAAAATTTGATCGAATCCCGATTAGATAACACACCTACTCTATCAAAAGGTCGATATATTATTGAATCTGTTATATTATATATATATATATAGGTGTGTTCTCTAATCGGGGTTCGGTCAATTTTCCAGGATAAAAAATCAAACTCTCGTTGCCAACGTTTCGGTTTTATTTAAAACCTTTTTCATAGGCCTACAAACAAAGGATAATAAGAAATCACATATCAACATCAAACATATACACAATATGAAAATGGATTGTTACAACTTATGAATATTACAAGCAGAAATATTTCAGAGATATATAAAACAATATTACTTATAGAAGTAAGAATTTTTTAACTAAGAAAATGAAATTTACATTATTTAAAGGAACAACAATGTTAGCCGGACAAAACCTTCGACTAGACTAATAAGATAACATTACAAATAACCTCAACACTGTTCACTCAAGGGAACTAAACAAATCAAATTTCACTAAACCTCAGCAATGTGATTTCTTATTATCCTTTGTTTGTAGGCCTATGAAAAAGGTTTTAAATAAAACCGAAACGTTGGCAACGAGAGTTTGATTTTTTATCCTGGAAAATTGACCGAACCCCGATTAGAGAACACACCTATTCTATCAAACGGTCGATATATTATTGAATCTGTTATATATATATATTGGTATAAATAGGTAGCAGATCTCACAAAAATGTATATTGAAGTGAACCGCAGTCTCGGCATTCACGATCTTCAGAATGAGAGAATCGATTGTACGAACTAACTACCTGCTAACAGGATTTAACTAAAAAAGGAGCTGCCCAAGTGACATCTTATACAGAATCAATAAGATAGTTAAAAAAGTTGTATTTTATTTTTTTTTTTATAATATAAATAGATTAATAAGGAACACGTAAAGTGGGCAAACATAGAGGGCTGATAGAATGTTGGTTGACCTCCTCGGTTACGTTGCATAGAATAGCAACCAACGACACAACCAATTACATACAGTTATATCTTGTTGGAGTTAGCTTGATGTCAGCTTACATATTGTTTTTTAAAAACTGATTTTATTCATATTTTGTTTTTTTTTTCAAAAATATTTTTTTTTATTATCTATGTTATATGCTTTTAAATTTATTTCAAGAAGGGGCCACTAAAGTTTACATTGGATCGAAAGAGCCCTAAATAGATGTATATAAGACAGAGTTATTTATGAGGAGAGTAATGCAGAAGGAATTTTTAATCCTGCGCATTTGGGAACAGGGACTTTTGAGCACTCCAATGGCTAATTACTAAGGGAAGCTTTACTTCACTGTCACAATCCTGACAAGCCATTCCAATAAAATTATTTCTGACCTCTTCCAACTCAAGATCAAACTTTTCTTTAATAAAACTTTTGTTTCTTACTTACTTTAGTTAGAAAAGAAAAGAGATGAATACTGAATTTCGTTCAGACATTTCAATCAACTCTTGTGGATAACAATAAGCCCAGGATTTATGATAAAATTTTCCATTTACTTCTTAACAAAATAGCAAAATATAATACAAATATAATTTATTGTGAATAATTTATTTGAAATATTTTAATATACTCCTATTTGACACTAAATTATTACAGTTTTTTAATATTAAATTTTTTAAAATTGCACAGGGAAATGCTTTGTTTAGAATTGCACAGGGTGGCATACAACCTTTTATCAGGGGACAGGAAGAATATAAAATATTTAGGTATGCATTCAAAACTATTTAAAAAAATACTGAAAAGGGAAATAATTTAAAAAAAGAGTAGATCAATACGTAAAGAGTTACTTAGGCATACAATCAGTGACGGGATTTAACCACGCAACGTTTCCTGCGAGCTTGTGTATTCGAACTGGTTGAAGTGGGTTCGATTCTCACTCTAGTCTTCATTTTTTCACGCAAAGGTAAAAAAAATCTAACTGAGAGGGCGTTATAACTTCAGTCTTTAGTCTTTACGATATCAGATATGAGTTAAACAAACTTACTCTAAATGTATTTGAGTTAAGGAAAATTCAAAGCTTCAAATGTTGAATCATGAGGAATATGTTATATTCTCTTTTGAGAAACCAGCGTCAGATACTTTCAGGCAGTCCATTAATCCTAATTTCGGAAAAAAAATCCGCAAACTGAGCCCCGTTTCCTCACTTTTGCGATCTGATTGGTTATCATAAACTAAAATTTTGGGAATTGAAGTTGAGATTTGGTCAGGATGTGTATTAAAATTAGAATAATTTTAATATTAGAATGAATGATTAACAAATGCAATACAATGCATTTTAATATCTTCCTGTAAAGGATTTATATTAATAGTACTACACGTAAGAGAGAGAGAATAAAAAAAGAGAATGTGAAAGAAGGGAAATCGGACAGGTTAGGTTAGGTTGCAGTGGTAGTCCCACAAGAAAACACACGTAGGATGAGCATTGACCCTTTGTGATGACACACAATGAAGACTGATTCTACCGTAAGAGTCCTAAATTTTGCTTAACTCAAGTGTATTTAGACTCGGGATTTTTAACGAGTACCTGACATCTACATGCTCGGGACCGACGGTTTAAGGTCCTCCGAGGGACGACGCGCTCAGATTTATTCACCTCCCGCATGAATAAATCGAGGGCCAGGTTGGGATCAAACTCCGGTTCTATCAGTTCAGAGGAGAATACGTTAACCGCTGAGCTAACCTGGCTCCCAAAATGGAACAGACGAAGTGAGAGAGTGAAAGACAGAAAGAGATAATATAGGGGAAGGAGAAATTGAATGAGTGTTTTGAATGTTCTGAGAGAGAATGTAGAAAAGAGAGATGGGAATAACAAATAGAGGGAGAGCAGGAGAGATGAAGAGTGAGAAGAGATGTAGAGAGAAAGTAAGAAAGATCTAGAGATAGAGAACATGCGAATGAGGGGGACTGGAGATATAGAGAGAAGGAAAGTGGGAAAGAGTGAGGGAGTAGAAGAATATGGTTATGAGACGAATAGATGAATCCGGGAGAAAAAATAGAGAGTTCCAGAGAGAAGTATTGATAGAAAGTAAGAATGAGATAACGCTCTATTCTATTAAACTCTTTTATGTTTCACTTACTCTTTTTGTGTTTTGTTTAAAACAGGCAGAGTCGGTAGTGTCTCAATCAGTTTTATATTGTTCTTTGTGGTTAACTAATCCATAGAATATTTATTCATACATCCCTTTTTACACCCACATGTGTTTTCACGTAGAGAAAACATTTCCCAACAGTAGAAATAAACCCAATGCGACCTATTATTTTTACTGGAATACATTTTGACAATGATGATTTTCAATTTTCCTCTCACATTGCAAATAAAAGACTAAAGGGAGCTAAAATAAACAATTCAGAGTGAATCGATTGGCAACTCGTTCCGTATAACCCCTCCCCCTTTGCTGGCTCAAATAAACCGTATTTTATTTAAAATCTAAATTATCTCCATGTAATATAAATTATTTCTTTCTAAATTTAACATTTTGTTGAATTATTATAAATTATTACATTGAAATTTCAGTGAATTGGAATTAATGCGCCTCTCATAAGCTATTTCGCATTTTAATTTTATCCTGAATACTCTTTTCTCTTCGACAAAACAAATATAAATAAAATATGGCTCTCTAAAATGTTCATTATTGAGGGGAGAGAAACAAATAATTAAATTTTATCGAATGCAAAGTACAATATTACATTCTGCAAAATTAAAATATATCGAACAGGAAAATATAAAACAGAGGTAGCCAGTGAAGATCACGTGATGTTAATTTGTCATTAATTCCAATAAACGTTTTTAATTAAAACCACTCTACTGTTACTGAAGCATTCATATTAATAAAGTATGGTTTTACTTTTTTTTTAAAAAAAAAAAGAAGTTATTTTTGATAATTTCTCATAAAATACAAACAGGATTTAAGCAGTGTCTTGAATGTAGGTTCGGTGTGATATGGTAACATCCTTGCCTTCTGTTCATAAGATTTAGGTTCTAATTTTGGTTATTTACCATTTATTTATTGTAAGAAACATGGAAAACTTTGTCTATGACGCCTCTCAGAGAGAATTCACAGTCGCCGGTTGGAGTTTTTTTTGAAAAAAGTGCTTTGTTAACTTTTTTACACTAATAAATTTAACGAGGCAAAAATTTAGGGCTACTGATGTCGAATAAACTCTATAATATGGTTAAACTTACTGAAATGGGTGTCAACGATGTGTCACACTTTTACCCCTAGGAAGCAAAAAAAACTTCTAAGTCTTAAAAACAAACAATCAATTCTAAATCCTTTCTATATCAAATGTTATTTACCGAATCATCTGTATATTTCAAAAGCGGTTTTCTTTTTCAATATCTTTAATCTTAAGAACTGATAAAGTAATTAAATTTAATTGAAATGTCAAAAAATAATTTATGGTTTTTAAATTTAGAAACAGTTTATATTACTTTCTTAGTGGAACTTATTATGATATCCTATTTATATATGAATTATAAGGTAATATAGTTAACTGTTCTTACTTCATTTCACAATTACCTTTCTACATACGACCGTATGTACATTCTATGTTCCATGTAGTTCAATTATAAACATAATTATGTGCTTCATTTCAAACTGACTCATACGATGATGAAGTATACTGGTCTGTATTGCAGTAGATTGTTTTTAATTGCAACTTAAAGAAATACAAAAAGTAGTAAAAGATTCAGTATAGTTACCCGTCGTTATGTCAACTATAATGTTGTTTGATTTCATTATCATTGCCATTACTATTATGAGTTGTTGGTGTTCATTAGTTTAATATGTATTAATTAATGTTAAAATAAAATAATACCTCGTATTGTTAAAGAATTTTGATTAGCATGTAAATAAATATTTATACCGGCAGCAGTAGAGAAAATCGTAAAAGCTCTTAGTAATGATTTTAAGAAGCAGGGAAGGTTTGAGGCTTGACTGAGGTTAGGTGGGACACACCGGCTTTTCAGTTGTATAGAGCATCGGTCGCCAACCTGAAAATCGGTTCGTGAAAATATTCAGGTGGTACGCAGACAACAAGCTTTGAGATTAAAGCAGTTATTTTTTCATACATAGAATTGAACAGAAAAATTTATTGGATATGCACAAATGATGCACATGTCTGACACCACTCAGTAGTTGTTACAAAAGTAGAAAAACATGTTAGTCACTCGGACATTCTGTCTACGCACTGCTTTATACATTGTGAGTACCTTATACTGGAAAAAATGTCTCAGAATCCACACAAAGTATTATGAGATATTAATTAAACATATATTTCATAAAAATATATTTTTATATTAACATAAATGTTAATATAATTTTTTGAGTTGACTTAGAATAAATGAAAGTTCCCTTTGCCCAGCAAATGATACAACCACTCAATCTCTTTTACACGTAATATTTGAGTTCTTTGTAGGAAGTTCAAAGGTTTGCTCATTCTCGAGATATATATGCAGGAAACTGGCTGGCAAATATAGCTGTTCATTATTCAATTTAACAAGATATTCAATACTGACATTAAATAAATGAAGGCTTACTTTTAAGTTACTTAGAAGAATAATTTTAAGTATTTACTTTAAAAATAAAGAAACATAGAGGCCAGGGTAGCCCAGTGGCTTGCGTGTTCATCTCAGGACTGGTAGATCCCGGGTGTGAATCTTACTCTGGCATCCATTTCTTCACGCGGAAGGTGAAAAAATCTGAACATGTTGTCCCTCGGAGACAACATTAACCAGTCACTCCCGAGCCTGTATGATTAGAGAACCATACTCTAAATAAACTTGAGTTAGGCAAAATGTAGGGCTCCTAATGAAGTATCAACCCTGTAATGTGGTTCATCCAAATTAAAAATAAACAAAAAAAAGAGAAACAACCATAGAATATAAATAAAACTTGTTCATACTTTTGTTAACAGTTTATTTTATAATGCAATTAATTAATTTAACTTTTATTTTTTCTATGGAGCGTGACTGAAAAGAGCGAACTTTTTCATTTTAAAACTTTAGGTATAATACCTTTGCAGTGACAAAAAAGACTACTCTTTATAAAGCAAAAAAAAAAAATAGATATTGACGATATCAGAAAGAAAATAATAGATTGCATTCAATTTATTTTAGAGGAACTTAAATATATATTATATTCAAGCATGGTTGGTAGTTTACAATTTCACTATGTAATAATTAAAAAAAAATTGTATATTTTCATCTGTTCATGGGATGATTTTTTTTAATTAATCTGTACATTTGTTTTGAATTAATAATTTATGTACATTAGTAATAGGAGTTTAATACATATTCATTTAACAGTATTACATGCTAGGGTTACTATTAAATTCAATTGGATTCACACCAGGATCTGAATTAAGCCGGTTTTCCTTGTCTGCCGCTATTTTACAAGATGGTAATAGCAGCAGAGAATCATCACATTTCTAATAGAGGGCCGACATTTCCAGGTCAGGTAATTTCCTCAGAGCTAGCGAGAAACTGATGACCGAGTGAAATTAACCTTTAAGATAGGCTGTTAGACCTAATGATGGAGTAGAAGGGAAGGAGGGGTAAGTGACGCCATTGAAGGGGGAAAAATCAGGCAGAGGCCAAAAGAAAATAAAGAGAGGGGATGATGCGGGGGAGGAGATTAAATTTTTACCCCCTTCATCAAGCGCTATAGAGGGAAAGGAATAAAAACGGGGCCGTCAAAGCCCACCCTTCTCTTTTAGAAATCTACATTTTTATCGATTGCTCAACCACCCCCCACCCCCTGCACTCCTTTTTCCTTTCCAGACCCTTTTTCCTTCTTTCTCTTCAAGGGGTGAATCGTTCCCCTTATCTTACCGTTCACATTGATGGATTTCCTTCTAGCCTTATCTAAATTTCGCAACCATTATGTTTTTATCTTTCTCTGCTTTTCTGTGAACAGCGAAAAATAATTCTGCTACATTATTTGCGCTTAAACGACTTTCATTAATCACAAAATTATCTTTTGAAATAAATTATTTTCGAAGCCATTTATCCTACCAGTCTCATTACTAAATAACATGAACACATAAATATAAAAGAAATGCTCTTTTTCACTACGAAGAGATATTTTTTTTAGAAAACAACAAAGACTTAATTATTGCTACTAAAATGAACGAATGGAAAGAAATTGATTCAGTTAATTACTTCAAGAAATTGAAATTAATTTATTTATATTAAAAATTCATACAAAAATAATTACTTCAATATTTATTAAATGTATAATTATTTCAGTAATTGAACTTTTTCAATATTTTATACTTTTAGTTTGTTAGATTATTAATTTATATTTTATGTTTTTATAAAAACATTCGAATAGAGAGTGATGAGTATTGTATATTGAACTGAAAACTATAATTTCTAATCAATTAATCAACAACAGAATTTAAAAAAAAATCTGAAGCGGCCTGCACTCAACTTTACTGTAAGATAAATTGTTGTCAAATTTACATCTTCAATTAAATTTAATGATATTTAATGTAGCCGTGTCCATTTTTCTAATTACATCAATTATATAATCAGTGTTGCATCACACAAAAAAAAATCAGACTAGTTAAGTTAGTAGGATCACTGATATTTATTGAAGTATATTCTATATGATATGATATTCTACATATGAAATACATGAAATCATTAAATGAAATAAAAAAGAAAAGTGAAAAACTCTCATGCGTTACTAGTTCGATGGGGTAGAGTTTGGTTGAGAAAATCCTATTATTTCAGTCGAAGAAGTTCGTAAAAGTAATAATTTTTTAAATAATGAGATAATTAATACCATATCATATGAATTATTTCATATAAACTTGCCAAGTAAGATGAAGTGGAATAGAAATGCTGAACTTATATGTTTAATAGTTATATAAACAGAAAAGTTTCATCTTCAAATAAAATAATTTTGGAAAAATTGTATAAAACACTTGTGAGCATTTAAGAGCGAGTATTATAGACAATTATTTCAGTTAATTTGCATGTTTATGTTCAGTTTTAGTTATGTAATGTCAAGTACTTATTTATCTTGATATATGAATTACATCAATTGACTATTGATTATTCATCCAGTTTTTTTTAAAAAAAATACTTATGGCTCACCAACTTATACTTATAATGATCTGAATAAATTTTATGAAAGCTAAGGTAATCCAATCCAATAGGTGACTATAAGTTAATGATAATAGTTATACGTTCATCTTTTACTACTAAAGACCAGTAAAAAGTTTAATATACTCCAAAACTAATATTGCTGGACTCTTTCAGGGTTGTTTGGTCAAGAAAAGTGGTCAAGTTTTTGATCAGATGATCCCTCAAAGAGTCCAGCAACATTAGTTGTGCAGTGTATCATAATAGTGGTCTATTTTAACGTTATATTTGGCATTGTCACTAGCAATTATTCAAAATGTGTCCAATTTTCATCATTCATTACCAAGTGCCATATTAACAGACTCTGGTATTATCAGATGAGCGGGAAGTGTTCAGTAGCAATTTTGACATAATGAATTATAACATTTTGCGATTGAATTATATCAATTCCAAATCAAGAGCTATATATATATATATGGGAAAACAAGACTGAGGACTGGGAAAACAACTGAGTCAGTTGAGTCACTCTGACGAGGACCGCTTGTTACGGTTGAAAGATCTTAGTCTTGTTTTCCCATTTCTTATTGTGGTTTGATCATTGATTGTTATTTCACGTGTTTATGTGAAGTCTTTATATATATATATATATATTATATATATATATCATTAAAAAAGTCTTGTATGTTTCTTACATACCTTCTCCAGGTTTCTGATATAATTCCTCTATCTTTCAGGTACCATATAAATGAACTCACCGAATGATTTGTTTTTATTTTCCGTATTTACATTGGGGCTAACGTTTGTAACGTGAGTTGATTTATATGGTACCTGAAAGATGGAGGAATTATATCAGAAAACTCGAGAAGGTATGTATGTAAGCAATATACAAGACTTAAAGTAGGCAAGTTATTTAATGAGATATGTTTAAAAGAAGGTCTGCTCCCAAAGTATACCAATATAAATTTTTTGCAGTCGAACAGAGCAAAATATGGCCAGTTGAAAAAAATGTGAATGCATCTCTGCAACGTGCACAGACATACACACTCACACACATATGTCATACGAAGTACTTAAAATATAGTAGTGAGTTTTTGTGATCTCTTTTAATAGGTTTCTTTCTGAGAATTTAGTTAATTTAGTACATGGAATCGTTTCATTTAATTGCTAATATATGTGTAGGCAGAAATTATTCCAAAAAAATATCGAAATTAGATTCAAGGTAAATTAGATCGTTACAAGTGTAAATCTGAAAATTATTTTGTTTTCCCATTCACACCATATTTTACTTATAAGGGAAGTAAAATCTATTCGTTCCAGTGATACTATATCTGTATGTTTCTTGATAAGTTTGTACGTGTATTCTTTTAAATCTGGGTTCAAGTTAAATTCAACAAATTTAGCATGGATATTTCTAGTTTAAAACATATGTGCTGATTGTAAAAATAATACCTTTCTGTGAGTTTGCAAAAAAAATTATTTTTATTGATATACATCAATTTCTTTATCTGTCTATGATGCCAGTATTACTTATTTTACATTTTCTTTAATCAAGGAATTAATATTCACTTTTGAATAAACCCTTAGGTACCTTCCTTTATAGAGATAAGCTTTTAACAAAGGAGTCCATTGGGGTAAATATTCCAACATATCACATCCATTAAAATTGTAAAATCATTAAATGTTCAAAAATCATTAGAGTTTACAATTTCATGCAAACGGTCGGACGTTTAGAATATTGATTCCCGAGGTGTGACGGATTTGTATAATAATATATGTTTACTAACCTCTGTGTTACTAACAATATTCACATACTTAAATGCTGTCCAATCGAAATATATAAGTTGTTTAAACAAAAATAATTAGTTAGCATAAAAGGAAAAATGAATTGGTTTTCAATTGAATACAACTAGTTATCAATAAAACAAAGAAATTTGTGTAAATTACATTTCTTCTTTCAATATAAAAGATTGAAAAGAGTACTTCAGACATCGATATTGGCTTAACCGGAAAGGATTTGGAGATCGGGAATTCTTTGGCCATTTATAAAAGTTACTCTCTTTGAAAGTACATCAAAGTTTTAGTCGATTCTTGATTCTTTAAGTTTATGAAAAGAGATCAAAAGATTCCTACTGTAGATGAAACATTTCATAAAAAAAAGGAGTAATTGGTATTATGAGCTAATTGAATTGATATTCTAAAGAAAACAACGTCTTTATTATGAATGAAATATTTAAAATTATTGTACCGCGATAACATGAAAAAATAATCTTCCAAATTGTTTAAAACATTCACTATAATATTTGATAGCAATGATTACATTTTACTAAAATTCTATTTAAAGATTTATTAACTAAATTATTTCTAATTTTTTCTAAAAATAATTCCTGATATTTATTTAAATATCACTAATAAGTTTATAATAATTTATAATAAGTCACTAATAATGATTGATCATTTTTTTATATTTACTAATATATTACAACTACCTAAGTAATGGTGATAAGGGGTCACTAGTAATAGTGATATATGATAAAAATAAAATAAAAGAGTGGATATCATTATTCATTAATAGTACTCCATATTTCTAATTGATTTGACACTTGTAATTTGTCTTCTTAGTTATCATTGCTAAGCAGATCTCGGAGCCAATATCTTTTCAGCCTTCTAATAGGGTAGGTAGGAATCTGGTGGGATGATAATTACTGAATGAAAGAATTTAGGTTGGTGTGTAAAGATTAATAAAATTTGCAGTATTGTTCTTGGTGAATAAAAGGAATTTTGAAATCGTTATAAACAGTATCATTAAAAACATAAAAGTGAGCTTGTACAATTTTGCGAAGGATTATAATTTGGGATGTTTGAATTCATTGGAAATTTCTGTGCTTGGTTGATCGCCAGATTTCGAATCCATAAGTCCAAATGGCTTTAAGTATTGTAGTATATATCACGTTTTTGTTGTGTAGAGTGAAGTTTGATCTTTTATCGAGAAATCTGGATAGCATCTTACTAGGTTCTGTCGTTTTATTCTGCATGTGGACTCTATGTCAGTTGTTTGTTGATGTGCATCCCCAGAAATGATCATTAGTAATTAATTTTATTATCTTTATTGTTAATAAAAATATTGCAAAAGTAGTAACCCTACTGATGTGACGACTATCCACCAAGAAACCAGACTACAATTAGATTCCCGTATGATAATGAAAACATCATTAACACTAAACCTAAACCTATCATTACAATAGGTGTTCTATATAACTACACATAAATGACACTGAAAAATTCGTATTTTTTTCAAAAATTGTGACAGAATTAACCACGATAATCAAGTATTTATATAAAACAAGAAAAAATAATGAAATTTGGAAAGTAATGAATCATCAAAAATACATTTTCTTCAATAAAATGTGATTCAGAAAATAATAGCTAAAAAAATTGATGGGTTCTAAAATCTGAAATTTATTACCTTATGTAATTTAGAAGATATTAGCGTAAAAAGTTGGTACAGCAGAGTTGATTGAAACACTATCCAAAGCTGTTATGACATCCATTCTGACAATGGCCATGAAATTTATTTTATTTCAACAATTTTTATTGTAAAAGCTATCTTTTAAGAAATATCTTGAATTTATTTTGATTATAAGTAATGAAATCATTTTGTTGAAAGAAAATGAAAATTGAAAATTTAACTGCAAAAACTTACTATATACAGTGAATATAGAGTGTAGGAAAATACAGTCAAGTCTGTTATTAAGGATAAAGCAAAACAAACTTCTTAGTGCCTAATAAATGATATATTATCAATTTATTTAGAAACATATATATTTTATGGTTTTCAGTTTTATAAACTTAACAGAGTTTAGATGTTAACAACTTTTTCAAGTTATCACTTACTTTTTAGATTTCACTTTTTATCTATGACCGTATAAATTAGCTCTGTACAGTCTATTTTTAGTTAGTATATTTTATAAATATTCAGGTTTATGAATATTCTAGCTATATTTTTAGTTAATTTTATTGTATTACAACCATTTACTTCGTTATATATACAGAAACCGCGGTAAGAAAATCAGAAATGGGACTACCTTCGACCAATTATGATCCTCTGCGAACAATAAATAGGCATAATGTTGGTCATTTCAACTTGTCATTTCAACAGACAATGTCCGTTGGTTGATCAAAAGATTTCGTTTTTATTTTTTGTTGTATTGTTGTTTAGATGTTGATCTGTATTTAACAAATTTGTTGTGGAATCCTGTGATAAATATTCAAAAGGGAATAAATATCCAAAAGATATAGTAAAAGTTCAGATGGCTTGTAACTTCAAAAATAAAAACAAATATAATCATCTAGAATTATCGGGATATACCTCATGAAGAGAACAAGTGTAAGTGTTTAGCAAATTAATTCTTTCCGGAACTCTTACAAAGAACATAAACTGCTAATGACCCGACCCTATTGTTTGAGAGTGCTAAAAGTATTGTTTCAAACAATATTGTAAAATAATTTATAAAAATAGATCATTCAAATTTATAAATTACAGACTAATGTAACAGTCATTGCTTGTTGAAAAGACTAATTTCGAATATCAAATGTATGAATATGAAAATAGTTTATAGAGTTTGAAAATCTATAAACGAATGTTTAATGATTATGATGACAAAATTTATACTTATAAATTTTCTAATTAAATTTATAATTATATTTATTAAATTTACATATAAAATTATTTATATAGTCTACTGTTCTGAACACATGCTTTTGATTAAAAAAGAGCAAAAGCCGGTCGGACGTCTACGACAACAAGTCATGAGGTATGACGAATGTTGAGCAATATTTAATTAATTTCTTCTTCATACACATTGACTAATTCTTAGCCTTTTGCTAGTTTTACTTATTTCTGTTATTCTTAAAACTATAGAAGTGTAGAATTTAATACAATATAAAGAAAGAATTCTACAATCCATTAAATAATAAAATAAAACTTGACGGATTGGGACATGGGAATCAGGTGTCTGCCTGCCCACGAGGAGAACTCTTCATAGAGAGGGACCCCTGAGCTCTCATGTGAGCAAAGCATCAACATAATGCGCTTTATGGCCATTGTTCCTATATGACACATAAGTCGATAGTCTTCAGAAATCAAGTCTCTCCATTAAACTAGGTAACTGTTGGCCAGTCACCCACATGACCGAAACTTTATGATTAAGAGACCAACACAAAGAAAGCGAATTGAACAGATTATCGGATACAACCTCGGCGAGTCAAAAAAAATTGAATAACTATTTAAAAATGTTAAATTATTTCAAATGTTGTATTTAGCAGATCTTATTTAAAAAAAAGTAATTTTTTAATAAAGAAATAAAATGAAGGTAGAATTATGAAATAGAAATGATAGTTTTACGATAAAACATATTGCCACATTGGTTGCAACTCATTACCCTAGTAAAAAAAATTGTAAGTATATGGAGGGCCTATAAAGTTTCTTCTGAATTTCATAAATTTAATGCAAAATTAAATAAATATATACATTTGTGGAAATTGATGTAATATAGAAAATTAACATTGATGTTATGGTATTTTCAAGGTACTAGAAAGAGGGACAGTATATATTCACAAAGCACAGGAAATCGGGAGTCAATTTTTGGGGTCATTTTCATGAAATTGTGTGGATTAAATGGGTAGGTTAAGGTACCTTATGATTTAAACTATCTCATTTATCTTGATAACAAAAAATGATAACAGCTCTTTCATTTCGGTGTTTTTGTATATAGCTCTATGCACAACATTGTTTGCATGTAAGTTTCTTTTGTCATTTACGATACTCCAGAAATGACGATATATGATTTCAAAGATTATTTCTGTAATTTATTGGGTCTTGAGTTTTGATTTTGCTTCAGTTGCACAATATAATGAGTGTTTTTTTTTTAAATAGCAGCAATTTCTACAAGCAAATACATAACCATACCATTTCAATCATTAAGGACAAGTTAAGATATATGGTCATATATATGAATAACAATTTGGCTATCACAGATTAAATAGGCTGAGGCTGTAAAACATTCCAAAAAAAATTTAAATTGTTTAGAGACTTTATGATTACTCTCTTTTTAATATATTTATTGAAAATTAAATAAATATAGATACTAAACAATAAATAATTTAAAGTCAAGTGTAAGTATACACATATAAGGAGTAAAGGAGAAGTTTGCAGAGATACTTACAGTAGGGGCCGGTGACCGTCACTGAAGCGCTAAAGGACCATTCCTACTGGGTTCCCAGGATCCGGTTCTGACCGAATTTTTCCAGATTGAAACAATAGGTAAAAGGGGTCGACCAGTGGGCCCTTTGTAGGGTCCCTCCCTGTCCTAATGACCCCAAGACAACCCCCCCCCCCTCTCCCGCAATCCTCCTCACTAAGGGTCAGTGTTTCCCTTCGGCCCTACCGACCGTGAAACATCTGTTGAATAACCATCGACTATTAACACTCACCTAAGGCACCCTTTGATTACGATTCAGTGATTTTCACACCGCTATTACACCATTTGGTTGATTTTGATTCAGTTATGTAATAAATATATTTCAAGTTCAAAATTATCTCAAAAAAATATAATTTTGAAAAATCCATTTATTCGTTTGTGCCACAAATCATATGCATGGTTTATAATAGAAAGTTTAAAAAAAAAGAATAAGACATATTTTTAAAAAAAAATCTGTATGAAAAAATGTTTGAAATTTTTTTTCAAAAATCGTACAATTTATTATATAACTTGAAAAAAAGTTATCTTTTCAATTTCAATGAACAATATTGAAGTAGTTGGTAGTTTAGTTGTAATGTAACGGGCTAAGCATTAATCCGAAAAGGTTAAAAAAGCTCCCTTTACCAGAAACAGAGTTACTCCTTTTGACATGTCTTCCTTGAGTGGTCTCCGATTGGGTCTTTTGGTTGAGGCAAACTATTTCGAGCTTATGCTTGATGAGAAGCTTATGTGGGAGCCCATCGTCGTACGTGCCGAAAAGGACATTTATACTCTTTACTCATGTGGTAGGGCTAATTGTCTACATGTGGTCAACTCCTGTAGGGATACCCACATTGGTAATTCAACTTTACTTCAGAAACACAGATGCTAGTGTATAGTTATCTATTAACCCTACCCGCCTTCGGGAGTAGGTTTTCTACAAATATCCCTCAAAGAGACGATTAGGAGGCCGGTTCTCAACTGGAGGTTCCATTCGAATCAAAGCTGGAGGGTAAAGTACATGGAGGTACCTTTTCAGTATTACTTGATTAATCTAACAGTCATATAATTGTATTACATTATTATAATATTATGTTAAAACCATAATATTATATTTTATTATTCCAATAAGAAAGAAAATTCAAAAATATATTTAAGAGAAGAACGACAGTAAAACTATTAAAAGTTTACAAATAATTTGTAAAAAAAAAGGTCAAATTCGGTGTAGTATAAGAAATAGTGGTATTGCATTTTAAAATACTGAAAAATTATGATAAACTAATGAATTGATGTTAATGTTTGAATATTTTAACGATTACCTTGGTACGTTATTGCTATATTATATTATTTTTGTGGTTTATTGATATATACATACAAAGTTGGCATAGACCACGAGTAGCTTCCGTCGACTCCCTTTGATTGTGGACTTCTGAGGTCTTTGTGGACCAATGTTGAGAACTTCTGTCATAGATATACCTAATCTCTAATAATGATAATAATGTTCAGTAATGGTCTCCTTAGATTTGAAACATAAAACTAGTTTTTCACAAGACTACCACAAGCCTGGAGTCTTGTGCAACGCCTTTCATGTTATCTAATAAAAGTCCATTTAAGTTCCTTAACTCAGTGTTGAGTCATCCCTCAGCACCAACTCTGTTTATCAAAATAAGCTCAGTTGCCATGATACATTGAAATGGAGTTTTAGTTACTTATTATTATTTTTTATTTGTTTTGTTTGTCATAAAGCCAGCAATGTTTCATAACAATTTAAGGATTTTTTTAAAGTAGTAAAAGCAGTTTTTTTCCCTATGATAACACTTGTTAGTTTTCGTCTTTTGTGCTATTTAAAAGTGCAAAAGCGTTGTTCATTTTTGATTCGGTATTAAATGAGGGAGAACTACCGGAGGCAGTAAAGACACTTTGTGTCACCAATCCATGTAGAAACTATGTTTAATGTTGCTTAAATTTGATGATCTAATGAAAACGGGTATATTCAACGTGGGTATAACCATTGGTTTTACTAAAACCATTGTATAATATTCCCCAAAAAATATTATTACATAAACATTTAACAATAAACCTTAAAAAGGTAATGAAAATCAGTATATTGGATAATGTATCGTTTAACTATGTTGTATTTATGTTATGTATGGACATTAATTAGCACAATTTTAATTAATAAACAATTTTGTGATTAAATTAGTAGTCTATTGTTTTGAATATATTTAAAATCAGCGATGCAAACTTCCTGCTTGTGCCTGCAACCATTGTTTTATAATTATGAAAAATTCTAATCCCCATAGGGAGGCAAAGGGTTCTATATGACGGACTACTGTACCTCCTTTAGGTTAAAAATAAAAATGTCCAGGTGGTTTGGACAAAAGGGCCAGTGGTCAAACGGGTTGGGCATCTGCCCTTGAACCGGTTTGGCCCGTGCCGTCCCACTATCTACACCACTCCTAGGGGTGAGTCACCCCTAATTTCCTCCCTTAACGTCACCTGCACTGCCTTCCGAACATACCACCCAAGGACGAATATTTCATCTAAATTAACTTGTTTCAGTTCGCTTTGATGTTATTAGGATGTTAGAGTCCTTTTATTATGTTTTCACTTTAATATGAATCAGAGTTTGGTCAATATTCCAAGTTTAAACCAAAATCTTTATGCCAATACTTTGGTTTTACAATATTTTTTATAGACTGAACTAAGTACATTTGACAATATAAAACCTTCATTTTGTTCCTTCATTTCTTGTAATTACATTTCAAGAGTAATAAATACAGATATGAAATAACACAGTTTGCACAACAGAATTTTTTTGAATACGATACGTAATATATATAAACTTAGGAAAAAATTAAGATTTTTCAACCATAAAACGCGGTCATAGACAGAGTCAAAAACCCAACAGTCTTTTTGTTGTGTAATGTATACATGTATCTATTTCTATATTTTATATATATATATATATAATATATATATATATTAATAAAATATAATATATATAAAATATATATATATATTTTAATATATATATATATATATATATATATATATATATATATATATATATATATGGTCAAGTAAATAAGGCAAGGTATTCGTAGAAAAACTAAAATCTTAATATTTCAGACTTTCTTGTATGGATTCTCTTGAATCGAAATTAATTATGGTAATATTGGTATAAGAGTATATGATATTATCCTTGTAAACCCTTTTGAAAATGTGAATATGTAAAAGTGGGTTGCATTACCACGGGTGTGTAATACCGGGTTTTTGTATTTATTCTTGATGGCTAAACAACACCAAGTTTCCCTAAAGCTTTAGTTTTAGAATAGGTTAACAATTAATCAGGTTAAAACTTTAAAATGAAATGTTTTAAATAAAAACCTATATGTCGGTAATAAGACTTTAATTTAAACCTGAAAATACTGGCCGGGTTCTGATAAAAGTTTGTTTTGTAATATATATATATATATATGCACGCCGGAAACACAATGGCAGGAAACCGGTGTGTTTGGTCACCCATTCTCTTTTCTCCTAAAGACGGATCATCCGAAAATTTGAATTTTTAATTGTGTCTTTCTCTGTGTGTTGCTTTTTTTCATTTTTGAGCTGATTTGCGTCCAGTTTAGATCGTTTTATTTGAATTTTGAGTGAAATATGTTATATATATATATATATATATATATATATATATATATATATATATATATATATACAATTAAAATTATCATAAGAAAACAAAAAAGAGACTAACACTTACCATTATCAATCATTTCTCAGGAAAGGTAGGAAAAGGAAAAAGAACACGGGAGCGGAGACGTTGAACTGTCCACCGACCGACACAAAGTCACTATATATATATATATATATATATATATATTATATATTACCATATTTCATAAATGCTTCGTTACATTTATATCTGAAAAAATTAAAGATTGCTGTATTTTTATTTTCTTTAATATTATTTATTTTGTTGTAATATATTACATTATTATTGTAATATTATATTATTACAATAAATTATAATTGTAATATAAACATTATTATTACTAGCTCGTTTTCTCGAGTTTTGTGATGTCAGCCAACTAAAATGTAAGTACTCGTTTAACGGAGATCTACCTACGTTAAATATTTACTGACATAATTTGTCCAGTCCTATACTTTTAGTTTGCTTATTTCTTTTTGCCGTAAATTTATTAATTAACGATGTAAATGTCATCGATTAGGTTGGAGGGCTGGAATGAAGAGACTGAGCACTATCTAAAGGGTCGAGCCCCTCCACATTTCGTCCCTTTTTTATTCAAATCTCTGCCCTATTTGCTATGCATATTGCTTATTTTCTTAAGAAGGGCCTCTAATAAAGTTGAGCAGGGACAAGGCAAAGAATGTTCTTCTCTTTTGTTCCTTGATTGCCAATTTCTATTTCCATTAGAAGGCTGGCCAAAACCTCCCCCTGTTTTCTTTTCTCACCCCCTATTGCAGTGACAATGCCATTCACCCCCACTCACCTACAACCCATCACGCCCTCACCATTTTGTTTCCACCATTTTGACTAGACTTTTAAATTCAAATCATCTATACGTTTTAACGAAATAAAGGACAGTGAATATTGAAGACTGAAAAATAAATAGTACACGAAAAATGAAATAAAAAATACTGAAACAAAGAGTACACCAAATACAGCTTTAAGTAAATTAAAAATTTGATTATGTAACATTTATGATCTTTTGTTATCAATAATATTTTTTTTATATAGGTATGAAGAAGTATAAAATCTCTATATAAGGTATAAAGATCGTGAGTTTGTTTGTTTGTTCACACATTTTTCGTGGAGATAGAGAACTGATATTAAATATATAATAATTATCACCTGAATAATGTTAAATAAAAGAAAATTATCACTATTTTCCCAAAATTGAAGCCAGGGTAGCAAGTGTCTTGCGTGCTCGCTGATGACAGTAGTGCAAATTTATTATAGATAAATGTAACAAATATATAATAAACTACTACATTAGAGGTTGAAAATAAATAATTTTACAAACAAACTTGAACACAACTGTCACATAAAATACGAATGTTCCAAGGTAATATTAAAAAGGCACATTTGTTTCACTAACAAATTGAATATTTCAATTTACAAGTTTTGTTTGTTTTAATTATATTTGATATTGGTATTCATTTATTTATGTCAAAAATATATGATTTTTTTACTTTTAAATTACTTTTATTTTGCTAAATATACTTACTTGTGTATATATCTTGAATCATGCTAAGAATACTATATCAGAAGCTTGGGCCATATAAGAATCTGTTTCCGTGCCTTAATAACAAGAACAACAATTAAAATTATTCCTGTCAATCATGTTCCGTGAATTAATTTCAATTCCTATTGTTACAATTTCTGTTCACTAGGAAATTGTAGTAGGTTCACTAGTAGCAAAGGGTAGTCTAGTACAGATAGAAAATCGGATATAGCTAAGGCCTATTTTACATCTTTTTATATAAAATATTTTATATGAAAATAAACCTTTTTCATATTGAATACACCGGTTCCTACTAAACCGCCAAAGTTAAGCAACGTTACTACTTGGTTGGGTAGACCAATTGGTGACTCATCTATGTTTAGTAAGCGATGAGTCAAAAATGATGCGCCACTTTGTCCGCTAGATGGTACAAAATGAGAAAAGTATTGGAATGGGATAAACAGTTAAAAAGATGTATAACCATCAGACATATGTCCTATGCAAAACAATAATCATCTTCAAATCATTAAAAGTGCTAATGAAAAATTCTTAATATATGGTACGCAAAAAAATCATGCAATCTTTATGACTTTAAGAGTATACGAGTATGTCAGTCTTAAATAGATTAACAAAATTTAAAGAACGGCCGAAAAATTTGATTTTAAAAAACATTTTGTATTTAATTTAACTATAACAAAGTTATTACCGAAATTAGATAGAATTGGTGTTATAGTTGTGTGCTGTTGCTCAATAGAAAAGGTCTGAATGGTTGAGTGGTTGGGACGTTAGGAGCTGATTCCCGAGTTACTCCGAGTTTGTTACTCTCTCTGGCCCTAGATATTTTTTAATTAAATTTTTTTTTTTTTTAAATTGAAACATAAGCAAACTAGGTCATAATATTTTTCAAAGTTATTTAATAACAATCAAATTGTTTCTTATATAAAGTATCCCCAAGAATAGTGTTATCTTAGTGTTGAGATAGGAATTTCGTCAAAACTTGGCACCTTCAGGCAAAATATGTGTATCAGTTGAGAACTCGATTTTGTAATCTTGAATTGAATACTATATTTCATTTCTCTGTGTTTCGTATAGAGAGTAAATAAAGTAAAAATATTCCGCAATAAGAATGAAAATAGTTAATAACATGAAGTTCATAGAGGTTAGGTTAAGTTGCAGTTGCATTTTCACAAGAAAAACACACAGGCCGAACAATAGATATTTGTGATACCCTTTGTGATACCACACAATGAACATTCAACTACATTGAGAGTTTTAAATTGTGCCTAAGTCAAGTTTATTTAGAGTAGGGATGTTTAGCGAATACCTAAAGAGCCGATGCTGATGGCTTAGCATCCTCTTCGAAAGACGACGTGCTCAGATTTATTTCCCTCCAATGAGAGTAAATTGAGGGTCCGAGTAGTTAGTGAACTCCGGATCGAGCACTCCAGAGGAGAGCACGGTGTCACTGGATTAACCTGGATCCTGTGGAACCTACATATAATTGTAAATTATTAAAAACACACCAGTCAGTTAAAAAAATGAAGATTAAATTGTAATATGTGTTGTTAAAAATATCATTTAATAATTTTAAATAGTAAATTGTAATATCATATAAAATTGTAATCAAGATGATTTTAGTTAAATAGATAATGATTAACACACAGAAGGAGCAAAGAAGGTCCTAAACTTTTGGTACTTCTGACCAAGTTTCATTAGATTGGTTATAACAAAATTTCTCAGCAAACACGTGAAATAAAAATCAAGGTTTGAACCATAGTAAAAAAATTAGAATTGAAACTCAGATATTTCGACCACAATTACTTTCCTGAATTTTGTTCTTTCGTTTAGACATTTAATGGATAGCGATGACAGATATTTGATAGCTGTAGTATCTACTATTTAAGTAAATACGGAGCTGTTCTGGAGTTTCAGAAATATAGAACATCTACAGGCTCGGTCAAACAAGGTGAATAAAAGTGCTACATATACTTTCCTCTCTCCAGTAATAAGAGAATGATAATATACTTTAGAAAAACAGTAAAGAATTTTGTAAAATAATGCTTATAAGTTCAATAAAATTTCTTAAATGAAGTAAACTCTAAATACAAACGTTCTAGCCAAGCCAATAATACGGACATCTTTTTTATATCTAAAAACCATTAAATACGTAATGCTCACTGACTAGGTTTTCCTGTATTTGAATAACAATATAACATGTATTTTATTAATAAAACAAATACAATGTAATGTAATATACAAACATTAATTCATTATTTTATAAAAAAAAGTATATATGAAATAGTGCAAAATTGTTCTTAGTTATAAATTTAATATTCAAAATTTTCTAATAATAAAATTTAAAGTGGGTCACGTATAAAATTATTTGTTGATTTCTTTAAAAAATTAGTTTGTTAATTTCAACGATAGAAATATGATAGAAGGTTAAGAAAAGGAATTTGTTTGTTGTTGATCGCAAGGGAGGGTGTGATAAGTATTTACGAGTTAGAGGAGGGGGAGGGTTGGCTAAAGAATCGACCTATTAAGGCTGAGATTTAAGGGAGGAAATGGGGAGTTAAGGGAAGATTGAAGGTATTTTTTGTCTCAGACAAGATTAATCGTCAACTGCGTGTTGGGAATAATTAGCGGCTGAAGCAGGACCTTTTATCTTATACTAAGGGGTCGATGTATTTTTACTTGGGTCCTGTTGAAGGCATCTTCTTTTGTAACAAGTTTTAAAACGATCCTTCACCCATGGGGGAGGAATAATGAGGCCTAATCTTTATCATACCCTCGAGCCTCGGCTAGAACGCTTTTGTCTCCACTTTGCACGGCCCACCTGCTGTGAGTTATGTCATGTTTCATTTAACATGTGGTCGACTACACCACTCCACGCCTAACTATAATCAAACCAAATGAAAATAATTTTTGCTCCCAACCTAATAAAAGTCATTTCTTTTTATGTTCATGATAGGGAATGATAAAAAGTATATTTATCCTGTTCTAATTAAAAATCCAATAATTATATTAGAATTTTCTTCAACATTTAAAATACGTTATTAACTCTCATCAAAAACAATGACTTTTTGTGTAAAACATGTTTAAACTAAAATTTTTACTATGGTGGTCGTCTTTTTAAGTATATTTGTCCGGGTAACTACTTGCCTTTATCATGTTTTTTTTTCCTTGACCCACTATTCATAAGTTATAAGATTTTTGATGGATTAGGTCTCACGATTCAAACTTCTTGTTGTGCCAACGTTTTGACATATATTTATGTCTTCCTCAGGGCTAAAAATATGTTTTTACAATTAGCACTATTAATTTTGGTTATTATTTACGTATATATATATGATAAATTTTAAATTTATAAATGAAGGGTGACTGGAAAAATGTATCTTGGTATAATCCATAACTGTCATACCAGGTTATCAACCATTTCCTTTCCAGTTACTCTTCATTTATGAATTTCAAATTCAGATTATATATATAAATGCAATCAATAACTAAAATTGTTTTTAGGATAGTGCTTATTGTAAATACATACCTTTAGCACTGAGGAAGACATACATATATATATATAAGATCAAACCACAATATGAAAATGGGAAAACAAGACTAAGTGGTTTGATCATTGATTGATATTTCACGTGTTTATGTGAAATAACCCAACTGACTCTATTGAGTTTTTGAGTCTGATGAAGACCACTTGTTATGGTTTAAAGATCATAGTCTTGTTTTCCCATTTCTTATTGTGGTTTGATCTAATATATATATATATATATATATATATTCGTGTATACTGGCAGCAAGTCTTCTTTTAAACAAGTGTTGTTAAAAAGCACAGCGGCTTCAGCATTAATTTATCTTTTTAGAAAGATGTTCTAATCATCTTTATATATATATATATATATAAAGATTTCACATAAACACGTGAAATAACAATCAATGATCAAACCACAATAAGAAATGGGAAAACAAGACTAAGATCTTTCAACCGTAACTGTTTCTGACAGTTGGGTTTTTGACTCTGACGAAGACCGCTTGTTACGGTTGAAAGATCTTAAGTCTTGTTTTCCCATTTCTTATTGTGGTTTGATCATTGATATATATATATATATATATATAAATATATATTCATAGCCGAAAGAACGACTATGAAATTGATTCATGCCACAGTACAAAGGTCGTTCAACAAAACATATATATATATATATATATATATATATATATATATATATATATAAATAAATATATATTCATAGTCGAAAGAACGACTATGAAATTGATTCATGCCACAGTACAAAGGTCGTTCAACAAAACATATATATATATATATAATATATATATATCAATGATCAAACCACAATAAGAAATGGGAAAACAAGACTAAGATCTTTCAACCGTAACAAGCGGTCTTCGTCAGAGTCAAAAACCCAACTGACGAAGACCGCTTGTTACGGTTGAAAGATCTTAGTCTTGTTTTCCCATTTCTTATTGTGGTTTGATCATTGATTGTTGTTTCACGTGTGAAACAGTTGGGTTTTTGACTCTGACGAAGACCGCTTGTTACGGTTGAAAGATCTTAAGTCTTGTTTTCCCATTTCTTATTGTAGTTTGATCATTGATATATATATATATATATATATATATATATATTATATATATATTTCATAGTCGAAAGAACGACTATGAAATTGATTCATGCCACAGTACAAAGGTCGTTCAACAAAACATATATATATATATATATATATATATATATATATATATATAAATATATATTCATAGTCGAAAGAACGACTATGAAATTGATTCATGCCACAGTACAAAGGTCGTTCAACAAAACATATATATATTTATATATATATCAATGATCAAATCACAATAAGAAATGGGAAAACAACACTAAGATCTTTCAACCGTAACAAGCGGTCTTCGTCAGAGTCAAAAACCCAACTGACGAAGACCGCTTGTTACGGTTGAAAGATCTTAGTCTTGTTTTCCCATTTCTTATTGTGGTTTGATCATTGATTGTTGTTTCACGTGTTTATGTGAAATCTTTTTATATATATATATATATATATATATATATATATATATATGTCGAAACGTTGGTGAAAGAAGTAGTTTTAATCCTAAGCCCTAAACCTTTAAAAATCTTATAACTGATTTCCATTTAGTTATACTACACCTCTATATAATACATATTTACAATGTTTAGGTACCCTGAGTCCATTTTTGAAGTTTCTTGATGATTCCGTTTATGTTTGAGTGAGTACGTCGGTATGTATCCAAAATTTTCTTAACACACCATAGTTTACACACACAACTTTATGGTTTACCAACACACCAACAGTTTATAGTTGTGTACAATATTTCCTATTAGAAAGTTTAATTTATTGCCTTTTATATGTTTTATACAGATATCTCTGATTTTGGCAAAGTTGATGGCAAGAAGGGCCTAATGACCGTTTAATTGAGAAGAGGCCTCGTGAGAAAAGTATTTGTTTACAACCTTTGAGAGATCTTGATTCGTTAAGAGAAACAAAAGGGTTGTGGACGCTCACGGACCGAGGGTTAGCAAACCGGTTAGTTCCCAGCGAAACAAAAGCCCCGGACAGTCAAAGAAGACGCGTTGCTTTGTTTCAGGTAGGACCTCGCCGGACATGGTGTGCCCAGCTGCCTGTCTCCTAATCATCCCTTGCTCACCATTAAATAACATATCTTTATTCAAACAGTGTTTTTTTTTCATCGATATCTTAATGATTAAACCGATAAAGTAATATGTGGTCTTCATCAGACTTTCATTCATTCAGAGTATTTACTGCAAAATTTTATTATATCTATGTGCATAAAACAACTTTTAATAATAAACATGTAAAATAAAATAAATTCTCTAAACCATAAAAAAAACTTGGAAGTGATACTAAGATCTTTCGACCAAAATAACTAGTCTTCAAATAAACAAATCAATTTAGGTTCAAATTGAACTCTCAATTATTAAATATTAGTATTAATAAAAAAAGAATTAGTATCATTTCATTTTTTGCATATTTTTTCGTTAAAACTAGATCGGATAGATCAATTTTAAAATTTTCATTGAAAATGTAATTTTGCTTTATACACTAAGATAATATCTTTTGAGCATAAGTTTTAGTTTTCGACGTGTATTGGAACTTCGTAGTCTTTATCCTTCCGGTCCAACAACTCTACCTGAAAGAGTATTTAAATTTCTTTTACTTTATATCCTAACACCATTAATTACTGGTGTCACTTGTCCATCTTCAATGCCTCATTTCAAATAGTCTTTTTATTTTTTAATAAATTTGTAAAAGAATTATGTTAGACTTTTGTGGTTTAATCAAATTGACACTTGATACTCATTATATAATTATAAAAAACACACGTTGGCTTCAACTGTTTTTATGAGATAACTTTATTTTTTTTTCGTTATATATATGATCAAACCACAATATGAAATGGGAAATACGAGTATATATATATATATATATATATATACATATACGTTTCACGGTAAATCATAGACACAGAACAAAAAAACAAACACACTTACTGTCTCTAATTTCCTGTTGAACTGTCATCAGGATAGTTAAGATAGGAGACCAAGCGCGTCGCTTTGCAAGTGTGCTTGGTGTCCGTATCTCAACTCTCCTGATGACGGTTCAACCGAATATATATATGTATATATAATTAAAATAAGCAGTGACACATAAACAGAAACACAACAAAGACTCACTTTTCAATATTTCGACCGCCATTACGGTCGAAATATTGAAAAGTGAGTCTTTGTTGTGTTTCTGTTTATGTGTCACTGCTTATTTTAATTGTTATTTGTCCTGCCGGACCGTTTTTCGTTTATCATGGTATATATATATTCAATAAAAATTCCATGCAAAACGGACAAATATAGTTCAATATAATATATTATATATTACCTATATGGTGGTCGAAATATTAAAAAGTGAGTCCTAATTGTTACATTCCCTTCTATGTGTCACAGTTTAGTTTAAGCTCTAGTCTATCCTTCTAGATATTTTACAGATAAGTAAAGCCTCAATTTCATATTCAATATATTACATGTTTCTTATATCTTATTCTTATTACATACATATTATTTTTACATATTATTATGGCATTCATATTATTATATATATGTATTTTTATTTTTATTACATAATACTTATTTAGTATTTAATACAAAATTTAAAAAGTCTTTTCTTAGGAGTGAAATATCAAATATATATACATATCAGCATATTAGTAATAAATATTACAGTTTTTAAATTGAAATGTGAAATTCACAAGAAAATACCAAATTTATAAACAAATCGTTTAATGTTTATTTTTTTTTAAAAAAAATAATACTTGATAAAGCGATTTGCATTAAAAAAGGTTTTTTGTTTAAAATGTTGATCATTAATATTGATATTCAGTGGGTTTTTAATTAAATATGGTAATTAAATAAGAAGGGTAGATTGGCAAGAGCATGGGTTTTTCTGAGTCGGTTTGAAGGCTCCTTGGGGCCGTTGTTTATTCCTTGGTAAGATGAGGGGAAGAGAACAGTTGGGAGAAAACTCTCATTTATTAAGAAAGATGGAGAATTCACTCCATCTTGAGTTTTATATTATATAATGAGGCAAGCAAAAAAGCAATAAAAAGGAACGGTTTGCTGGAAACGTTTCTCCTTCTTCCTCGGGCTATTTTATTTTCCTTTGTTCTTTTTTAACGTTTGAAAATTATTCACTTCTCCCTTTTTCTCTCACCTCCTTTTCCAAGCCTTTTCCTTTTAGTTAAGGGAACAGTAAACTTAAAGTATAAAATAATGGAAGGAATTCCTTTTCTTTCTATTGGCACAATTTAAACAAACCGAGCTTTCTTCTCAAGCAAATCATTTTGAAAGACTGATGACAGTAACCTGTAATTATATTATATATTTATCTGAGAAAGAGTATCTAAAAGGAAGTTCTATACATTTAATTTGGCTTATTGTTGAATTCAACTTATTACTAATTTATTAATAGAAGAGACTAGTAAACTAAAAGATTGTATTGTAAAGCTTAGTTGTTAAAATTTTACAATCAATAGGAAAATAATTGAAAAATATATTTAAACATAAAATAGCACTTTCATTAAGTACAGAGAGCAGTTTTGAGAAGCACATTTTCATGAATACCATATCTTCTTTTTTCTTTTAAAACAATTAACTATATAGGTTTTGGAAGTAGTTACCTACAATTTTGACTTATAACTTTATAATGTGCTTACCATATTCTTTAATATTGACTTTCATTGAAGCAGTCATTTTTTTTATCTACCTATTAACATTTTGATAAGCAAATAATATGAATAACAGTTTTGAATATGCACAGTTTCTAAAAAAAATTTTATGACCCACTACTTCTGAGCTGTATCATAAAGCTACATTACCTCTCTCCTTTATTCATGCTCAAAGTTTGTTAAAAATACCAATTAATTATGTAACAAAACCTATTATTTGTTTCAAAAAAACCCAGTAAAAATTGCATGGGTTATAATGTTACAAATATCAGAAAAAAATAGTTTGAGCTTAATGTCAATATTAAAAACGTTTATGACTAAAACGTTAGTTTCTGGGAACTAAAATATTATGTTAGGAGGAATAGTTGGTCCTTCACACAAATGTTAGTATTAATAAAGTGTATGACTGAACTTGAATCCTCTAACAAACTAAAAACATTATTAAGAAGAGTAATAAAAATAGAAATGTTTGTAAGACTACATAGTATGATGTATGGCTGAAATTTAAGTTCTGCAAGAAACTAAAAACATTATTAAGAAGAGTAATAAAAATAGAAATGTTTGTAAGACTACATAGTATGATGTATGACTGAAATTTAAGTTCCGCAAGAAACTATGAACATTCTCTTATGAAACATAAGAAATTTGTTGCACAAAAATGTTTTAAATAAGTAAGGCTTCATCAACACGAAGTGATTTTTTCCGACTGCTGTGATGTATGGAAATACAATCATGTGAAAAATTTCTGTGTGAAATTTTTATTATTATTCTGAAAATTAGTAATTACCATATAGTAACTGATTGTACATGTTTTAAATTATAAACATTAACCATTCATATCATAGAGTAGTCTATGTATCATATAACTTTATGCATTGTTAGTACCCCAGAGGTTAAGATAATTTATTTTAACTATAAATATAATTTAATATATTTTGTTAAGCAACATTAAGAAATAATTAAAAAAATTTTATTTTTTTTTTCAAGGGTAAGTTGGGGGGGCCTGCTAACATGAGCTGTACTACTGATACTGGTCCCTCAAAGGAATATCATATCTTCTTCATGATTCCATTAGCGGGAGTTCAAATTTTACCTAACTTAAGTGTATTTAGAGTACAAATACGAGTTCATGGGACGAGGTGTTCAGATTTTTTCAACTCCAACTTGAAATATCAAGAGAAGAATGGGGATTGAATCCTGATGTACCAGAACAGAAGCGAGCACGCAAGCCACTGGACTACTCCCACCCAGTAGACCAGTGGCTTACGTGCTCGTGACCCAGTAGTTATCTTACTTTACTGGTCTTCCAACCGTAACATTTTTGCCTGTTGTTCATCTTCGACTGTTTATACATTTTTTAATGCAACTTTCAGGGACTTCTGTTTTACTAACAATATGAATGCATTGTGTTAAGATTTTAGCAAATACTCTTTATTTCTATAACGAATATATGTTCAATGTCATTTCATTTATTATAAAATTAGTTTTTAGAATAACCATTAACAACAAACTAGATCTTGAGAACTTGGCTAGTTCTAGATGGTCTTGACAAATTTTTATCTTTGCCTTTTTATGTGTGTATATAAAGTTCAATATAGATAAAAAAATAAATCATTAATAACACACACTTACAGTTCTCATTTTCAGTTTTAACTGTCTTTTAGAGAGATAAGAGAGGAAAACAAGCGAACTGGTACAGAGATCAGTGTAATAAATTAATATAATTGGTAGTAATTTAATTTCTCTATGTTTCGCTATCTACGTTGAAATTTATTTATCAATTTCGGATCATATTTTCATATATATATATATATAAAGTATATATATATATAACAGTTCAAAATTGAAGATAGGTAGCACAGAAAGTAAAAGAAACACACTTGCAGACTCAATTTTTCTGGTAATCCGTCTTCAGGAGAAAAGAGAAAGGGAGACCAAGCACATTGTAGACCCTAGGGTTACTAGCCGCTGCGTCTACAACATGGTTGGTCTCCCTTTCTCTTTTCTCCTGAAGACGGATTACCCGAAAAATTGAATATATATATATATATACTTTTGAATATATATATATATATACTTTTGAATATATATATATATATTCATATTTTTTTCATAAATATTCATATATATATTCATATTTGAATATGAATATATATATAATTTTTCGTTGGAAATACGATCCAAAACGGACAAATATAGTTCAATATAGACAAAGAAACTTAGAGGAAACTAAAGAACGCACTTACAGTCTCTAATTTTCGGTTTGAACCGTCTTCAGGAGAGATAAGAGAGGGAAACCAAGTGCACTGGTTCAGAGACGGTTGGAGACTATAAGTGTGTTCTTTTGATTATATATATATATATATATATATATATATATATATATATATATATCTGTGTATTTTGGGAGCATACCTTCATTTAAACACGTTTTATTACAAATTATGCCAATTTTTATTTTTTTTATTTAGTGAATTGCTTTATATTGCTTTACCGGAAAGGTAGAAAGCTATATTCAGAAACTTAGGAAAATTCACTCGCAAAAGGACAAAAATAAATTTGGCATACTTTTTAACAATATATATATATATATAATATATATATATGTATATTGAAAAAGACGAGCCAATCCCTGTTACGTATTACTTTGGGCACTTCTTATTGGTTGTGGGTGTTTTTTCGTTAAACACGTTTCTCCTTAGCACACTCCGTCTGCTCGGCCGCCTCAGCCTTCACTCCAGGAGAGGGCTTGCAGTCCCTACTTAATTTTCCAATAGAGTTGGATGAAGGTCTTGGCGTCCTGGCTTGGAAGTGTACCTCGTCGAACTCGGTGTTTACTATGGGCTTAGTGGATTTCATTAGATACTGGTTGTTGGTGTTTTCTGTAGATTCTATTGTTGTGGGTGTATGTAGAACCTTTCCCCGTCGGTTTCCTAACACGCTTGGCCGCATCCGCCGTCCTTCCTGGAGAGGGCTCGCAGTCCCTACTTTAATTTCACAGAGGGCAGGAATGGCATAGGCGTCCTCACGTAGAAGAATTCCTCGTAAGAACCTGGTCCGGGCTATGGGCATTATGAGTTGAAGTTGAAGTTGAGTGTGTGTGGCATTTGTCGGGGAAAGGTTCTACATACACCCACAACAATAGAATCTACAGAAAACACCAACAACCAGTATCTAATGAAATCCACTAAGCTCATAGTAAACACCGAGTTCGACGAGGTACACTTCCAAGCCAGGACGCCAAGACCTTCATCCAACTCTATTGGAAAATTAAGTAGGGACTGCAAGCCCTCTCCTGGAGTGAAGGCTGAGGCGGCCGAGCAGACGGAGTGTGCTAAGGAGAAACGTGTTTAACGAAAAAACACCCACAACCAATAAGAACTGCCCAAAGTAATACGTAACAGGGATTGGCTCGTCTTTTTCAATATCTAATCTGGCATTCAACATATATATGTATATATATATACTTTTTGTATATATAATACACATATACGTATCTGCCTATGTTATACATATTTGTCAGTTTTACATTTTTTTTTTATAAGAGAAAATATTCTAGAGTTAGTCATTTTTTTTTCATTTTAAAGAAAACAATTGGTATTATCTAAAAAATTTTCTTCTATTATTGGCTATTTTGAGGTAATAATTATCTTACTAATGGTTTTGATTGAAGAAAAAAAAATAAATGAGAAGATACAGCTGTTGTTGTTTTTAATTTTTAATGTATAGTTAATTGACAACAAATTGTGGAGTTTAGTGGAATCTTAGTCATAACTGTTCCCCTCGTTTAGGCTCGACTGTTATTCATCATTTAAGATTAAACAGGAGGAACTAAGATCAGGCTATCAGCTCTCCCTCTTTTACTAACTGTGTAAAAATTAACTTTACTGTAGGATAGACTGAGACAATTAACTTGGAAGCAAACTTTAATATTTTCATAATGACAGATTAACATCGATGAACTAAATATGGAAGAAAACGCTCAACTATCCAACAATTAGAGCTTTCTTCAAAATTACATATTACAGAAACAAAAACCAATAATCAGTTATTTGAAAACTTTATTACCTTTAGGTATATTTTAATTACAAATGTGCGTTATTTCTAATAAAATCAACCTGGAAAAAACAAATAAACGTTAAGAAATGATTAGTTTAATTAAGTAGTGTACTTCTATTTAATCAGAATATACAAACTTATGACAGTCATTCTGTATAGTTGTTGGTTGTTATAACAAGATTATTAAATAATCTATAACAAGATTATTGCATTGATTGCAACTTATACGAGTTATAGATACAAAGTTTGTCATAGAAATCAAGTATTTGATTTCAATTGTTCGATAAATTCATCCATTAATAAAAACTTGCTATATTGTGTTTATTTTAATTTATATGGTTTTCAATTTATCAAATATTCACTTGGTTGTTTTTCAAATTCTCATTCATGAATTGGCACCCATTCAAAACTATATGTGAGACACATTGGCTTTAATGCAAAGTAGTGTTCAGCCACAGAAGTACTGAATACGAATATTCTTCCTTAAGTCCAGCGATTTAATAGGGGCTTTTGTTTTCAACATTGCTGCGAATTTTTGGCTAATAGTTTATGCCAAAAATTTCGAGATTTTAAAATGAGTTGATCCTAAAATTGGATGACGCCTGGATACAAAACAAGTATACGAGTAGCATTAAGTTATTGGATTGTGCACGATTAAAAACGATCAAGAATGAAATTAAAGGTGTAAGAGATACTTTGTTTACTTCATAACGAAAAATAAAAGTCATTCAATGTTTTACTACCACTCAGAAAGCACCCAGTTAAATCTATAAGCAGAAATTTAATTGTTTATTGATTTTTATAGCTAAAACCATATATATATATATATATATATATACGAGTTCGAGATTAACAAAGAGCAACACACAAAGTAGGGAAACACACTTACAGACTCAAATTTTCGGGTAATCCGTCTTCAGGAGAAAAGAGAATGGGAGACCAAGCACGTTGTAGGCGCAACGGCAAGTAACCCAGTTATAAAACCCAGTCAGTTGGGTTTTTGACTCTGACGAAGACCGCTTGTTACGGTTGAAAGATCTTAGTCTTGTTTTCCCATTTCTTATTGTGGTTTGATCATTGATTGTTGTTTCACGTGTTTATGTGAAATCTTTTTTTTATATATATATATATATATATATATATATATATATACATATGTGTGTGTGTATGTGTGTATGTAGTCTTTCAACCGCAACAAGTGGTCTTCGTTAGAGATCGTAAGATCTTAGTTTTGTTTTCCCATTTCATGTTGTGGTCTGATAATTGATTGTTAAGTCACGTGCTTATGTGAAATCTTTTTATATATGTATTTATATCACTTGTAATGATAATTTTGTGCATATATATATATATATATATATAAATTAAAATAAGCAGTGACACATAAACAGAAACACAACAAAGACTCACTTTTCAATATTTCGACCGTAATATTGTTGACTGTCGTCTCTCCGTCAATTCACTTCTTCTCCTGAGGACGACCGCCATTACGGTCGAAATATTGAAAAGTGAGTCTTTGTTGTGTTTCTGTTTATGTGTCACTGCTTATTTTAATTGTTATTTGTCCTGCCGGACCGTTTTTCGTTTATCATGGTATATATATATTGATAAAAGTATCGACCGTGGAATAGAAACAAAACTAAAGTTTATAGGGACTCGGTCAGTTCTTCAGGTTTAAATTAAACTCTCATTGCCAACGTTTTGGTCTTTATTTAAAACCTTTTTCATAGGCCTACAAAAACAGAGAAAATATAAGAAATAATACAATCATTCAAAAATCAAACATACATAAAAGTGCAATTAGATACAATTAAGAAATTACAACAGAAATTTCGACTATAGGCTAGTGAGGAAACTTACAGAAGTGTAAATTTTGATAGAGAAAAACTAAGTATTACATTACAAATTATTTTACAATTTGTAAATAATTGTGCAATAAAACAATTGTAAAATAATTTGTAATGTAATACTTAGTTTTTCTGTTTCAAAATTTATACTTCTGTAAGTTTTCTCACTAGCCTATAGTCGAAATTTCTATTGTAATTACTTAATTGTAACTAATTGCACTTTTATGTATGTTTGATTTTTGAATGATTGTATTATTTCTTATATTTCCTCTGTTCTTGAAGGCCTATGAAAAAGATTTTAAATAAAGACCAAAATGCTGGCAATGAGAGTTTAATTTAAACCTGAAAAACTGACCGAGTCCCAATAAACTTTAGTTTTGTATATGTATATACCATATATATATTGATATAGCTTCTCGACCACTGATATTTTAAATTCACACAAGGGGTTCTTGAGAATTTTGGTCATAAAACATACAACTCCTGATTATAAGCTGACGTTTCTCTAAAAGTTGTTTGGTATTTTCAAGGCTTGATTTAGAAGAAACACCATTTACCAGTCCATGCTTATGTCTGGCGGCATCATAACAGATGCAGTATGCAGTATGCTGAATCTGTTATGATGCAGCAAGACATAAGCATGGACCGGTAAATGGTGTTTCTTCTAAATCAAGCCTTGAAAATGCCAAACAACTTTTGGCGAAACATCGGCTTATAATCAGGAGTTGTATGTTTTATGACCAAAATTCTCAAGAACCCCTTGTGTGGATTTATATATATATATATATATATAAACTATATTGACAAAAAGAACACTCAGAAATGAAACAGAAACTCACTACTATATTTCGATGTCCTCGTCATCAGGAAGATAGTAGTGAGTTTCTGTTTCATTTCTGAGTGTTCTTTGTGTCAATATAGTTTATTTAGTTCGTAGAATCGTTTCATTTAATTGGTATATATATATATATATATATATATATATATATATATATATAATATATTTCATTTACAATATACTATAGAAAATATCAAATTAATTCTTTTTTTCTTTTTTTTCAGAGAAAGTAAATATCGGACATCTTTCACATCATATCTACACTGGCCCCAAATGGCAAAGTGGCAATGGTGAGCATCGTCTAAGTAAGAACACGTTTCTCTGAAAGGTATTTCATGTTTATATAAGCGAAATTCGATTGATGTACAGGTTTCTATTTTGTTCATCTATTAAGTAGTTTGAATAATATTTAAGAATTACTGACGTAATTGTGTCAGCTGAAGCCTGATTCAAAAATAAAGACTCGGTCTTCTCTGAAAACTTGTTTTTTTTTTTTTTTTTTATTTAGGTTGATAAGTGCATCGTCTACTTGGACATTAGCACTGCTGAAAACTTGTTATTGTAGTGATTGCTGCGTCTTTGTCTTGTGAATCCCATTTTGCTTGAGAGTAGCGGTTTTACTGGAATGATCTTTAATTGGATGAAACACCAGTCTACCATGATGAATGGTAAATTCATCCTGGTAAACATGGAGTCAATCCCTCTATGGTTAATTTTTCTGGATTAATACGAGTAGCATAAAAATTATAATTAGTATCTTACTATGCACATATGTGTTATGAGTGAAAATGGAAAATCACTTATTACAAATTATATATCATTATGATAAAGCTACTTTGTAAAATTGAATTGTAGTATCATTTTCTGGTATGACTTTCAGAAGAACCGGGTCAATTGATGTCAGAGGCAATGATGTCTGACGACTGGTACTGAAGATCAGAAATTCAAATATTTTTTAGTACCGATGTTTGTAATATAATTTGTTACCTATACCTGAAAAGAAACCAAGTGTCGATTGAAGTATGTTTAATATAAAGTGCCCCGTAAAGTTCCCTATAATAAACTTCAGTCGTGCAAAACTTAAGGTGTTTAGGTAAGGTGTTCGTCTCTAGACTGGTTGATTCGGAGTTCGTACCTAGTGTGGCCCTCGATTTATTCACGCGTGAGGTGAAAAATCATCCCTCGTTAAAGACATTAACCCTTCGTCCCTTAATTTTTACGATGTCAAGTACTGATTAAACATGCTCTACTCTAAATACGCTTGAGTTCGGCAAAACTTAGGACCCTCAATGTAGAATGCTCATTGTATGGTATCACAAAAGACTAATCTTAAGCTTATTTTTGTTCTCTCCTGGGAAGACCATTGCAATCTAACTTAACTTAATTCAAACTTGAGTTCTACTGACATGAAGTTAAATGTGGCATGTGTAAATTATTTAAATTTAATAGTAATTCATTTTGCAGTCATATTATAATTACCTTCTGTCCGTTAAAGAGGACGTAAAGCAGTCGGTTTAAAGGATTTACAATGTCAGCCACTCTTCCAAAATTCTTACTCTGATAAATTTTTAGAAAGGAAATATATTTTTTTTATATTTACTACCCCTATTAAAATCAATCTTGTAATGTTGTTTTCTCTTAACTATAATGAGTACAAATTCAATAATGAATCATATTTCCCAATCATTAACTTTCAATTTTACTCTATGATATTTAAAGTCATATTGAATATCTAAACAATTAAAACGAAGGTTTTGTCTGTTCATTGCTTAGAACTGACTGATTTTAAGTTATCTTTATGTTCTATATATTAGACAAACTGAATCCACCCTTAGAAAAGTTTTTGTCTGTTTGTCCAAAAATTTTGTCACAAGTAAACTCAATAGCTATCATTATAAGTCACAGCTAACTGAAACTTTGATAATCTAGCTTAAAAGCTAAAATTTGAATAGATTGAAAATCAACGTAAAAGTTAAGTTATGGACTTTTAAGCTGTATTTGGCTGGCTACACAGATAACTAACAATACCTACTTGCTACAGTATCAGGCAACTAAGAATACCTTTATGTTTTTAAAATAAATATATTTTTTTTTTCTAATATATAAAATGTAAAGATAACTTTAATGAGTCAGTTCTAAATTACGTACAGACAAAAAATTAATAGGTATACAGATATATTAGGTATCTGATACTGTAGCAAGTACGTATTGTTAGTTAATTTTATTTTCATTAACATTTATCATAATTTTTTTGCTTTAAAAAAGTAAGTCCACTTACCCGCGTATTAAATAAAAACTATGTCTAGAATAAAAATTGAGTCCAAATTTGAGTTCAATATCTAAAGGTGTAAATTGTAAAAGAAACTCTAGATATAATGACAGTTATGCACTGTACTAATAATTATATTTTTTACAATTCTATAATTTCTAATAATATTTTCGAATGCCACATACCATCTCTGAATTTTTTAAAAATACTTTCAAAGACAGATATATTTGCAAGTACACTAATAAATTTCAGTGATTGGTATTATGGTTACGATTAATTTATTTTTAAATAAACAAATTTTGTTGAGTTCTGTTTAATTATCTTGACATGTTACTTCAGTAATAAAACAAACATTACATATTCTTTTAGTTTCTACTTAATTTTCGCCTGACTTAAAACTATATACATTATATATTTATTAATTTTTTTTTAAAAAACTCAATAATATGATAGTTACTGAATTTATTAGAATAGATACATAAGAAGTAAATATAAATTAAAAAAAAAATAATAAAACATCAATATATGAAGTTATTTAAAGCAGTATTTAAAGAAAAACATGTGGTTTTTGTTCAAGTAAAAATTATAATTAATATAGAAGGCTTGAATTAGAAAGTATTGACTAGGGTTGGAAAAGGGGGTTCTTTTTCATTGACGTGAAATATACAGTCCATCCTATAAAAAGAGTTCATTTCTCAACCCTTGAGGAGGCGTGGTTCATTTTCTTTTATACCGCCACTTCTTAGTCAAATTTCCTTGCTCATCATTCCTCGATATTGACTTTTTCTAAAAAAAGGAGTGACTTTGATATCTTCTATAGTAAATTGGAAAACCAAAAATATTACATTTTTATTTTATATGTATTGTGGTTTTTGCGGTTTTTATTAAAAATATGAACAGATAATTACTTTTCTCGCTAATAGATATAACAATATGTTTCCTGAGTACTTGTAAAATAATTTCTGATTTTTATTTATAATGGAGCAAATGCAGTATGATTCACTCTAAAATTCATTATTGAAAATTGTTAACCTGCATAATTCTATGACTTAGTGATATATATGTTTACTTATATGACAACCCGAATCTTAATGCTTTTTATGTTTAAAATTGGTTTTTGAGGTGAAATGTATGTCTGTTATGTTATTTGGGACACATTTTGGCAAAGGTTATGTTGCATGACAAGATTGTTTCTACGCCAGGATTTCTAAATTTTCTTTTACTCTGGTTTATTAGAAAAGTTATATCTAACAGATAGCTAGACTTTATGACCTCTCCCCGAACGGCCACTACATTTTTCATTTTTCGTATGAAAAATCTTGTACACGGCTAATATTCAACAAAAATTTCATATCTGCTGTATAATTATTTATTTCATTAAAAAAATATAAAATAAATGTTGTGTATTTTGTATTTTCACTCTATTAGGAACAGTTATTTAATCTATTACTATGATATTTTAATAATATTCACATACAACCTTCTAATAAGAGTCAGAAATTTCATCCTTAACACCAAAAAAAAAGCCATGCAGGTTTTCATTTGAATTATGAAAAATGATAAATCTAGCAGCACAGTTATAATCCAAAAAGGATGCCACAGGGAAAGATGAAGTTCGATTAGAGGATAGTGTGATTTACTCAATCATGAGAAAAGATCGACCATCTATCTTCATTGATGAGGAGAAAATTCATTTTCAGGATTAAAAATATCCTACGTCAGAAGAATTGTATTTGTTCTTTTGATCTCTGTGGATATAATTTTAAGTAAATAAATTATATATATGCGATATATATGATCTACTCAAAAAATTTAAAATGCAGCCTTTACAATTGAAGAATAATGTTTTTATACGAGGAATAAATGCTTCGTTCTGAATCCTTTATAAAGTTGAAAAATTATTGAACAACACAAATATGTATCTGCATGTATATATTATACTATGACCGTTTTTTAAAACAATGGCTATTTCAACCTATTTATTCGATAAAAATATAAGTAATGCAACAATAACAAACTGACCAGGATATTGGGTCTTATGTTTTAATTATTGTGTTTCAATATTCTAACGGTCAGCTTGCTACGCTTTGGTATATTTTAGTTATTCTATCCTTAATAATTAAAAATAACTAAAAATATCTGTATATAACTTTAACACATACAAAGTGAACATGGAGCACTAACCACCTGCCATAGACCTTTAAAATACTTTTTTCCTTTTTCTCCCTCACTTGTGGGTCCAAGTGGACCACGTTGAGGAGAACTGCTCAAAATACTACTTTTCCTCGTGGACTCCTTGGGGTCCATGTTGAGAACACGATGGACAAAGGAGTGAAACGTTAGAAATGTTTTATATTAAAAAGGATCAAATTTTAATTAATTGTGGAAGTGACATATACAATTCGAACAGTATATAATCAGCTGTATTATTAAATGGATTAATCAAGTGGTTTGTATTAAAACAACTGAACTTTGTATTGAAAATATTTGTGGGTGTTTAGTGAAATTCGTTTGTTGGTTATTTCTGTATAACCTGTATGAAAACCTGTTATCATCAGTGTGATATTATCACAGTTATTCCATATTAATATTTTTTACTTTTGTAATGTACAAACATTTTTTATTATCAGTTATTTATTTCAATATTCTTACTTCTGTAATTTAGTGTACTTGTTTAAAATTAACTTTTGTATATTTCTTAGCAAGATATAATTATTTTTATGTTATTTATGTAATTATTTGTTTATTTCAATTATTTAAAAAAAATTTTATCTGCTTAGCTTATGGAAAAGATTATAAAAGGAATTGAAACGATAGTTAAAGTTTTATTCGAAGATTGAAGACTTATCAACTCCGATTTATTTTAGTTCTCTTGGACTAGATGGTCGATACATCATTTAAATTATTTTTATATATATATATATATATATATATATATATATATATATATATATATATAGAATATATATATCAAAATAACACTTGATATAATAGATGGATTAATTTACCACAATGAAAACAATTTTTTAAAGCAATGCTCTAAGGCCTTTCGTTATCGTAGATAAGAAGAAATATCGTAGAAAGTGCACTCATAAAGAACTTTTATGAGAAATTAATGAACAATAGCCTAGGACTCTACAAATTAGATGAAGTTTTGATTAACGGGATAATTAGACAGATGAAGACTCCATCATTAAACACATTCAGGGTTGCCATCAATTCTGGAAATTTCAATCAGCCAAGTTAGCAAGTATTTATTGTTTTTTTAGTTCACTTGCTCTCCGAAGATGTATTAACGAAAGGCCTTAGAGCATTGCTTTAAAAAATTGTTTTCATTGTGGTAAATTAATCCATATATATATATATATATATATATATATAGTCTTGTTTCCTGATTTCATATTGTGGTTTGATCATTAATTGTTATTTCACGTGTTTATTTGAAGTTTTATAAAATTTTACGTCTTTATAAAATATAATCTTTAATAAACGGAAAATTGATCTAATGTGTACCGCAAGATTAATAAAAAATATCCTAAAGAAGCACATAAATATGTGAACGTATTTGTAGTCTCGAATTTTTGGTTTCACCATCATCAGAAGGATGAAAAGAGGAAAGAGAGTATGACCCGGAAGAATGTTGACAGCTGATACGTATCCCCTAGAGCAGGTGTACTCACAAACTTTCTGCTTGTGACCTTCTTATGAAATGAACATGACGCAATAATCTACCCACTGTGTTTATTTAGGAATACATTGAGCATTCTCACAATTTATGATGATGTATGTGATATTTCATCGTTAAAGAAACCTTCTGTTCATATTAATTCATATGAATCTTATACGTTTTTTCCTTCTTACCCGTTCTAGTCTTCTACTAATTTTTATACTCTTTCTTAATTTTACAAGAACGTAATAAAAGTAAAGAGTAATAGGCAAGTTCATGACTAGCTTATTAGCTTTACGGAACTTAGATCCACTTTACCGTTGCACATGGATCAAAGTACCGGAAATATTAGAATTCATTCGACTAGTCATCCTATATATATCAGTCAGTGATGAGATGAGTTATGGATTGATGTTTGTGTTTTCAATGATATGCTATATACCAATAATACCTTGACGAATGATTGGTTGTAATCAACGTATTGAGCACTCCTTTCTCACCCAACTCTCATCTCTTAATGCACAACCGGAAAATCCTTAAGATAGACGCTTCAGCAAACTGCTAAAACTAAAATAAAAAAAAAAATATTAGAATTTTCTACTTTATTAAGTAGATCAATCTTCATATTTAAGAACTGACAACAAACCAATATCGTTTTTACGTACAAATATTTTAAAAATTTACAACATTCACGTACAGAACATATCATTTATCAGGACTCAAGATCCCATCAGTTAACAAAGTAGGTATATCCCATTACCAGACCAGATTATTACCTGCCTTTCTTCTCCTAACTATCGACAGTCTTCATTCCATTCTTGAAAGTAACATCTTTCTACATTGCTCTGACATTTGGATTTTAAAAGAACATAGATACCATTTTCTTTAATTGCAAACCGAGTTGAAAATGTTGTTTTTACATTTTTTTTTTTCAATGATATTATTATCTTTATGTGTCTCATAGTTTCATTCATCAGTTTTATGTTCAACATAAAAGTGTCTAGTAATAATAAAAATTATGTTTTTTTTACATTTTTATGAGGTGAATATTCATTTTTGGAGTTGAAAATATTCTGTTTCAGAAGTAATTTTATTTCTTCTTTTAATCTCTGTATATATAATTTTAAATACATAAATTATATATAAAATATATGTGATCTACTCAAAAAATTTAAAATGCAGCCTTTAAAATTGAAGAATAATGTTTTGTTCTGAATCCTTTATAACTGCATGTATGACTACATAAAAGTGTAATTTACTAAGCTATATTATGTTTTTTTTTACATTACTTTAAGAATAATAAAATAATTTATTAAGAGTTCAAATGTTATTATATTGAAGTAATTGTCTGACAATAATTGCTCAAGTCTTTGGGAGTTTCGAGGCCAGTCGGAGAGGGGAATAGAGAAAGAAAAAGAGGCAGTCGCTATATAAAACTCTGTCGAGGAATTATTAAAGTTTTAAGAAAGGAATAACGCTTTTTCGGAGGAATAAGAAGAGAAGGGCCTCTAGAGTTTTAATGCATTCAATTTTTATTGCTTTTAGCCGGGAGGATTTAATACAAGAAGAGGGTGAGGGGGGGGTGGTTCTGGCTCTCAACTGTATTTCAGTTTCCTTTCTTCTTAGCAGTTTTCCAGTCACCCGCCCCCCCTCCCTCCGCCCCCTCCCCTGATCCCTCCCTCATTCGACCTAATCTCTCATTTTAAATTAAAGCTGGTGGAAATTCATCAAGAGGAAAAATAACGGTCTTCAATCCATAGCTGCATTTCAACTTTCAGAAAGAAAAAAAACTTCAACTCCTTGGAAATTGTTAAAAAAGAATATTTATCTTTTCAATTATAAACAATTTTCATTAAATATATTTACATAAATACAATACTTTATTTAGTTAAATATTGGCATGTGAATCCATTTATTGTATCACCCATGTATATAAGTAGGTAGTCGTATTTGTTTTTGCATTCGTGGAAGTAAAAAAATTGATAATACAATTATGATGTGAGCAATTACTCAGATGTAGTGCAATAATTAGACTATCTTTGACAAATATTCAAGGGATGCAGTCCCAGTTTTGCCAATGAGCATCTTTTTTTTCAATTGTGTTGGAAAGAATTGAGTTTTAAGTTTGAAAACCAGGTTTTTATTCTCTAAACAATTAAACTATTACAGGTTTGCAAAAATGAAGCAAAAAGGTTTTAAAGGATGAAACAATTTACAGTATAGAGATAGAGTAATAATGAGGTGAAGTCAAGTAAGTTGGATCAGATGCTGTGAAGCCAAACTTTACACCTCTAGTCTTAAAGATTAACTTTCCAGAATTAAAGAAACGGGTTTTCTATTTTTTCACAAGCAGCTTCATAGAATAATGCTGATACAAGTTTTATCTTCTTTCTTCAAGCAGGTGTCCAGATTCAAGGGTTCAGAATGCTGGATATACATATCCAGCATTGTAACATACCATTTTATGAAAAACTTCCACAATATAAGGAACCTGATTTCTTATGATAAAGATGTTTTTAGGATAAGTTTCACGTTATTGATTTTTTTTTTTTTTTGTAGAGTGCGTATTTTGGAATGACCGTTAGAACCTGTAGTATCTACCAGACAATTGCGCAAAACCTAATAAACACTATATTACCAGAATTTTTACGGGGCTTTAGCCTTTAAATACCTGAATATCTAGCGGTGTTTAAATTGTCTTTTAGAACTAGAGCGAGAATTTTGATGAGACAGCGACCTGTTAAATTATTATATCGAAAATACCAGTAAGCTCAAATTGATAAACTGTAAATATTCATTTTTTGTTGCTGTTGTTAAACTTTAATATAACTAACTTCTTTCTTCTCATTTATGATAAACAATTTTTTAATTGATTGAGTTTTAAGTGCAATGTGCCAAAGGAACTTGTCTCTTTTCTTTCTAGTTTATTTTGAGCTTCCATTGAATATTCAAAGATTTATCTCATTTATAATAAATAATTCAAAATGTTCTTGCCCACGTTTATGTATATCATTCCTTTAGTTAGTGCATAGCCGATGATTTAAAATTCAAAGTTTTTTAAAAAAAAATCCATTTTGATTAACACAAACCACATAAAACAAATTCTGCCAAACTTTCCGAAAATTACCCAACTTTTACCAGATATTACCATGAATATCTGTTTTTTCACGTCATTAATGTCCTTTAAATTGTAACCTTACTTGTTGATCTATATATAAAATGAAATTTCTTCCAGAAATTTACGATATTTCTTGAATTGTTAGTTATATGTATAAATTAGTCAATTTATATCCTACAAAATTTATAAATAAATAAAATTGCTTTAATTACTTAAATAAATATAAAAGATGAGGAAATTGCAAGACATAAAACATCGGAAGCAGTTTGATCGTCTCTTGACTCCCACAGTGTCTAGCCTTCCTTATTCAGCTAAGTGTGACTACAAGCCCTTTCAAACTATAAACAGCTGTAATAACAAGAATGATGGAAGTATATGGAAGTGTTCACTGAAATGATGTTTTTTTTTATATAATAAACTGATTAACATTTAGGCATTAAAGTATAAAGGAAAGGTCTTAATGTTATAATAAATGTTTGAAAAGTGACTCATATTTTAAAAATACTTGTAGGTTATACATATTAATGGGAAATTCAAGTGTAAACATAATATGGAAAACATCATCATCATATATATATATATATATCAATGATCAAACTACAATAAGAAAATGGGAAAACAAGATTAAGATCTTTCAACTGTAACAAGCGGTCTTCGTCAGAGTCAAAAACCCAACTGATTATGTGAAATCTTTATATATATATATCTATATAAAGATTTCACATAAACACGTGAAATAACAATCAATGATCAAACCACAATATGAAATGAGAAAACAAGAATAAATCTTTCAACCGTAACAAGCGGTCTTCGCCAGAGTCAGAAACCCAACTGATGGGTTTTTGACTCTGACAAAGACCGCTTGTTACGGTTGAAAAATCTTAGTATTGTTTTCCCATTTCATATTGTTGTTTAATCATATATATACATAAAAATATTATTATGAACTATATAAACGAAAATATGAGCCCGCACTTATCGTGGTAACTCATATGTTTCTGCCTAACAATGATGCAGTTTAAATATAATTGGGTTTTTGTGATCTGTTGTATGTGTTTTATTTCTATTTGGATTATATATACGTAATATATATATATATATGGATAATTCACCACAATGAAACTAATTTGGAAACAATACACTAAGGCCTTTTGTGAACACATCGTCAGAGAGCAAGTGAACATATTATATTATATATAATATGTTTTATATATAAAACAACCTCGTGCTGTGATTTATAAATTAGTTTTTATTTCACATCCTACTATCGTCAAAAAACTTATCTCATTAAGTTCTTTTCTATGACAAGTTGACGCTTAATAATACTTTAGAAGTTATTTAAATTTGTTTACTACTTTTAATAAAACTGGAATAAATCTATTAATATTATGGTCATTTCTCTAATATATGAATATTGATTATTATAAAGCAAATGAATTTCTCTCTCGTCAAAATGAAACGAGTAAGTTATCAGTAATTCTTGATCAAGTGATATTTCAAATGTAATTGAATATGCCAGAATTTAGTATTAATTTAATAGGAAATTAAATTAATATATAATTAAAATTACAATAGATTAATTTCATTGTCTAATGTTACATTTAGAGTATTATTTCTCTTACGATAATGATTGCATCAGGATCAATTAGTCCATTTATATTTGATTGATTATTTAGTTTATAAAAGGGGCTTAGATGTAAGTATTAGTTGTTTAGAGACCTTGTCATTTGATAATGGAAGGTAATGAGAAGGTTATGAGATCGGTAGAAAGACCTTGCTTACCCTGGAGAAGAGTCTGCGCCAGAAGTTCCTGGTAAGACGGTCTTATAATGCTAATCAACTTGTAGTGTTCTCACACCATTAGAACTGCGGAAGACTTCTATTTTATTTTTTGGACTTTATATACTCGAATAAGAATATCAAACCAGGCTGAACTAAAGAGACATCTTTATTGGTCATCACTGCCCCAAATGTATAAAATATAACATGTATTGATCATATCTCACGTGTAGGAGCTACGCCTACTTCTTAGTAAACAGAGAGCTTCTTCTGAGATGGACTTTCTTTGGCTTACTACGAGTATATTGCTACTGAGTGATTGATACACTTTTATTCACCATTTGTAAGTTGTCAATTGATATGCACCTGAATGTTTTTTGCTATTATAATAAATACATGTGTATTGTACTAATCTGTGTTGACCTTTATACGCACCAAGCCATATTTCAGGCCATATCGTTTTTAAATCAAGTCAGGTTGTCTTTTTACTATTTGCCCTTTAGCCGTCCCATGTTCACATGGCGACGCCCAAGGTGGACCACGCGGAGGCGGGCAACTCGATACTATTCACGCAACAGTATATATTACATCGCGAAACGGTTACACTGGGTACGAATGATATTTCGGAGCAAAGGTAACATAACTAGGTCAGACGTTGTCGGGCTTACCTTAATCTTACGTCTAAATTATCCATTATACATGTTACTTTTTTTTTTTACATTAAACTATAGGTAATGTCCTAGAGTGATTTAATCCTATTTGTGGCGTGGATGTAGCTCAGGAACGCCGGGAGGTTGACTTTTTCCAAGTATTGTACTAACCACAGAGATTAATAACGGTTTAATTTAGAATAATCTCTACTTTCTTACATCATATACCGATGTTTGGTTTGGCTTTTAGCAGCTGTCCACCTTCAAGGGCAGCCCTTCAATTAAAATATATTATATTTTTCTTAAAAATTGCATTAATCTATTTAAATAAATTTTATAACTATAACTAAATATCTCTAGTTATTAGTTATAATAATTAGTATTAGTATTAGTTATAATTATTATAATAATTAGTATAGTTATATAACTATAAATATAATAAATTTTGTTAACATCAGGTTAGCGGAAATTGAATTTGAGAGCAATATGATTTAGGTTATTTTGAAAATGGAGTTATTAAATTAAAAAAAAATGTTTCAAAGCATTGAACTAATGGTGTATAATAATTATACGTTCTCTTAATGTAGGGAAATCAGATCTATGAGTATTACAGAAAACAGAAGAGCTGCACATTCTTGAATATGAAGATTGATACAGTCAATCAAACTACTAACACTTAATGAAGTTAAATATAGTTATTGGGTTAGTTCTACTAAGGTTAGTAATATAAGAATTATTAGTAATGAAGTGCTATAGATTATAGTAGATTAAATTTTATTTCAAAGAGCTTTAACACGTTTCCTGTATATTCATTTTAAACAAGTAAGAAAATTGTACTTTTTTTAATATCAGAAGAACCTTGTTTTAAAGTTTCTTGCACAATCAATACGAACATTGTATTAAGGGTATGATCAATTTATTTATTCAATGAACATTTTGAATCAGGACACTATTAATAACATTGTATTTCTCAATAAAATAAAGTGGCGATTGTTGATTCATTTTTTTCTTTTTAATATCTCTCCGTATACGACTGAGCACCATTTGACCTATATACGTGTCAAAAGTGAAGCTATTTTTTGATTCAGCACCAACTTCAACCATTCAGCACCCACATTACAGAGGGCACCAAATTGATGGATGGCTGACACTCATTCAAGTCATAACCACAGTCAATATTGTTTACCTTCGCAGATTCAATAATAACAGGTAAGCAGACATGGTTATCCGTTGTCTGTTATCCAAACATGGTTATCCGTTGACTGTTATCATTTAAGTGGACTTAATTATCACTTTTAATCATGCATATTATTATAAATTAAATAAAAAATGTATTAAACTTTAAAAATATATTACAAGTATTTTTTTACATAATATAAAATTCAAACTATATATCCATATTTATCAAAAAGTAGAAAGCATAAAAAGCATTTTCATAGTGTTTTTTTTGGATGAAGTTGGGAGAGACCCATGCCAAGAAGTGGGTCTAGTTTCACAAAAACCTTATCGTTTATATAAACAACTTTATCAAAAGAGATATGTTCTTTAATTAACAAGCATTTGTTTTGTGAAATAAATTGCTGTTATTATCTGGAAGTGGCTTTAGCACTACTCTCTCGACGCAGGATATCCTATATAATTTAGGGACCCCACTTTCTATATGTAAGCTTTGGATCAGACCAAGAATTCATTAACGTGTCAAACAAAGATGGTCTGAGGAGGACACGTGTCTTATTTCAAAGCAGTTGTGGCCTTCCTGTAACTCTGGAAGAAATAAGGATCTTCTCTCCAGGAATAGAAGAGTTGTAGCCAATGTGATCGCTGTTTCTACAGGGAATTGGCTCGTAGGTAAACACGCCACCAGATTAGGATTGGAGGCGAGGGATTTTTGCAGGGCATACCAGAACGAGGAAGAGACAATTCCTCACTTTCTCTGTCAATGCCCTGGTTTGGCTCAAAGTAGAAAAGAAGCATTAAGAGAATATTTCTTTGACAATCTTGAGAACTTAGCATCCACTGGTATCAGGGATCTGTCTAGATTTATTGTTCTCTCGAGATGGTTCGAGTGGACATGGGACGGGGGCGAATAGCCCCAAATTCTTCTTTGTGGTATCACAAGGGGCCGGCTTGCGGCCTATGTGTGTTCTCTCTCAGGACGGTCACTGTAACCAACCTAACCTAGCTATCTTGAAATGAACATATTTCAAAACTGATATAGATGTAAAGAAACCTACGAGATAAATACAGTAGATTTGTAAGTCATCTGTCGTATTTACAATACCATAAAATTATAAATTTTTGTAATATAAAATTTTGTGATATGTGGAAAAATTGAATGATAAGTTTAAATTATCCTTTATGTGGAAAAATAATTGATTAAAAGTGATTATAAGCCCACTAAAACTTAATAGTCAATAGTTTGTTCAATACGCTTAGGTTTCTTTGGGTTTGTGAAGTCAAGCAATATTGGGCTGGTGTGGTACCATATGTGGTAGGCACTAATAGTAATTTTTTTAACCTTTCATCAGTTTCATCATCAGCATTTACGTAATTATAATTATAAGATGTTTGAAATAAGAATAATGTTATATTCATATGGGGTGACATTGTGGTTATGGTGGTTCCTACATATATAATTTCTACTAGATGTTTCTAGTTGAAATATACTTATTGGGAGAATTAATTTTCATTTTCAAACTTTTGTGAATAAATGATCATTACCAAGTATAATTTATACCAAAAATAATTATTTAAAATATTTTATTAAACCTAATTATTTAAAATTATTTTTATTTAAATAAAAATAATAATTTTAATAAAAGTTTAATAAAGAAATTTCTCCGATAATAAATGTTATGACCGCTTTCCTAAAATTAGTTAAGATTTGCTAAATAAAATACATTTTAATTATTAATTAAACAATTAATTTAGTAATTAATATTGGATTTTTTATATTTTTATTTCGTCATGTTAAATATTTATAAATGAAATTTCATCCTTTTGTGTTTACATCAAATTTTATAATAAAGCCGTATTGGGAACAATTGTAAATATTTATGATTGCTCGTTGGTACCAATAATTTACTCTGTTATTAATTTAGCCACTAATATATGATTGGAGTTATTTTCTCGATTGACAATTTTGCAAGACCACATAAATTTAAATGGTATTTAATTTCAATAATCATTTATATTGCGGTGTTGCCTGTTATTGCTTTGAAAATTCATCAAACCAAACATTTCAGGCTTTGTAGAATGCCAATTAGTCTAATAATACATTCATTAAAATTAAATTTTTAAACTTATTTTTCTTTTTTTTTTAAAAAAAAAGATCATTCGATATAAAATTGTTTATTTTTTCTGAATCATTTTTTTTTTATTATAAAAGGTAAGTTGAATAAAGCTATTTTCGTATAATAACTTCTATGTTAGAGGAAGCGTTGGAATAAGGAAACTTGTTTGTCATGTTCCGTATTTTAATGCTTCGTCTGACATTTTAGAAGATCCATAGACGTTAGACTATTAAGACACCTTTACTGCCTCCATTGCTTGACAAGTATTCATTGTCTTTATAAAAGTCTTACAGCCTTCAGAACTTCACTTATATAGGTGGTTCTAGGTTCATATTATTTGACAACCAAATGTCCAAATATAATTCAAGATATTACTAAATACCTGATCTTTAGGTTTTCTTAAGAATATTGTGGTCTTATTAAAAGCCAACTAAAGTCCTAGGCCCTAATATCCAAACTAGAGAGTAGAATAAAATAATTAGATGTAACAATGATATACATACATCACCTAAGAAACCAAAAATCAATTTTATGAATCTGTGTTTTGTAAAATTATAAATTTGTATAAAATTATAAAATTAATTTTGTAATATGTAGATGCCTGTGTATCATCGATTAGCTTATATGTTGAGCATCAAAGTGATTGAATTAGCAAAGGATCCACTTCTTTTATTCGTTTTTTTTTTCAAAATGTCTTAATTGTTTTAAATGCAATAAAAAAATGTATTGAGAACCAACCAAAGATATTAACATAATAACAAAACAGTAAGAATGGGTGAGATTTTCATATAATTTTTCTATAAATTTTCTAACCATTAAGCCTAAGTCTGTCACATAACATCAAATCTGATATTGCAGCAATTTCTCAAGAGAAGGTTAGAAATCAAATTTTTGAGAGTAGGAAGGCCGATAGTAGGAAGGACTGATAGTGTGGTGGTTTAAAGTAATAAATTGACTTATTATTGATCATCAATCAGTCTGTTTGCTATTGTAAAATCTAAGTGTAATCTATATGTAGTAATGTTTTTTGTCTAAAAAGTGATGATTCGTTTAACTATGATCTGTATAAGATTGATATGGTTAGAGCTGTTTCTACGGACAGCATCAGATTCCAAATTATTTTGAAAAAATGCAGAGCTACTTTATAGGAATGTGGATATCAAATGTAATCTGAGATGGGAGTCCACCAGCGCTCTTGACAGGGAAAAAAATACTAGGGCAAGATCTTTTCTGGGTCCCTCTATCTAATTTTATGAATATAATAAAATGAATTATGAAGTTATAATTCATTTTATAAAAATGCTTTATTGTAAGAGTGTGTGTGAGTATGTATATGGCTTAAAAAAATACCCAACACAATACCTAATACAATACTTTGTCACTTCCATGATAATGTCGAAATTTCAAGACTCTAAAACTTACTAGTTTATTAGAAAGGAAAGTTGTCTAAAAACACGTTTTGGAAAAAAAAGTGACTCCTATCATGCATAATTGTTCCTAAACATTAAATGTCATCTCTTCTATAAAACTCATTTTTTGTTAAATATTAATTTGATTCAACATAAATTCTGGACTGTAGCGGCTGTGGTACATAACCACCGTCCCACACACAAACAAAGATATAATCGAAAAAAAGTGCATAAACGACTTTGGGGACCTCAAAACATGTAAATCCGTCAAAATCTCAACAACAAACTTTTTCACTATCACGATATTTTACTTACTTACTGTAGTAAGGTAAAATCAGGAAAAACATCAAAAATTATTTGTTTCATTAACTTCAGTTTGTAACGTTGTTACGATTATATTGGATGTTTTATAAGTAAAATAAAATTACGTAAAACTAATTTCTTAATAAGTAAATATTCGATTCATATCATATCAAACTTCGGCATTTATGATTGGATTTTATAACGGGGCTCTAGTTTTGTACCGTTGAAGTATTACCGAGTATTAATGAATTGGTTTTCATTATCGCATAAGTTAAGTTGTTACCGACTACTTCAGACGATCGCATAAACCGACTTCACTAGAAGTCAATTATGAAGTGATTCAAACTCAGTACATCTAACCAACCAATTAGGAGTCATATGAGGTCCTTTTTTGACAGTAAATTGACCCAAGGGTCGTAGATGTGGTAAGATGAACTTCACAGAGGATGGTCAAAATTTACTTCTCCTAAAGGATTGAGAACATTAATTATTTACTTTATTAATGATTTCGGTCTCCCCTCACTTCAGGCTACGTCCAAAAGTTAAATTTTCTCAGGAGACGGAGAATTAAAGTTGGGTAAATTGAAGAGAGGGAGGAGGGCAGGGGTTTAGATTGTAGAGCTCTGACATTCTATAGATTTTTAAAGGCTTTTTGTCCCCCCTTCCCCCCCCCCCACTTACTCTATTCTTCATTCTATTTCGCTTAACCCTCATCCCTTCCCCCACCCCTTAAACCCCCTTCGTACCCACCCACCCCCTTCTCCAATCAGGGGGCAACGAAAAAGTTTTAATTAGGGAAACTGGTTGGATTAAAAATAGGTGTTTGAAGGCTTGAGGAGCGTTTAGATGACGGCTTCTTGGGATTGGCCATCGGTTCTATAACACCCCCTACTCCTTTTCCCCAACTCTCTTGTCCGCCAATACTTATAATTTATTATTCCACTTCATGTGACTCTAAATCTTCCCTTCAAAACTTCTAAGATTAATTAATTTAGTTGAATTGTTTTTATAAACAATTAGTAACATGGTTTGAACCAGAAGGTCCACTACTGATTAATTATCAATAGAAAAAAAATATAAAATTGAATTTAATAAATGCTTTAGTTTATAAAGTTCAAGAACAAATATTTTCTTTGATTTTTAATTAAATGCAATTTGTTTATCTAAATAATTAAAAGTGTTTTGATAGAAAATTATTTATAAGCAAAGCTTTTCACCCCCCCCCCCCCCACCACACCCCCCTCTAAGGGTAACTTTGTTTGGACTTCTTTCAGGAACGACCGTTCAAAACTTGTGAAAAATTCAAAGTCTGAATATTATTTTTTGAACAATTTTCATAAATTAAGCCTACTTAAATCTTAATATTAATATAACTAAATCAATATTGTATGACTTTTTCAACTCTTTGAAAAATTTATGACTCCCATGGTATCAGTTTTAAGGATTGTTTCCAAGTCCAAATACTTATGAGTACACTTGTTCAACAGGGAACCATGAAGATCTGAATTCCAGTATAGGGGGTTGACTTCAACCGAACTATCAAAGCGTCTGATGATCTATCTCTCTACGGGAGCACCGAATAAGGATACAGGAGAAGCCCACAGACACGAACTTACTAGAGAAATATTGATGAAAGGAACCTGAATATTGCATTACAATAGTGACATTAGTCAATCAACTAATGTAAGTATCCTTAAAATTTAAAATATTCTGGTATTATTTGCTGTTCTTGAGAGAGTTAATATCAAAGAAAAGAATCTTGTATAAACTCAGGTCTCAGCTGTCTTGAACTCAAGACATTGGTTTCAATGTCCAAAGTTCCAATCTCAATGCTATCCCCAGTAACAAAAATTTCCAAGATAGAGTAAATTTCAAGCCAATTAGAGAGACAAGATTAAGTAGGTTTGGCAATAATTGAGAGTCTATCTCCCTCTGATAGGAAGTCATTTTACTGAATCGAGCAACCTTGCATTTTCTACCTTGTTAGAACGTGCTAACTCTTATTTATAATTATTGTTTATTTCTAAATTTTTGTAAAATGTTTGATCTAAATTTTTATAACATCCAACCTGAAGATGGGCAATGAGTGATCGAAAGCTTGTCAAGGTAATTAATCAGTTTTCATTCGTTTTATCTAATTGTTTTATGTTAATCAAACTATGGATATTGTTTATATGTCTCTGAAAATGTTAATTTGAGAATTACCTCGAGATCAAAGAAAAATAGTGAAAAAATTTGTGACAGTCAGCAAAAAAGTCGTTAATGTAGAGGCTGCTGCATATTTCAGTTGAGCATGTCTAAAGGAAGATTTGTATAGGTTTAGATACCGATACAAATATATAATTAGATAGATAGATAGTTTATATAAGTTAGATAGTTTATATAAAGAGAAACTATGCTAGAGTAAGATTGCCTTAAGTATAGTATGCGTTTTGTTAGTACCACGGTGATTAGAGTTTCACACTACTCTGGAAGTTTCACATGATCCAAAGCAAAACGAGTGAAAAAAGAAATTTCTGTTGTAAGATATTTCATTAGTTTTTCTTTGTTTTAATATTACCTTAAAATATATTTAAATTTTAGTAGCCTTTGCTTCAAATGATAAATGTTTTCGTTTTACCATATTTATAAATTGTTTGTTTAATAGTTGGCATATGTCTAATATATTATTATTGGTTGTATACTAGAGGCTGTTAACAATTAAATAAAATGAAACATTATACTAAAGTCACTCATCTTTTCTCCGTATGATAGACGAGGTCTGAAAGTGATCGAGTTATGAAGAAAGCATACAAGTTAGATTTTTCATTTTAATATGCTTAATTAATGAAGTTTATGGATAAAATAAAAATCTAGTATATATTATTTTTCAAAAGAATATGGACACTTTTGTTCTTTTGTGTGGAGACTTTGAATGATCGTTTTCCCCCAGAATGAGTAAATACCATGCAATTACGGATTACACAACTAATGAGTTAAATATTATTTTAAATGCAAGATATATTTTTTAATATCTTTAAGAAAGCACATTATCAACATTAAAAATTTTAATTAAAAATTATTTATAATATCTTGTAATATATGTTTTGTAGTGGGTACTTTAACCAATTATGCAAAAAGTTTCTAAGAGGAATAAATAACTCTTGCAGGGTTTTTGCAAAGCTTCAAAAATAAAATACAAAAATCAATAGAAAGGAAGATTCCTCTCCCAAAAAAGAGGAGGTTGGAAATTTAAAAGGAAAACAAAGCAAGGCTCGTAATTAGTTTTATGTCAGCCCCGTGGAAGGAAGGCCTTTTTAGGGGTGGGAGAGGGGGTGGAAGAGGGAGGGAAGAAAATTGGTCTGAAGAGAAAAATCTGGAGAGCCCCCAAGAGATGGGGAGACCCGTAAGATGTCCTTGATTACACTGACCTCTTCTTTCTTTATACTAAAGCCCTCCAGTTGCCCACCCTCTTCCTTGCTAATTGGGGCTCATTCAATTGAAAGAAGAGCATATTTTGCTTTTCTTTCCTCCTTGCAAATGTTCACTTCACTTTTATCTCTCCCCCCCCCCCTACCTCCTTAATTAATTTTCCTTCTCAAATAACTATTCAGAAAGAAAAACATTTTTTGTACACTATGTCTTTAAACAATATAATTAAGAATTAAACAAAAGTATACATAAATTAGAATTTAGAAATTAAATATTTATAAATTTTATAATCTATTAATTTCAGTTTCTTCATAATCATTAATGTTATATGTATTTATATTTTTTTACAGTAAGCTAATTATTTATTTAAAAGGATATTCAGAATTTAAAAATATGTGGCCTAGAGGAAACCTTCCAGACGAATATAAACAAACAAATTGTTTGCTTAGTAGTATATTGTATTTATAGAAATGCGTTTCTTTGACTTGTGGTGGACAATAGAATAAACCGTAATATGAATGTAATTTGATAGTCAGATGAGCTATAAAGTTACCCGTTCTAATGGTTTTGAATTAACTATGAAGTATTTTTTCCTTTTGGGGGACAAGGGTAGGCCAGTGGCAACGTGCTCACCTCTGAACTGGTCTGGGCTCTAATACTCACTCTGGCCGTCGATTTATTCTAGTGGGAGGTGAATAAATGTGAGCACGTAGTCTCTCATAGGGGACGTTAAGCTGTCGGTCATGAGCCTATACAATGTCAAGTATTTCTTAAAGATACCTACTCTAAATATCTACTTTTGAGTTAGGTAAAATTTAGAACTCCCAATGTAGAATCAGTCTTCTTTGTATGGTATCGCAAACCCCACAAACCTTGTGGGACTGCCAATACAACCTAACCTAAATTTCCCTTTTAGAAAGCAAGTTGTCGGCGATGATTATAAAAACAGTTTATGCATATGTACCTATCACTCTAAATTTATGGAAAATATATTACATTTGACTTTAACGTAGATTTATTCACAATAATCTGTACGAACATGGGTTAAGGAATAAACCAGAATTTAATAGGACATGGACTTATTAATATTTTTAAACTGTATTTATATAGATTCAGTTTAATTCATCAACGGTCTGTTCTTGCGATTCTTCACCAATTCTAATTTCTAATCACATCTTCACTAGAATACTTCGTCGTGCTAGACGTCGATACTACGGAAGCTTCAGCAGATGGTGATGCTCAACAAAACCTTGGTGCCATCTTAATTAAGAACTGAACGAGAAACAATTTTAAAAATATTTTCACCAAAAATGTGTTATTGTATAAATTAAAGTTAGATTTACATTCATCAACTTAGCATATAATATTAGATAATATATTTATGTTTTATTCTATTAATCGTCCTTTTCATTTGAACTTAACTTGAGTATCTTGAATTTTGGTTCAATATTGCATTTTTTTTGTATTTGTTTGAAAGCTTTTTGACTATGTTAGCTTACTTCAAAATTGCATTTTTTTTTTGTATAATAAATTAAATACTGATAATAATAATACATTTAACAGCAGTGTAGAACATATGCAAAAACATTTATGGAAAAATAACTTGTGTCCGTAAAAAAAACATCCAAACGTGATTCAGATGTTCAGTGAACATTGGGCCTTTGTAATACCACACAAAGAAGATTGATTCTCCTTTGGAAGTCTTAAATTTTACCTAATTCGAATGTACTTACAGTAGGAATATTTAACGAGTATCTGACATCGTACAGACTCGGGACTGACGGTTTAACGTCCTTAGAGCCCGAGAGACAACGTGCTCAGATTTATTCACCTTCCAGATGAATAAATTGAGGGCCAAGGTTGTCGAACCACGGACCTACCAGTCCAGAGGTTATCAAGTTGCCACTGAGCTAACCTGGCCCCCCAACTTTACTCTTATTTAACTATAAACAAATTAATAAAGGAAGAGGCCATAATTTTACCTATTGCAGTACTTCTCGTTTGAAAGTTGTACAGTCATTGAACCAATAGGTATTGTATTTATGAACAAAGTATGCCAGCAAAACAAGAAATAAAGTGAAAAGAGTTGTAGAAGAAATTTGTCATTATGGTAGTATCCCAGAGCAGTCCAATCCTCGGACTAGTCGATGGGGAGTTAGAGAGAAGTGACAACCACAAGAAAAGGATAGTCAATTGTTGGTAGAGAAAGTTTGAAAGTTGTCTGAGCTAAGGGAATGTGTTTTCGCAATAAAATGATTGACTACGGCAAAAAAATTGCAAAAAGAAGTCAAGAAAGACTGGAACGTAACTTCAGATATCGAGTGTTCTGCAAAGGTCTCCAATCAGGCATCTTATAGGGCTTATTATCCTAGCCTAATTATAAGGTTATTTTTTTTAACCTGATTAAAGATCTGAATATGAAAGCCGAAATTACAACTCATAAATGACAGTTTATGTGTATAAAGTTGAAAAAAGTTGCTTCATTGGCTTATATTACTCTTTCATACAAAGGCTCAGCTTAGTAAAAGCAATACAGCCATTAGAATCATCAGATGGAACGCAATTCAGTTGGTAGTCATAAATGTTTCTTATGTATGTAATTCAAATCACAAAACATACATATTATTATTTATGTTAGATTAACTGAACCATTTATTAAGTTATAAACTATTTTTGTTGTTCCTCATTCCTCATGATTCTTACTTTTTATCTTGAAGACATTATTGAGGGTCTTCATTTTTGGTCGCTTTATTCTAGCAAACAAGAAAATTGGAGACAGAAATATTGTAATTAGTTCAAGTCTGAAATAGGTTTTTCTTTATAGAGTTAAATGATATTAGGAGGGTAAATAAATGGATGGGGCGATATGAAGTGGTGCGATGAAAAAGCCTTAGGGCCTAAAATAAGAAGAGAGGAATGCATTAAAGGCAGCCGGCCTCTCGGCGATTCATTTATCTTGCCGTAATTGTCGATCCAACGAAAGCCAAGTTAAATAAAAACCACTCCCTTTTTTGCCTTCTCTCTTGGCCCTTCAAGTCCTTCCCATTTATCGAGGGATTTATCGAGGAGAAGTTACAGATAACCACACCCTCTCATTCTGTGTTTTTCTCCTCTAGGATTACTTGTTTTTCCTTATTTCTTCAGAAAAGCGTCTCCCTCTCCCTCAACACGTCCGAATACATTAACTAAATAAATAGAGATAAATTCAATTTCTCTACCCTTTTTATGTGAACTCATATTTCAAGTGCCAGAATTATTTACAACGTAAAATATTGTTAATTATTAACAATATCTCAAAGTAATCCTTTCCACCAACTCATAATATTAAACTATGACCTCTTTTAAACAATGCCAGATTACCAGCTCTCAAAGACAAGAATTTCGTAGATTTATATTGTACATTGAATAAATGCTAAATTTATTATCATCAACGATTTTTAAAGTAATGAACCCAATATCCAGATGTTTACAATAACCTTATCATTAGCTAATTGCCTGCCCAAACAATTAACGTAAACAAATATTAAATAATTTGGCAAGTTTTTTTGCTTACAATACTGTTATGAGTGTTTTATCATTTTTTTAAATTGCACACTTTCTTGCTTAAATTTCACATCAGTTAAAGTTTATTAGAATTAATCTATAAAGCAAAAACGAATATGCAATATTTGTGCATCAACACAGAAATTTGAATGTGTTAGTAAAGGAAATATTTATATTTTCTAAAGAAAACCTACATTCCAGTATACGTATTTTCTATAAGTATGAATTTAGAAAAGCACTTAGGAATTGTTTTAAAGTATTTAGAAATGGAAAAACATATGTAAATGATATAAAATTTAGGAATGGAAGAACATATGTAAGTTCTTCTATTCCTAAAATCTTCGTGGTAGCAGAAATTGAAAACCATTCTTTTTAAAGAAACCTGTAGTTCACAGTTAGGTTTTTTTAGTGTATAAAATATAAATTTGTATATTATCATTTTGTCTCTTAGGTTCATACGTTATACATATGAATTTAAAAAAGTAAAATTTTACAATAACAATTATGTTTTAACAAGCTTGTAAATCATCAAAATTAAAGTAAAAAAAAAACTTCCATGTATTCTGGAAGTGTTTAAAGGGATCGTTAACAGACCGTAGTCTCGGTGGTGGTAGATATGATGACTGTGAAAATGATGAAGAAGAAGATTAAGTAAGATATAACGCTCAGTAAGAATGCCAACGTCACTTTTACTAGCTTGAAGTTGGGTTTTCACCCAATATGAAACCCAGTTGGGTTTTTGACTCTGACGAAGACCGCTTGTTACAGTTGAAAGATTTTGTCTTGTTTTTCTATTTCACTTTGTGGTTTGATCATATATATATAACAAATTCAATAATATATCGACCGTTTGATAGAATAGGTGTGTTATCTAATCGGGATTCGGTCAAATTTTCTAGGTTCAAAAATCAAACTCTCATTGCCTTTGAGAGTTTGATTTTTGAACCTAGAAAATTTGACCGAATCCCGATTAGATAGCACACCTATATATATATATATTTCACATAAACACGTGAAATAACAATCGATGATCAAACCACAATATGAAAATGGGAAAACAAGACTAAGATCTTTCAACCATAACAAGCGGTTTTCGTCAGAGTCAAAAATTCAACAGTTGGGTTTTTGACTCTGACGAATACCGCTTGTTACGGTTGAAAGATCTTAGTCTTGTTTTCCCATTTCACATTGTGGTTTGATCATATATATATTGAGTTTTATTTCTAACTGGAATGTTCATCCTACTTGGGAACTAAAGAGATGCTGGTTCATTGATCTACTGAGCAATGAACATAAATAAGACTATTAAAAATAATTTGTGTTGATGAAGTGTTGGGAAATAATTTATACGAAGTACTATCAATGGGTAGTTAGTTCCTTCACTCATATTGTCCTTTTATTGCATCTATCATCACTATTACTTGTTAGACTTGCGAGGGTATTTATGTATTTGTTTATTTTTTTTTTTGGGTAAGGTGGTGAAATGCATTTACGCACATAGGAGGGTATTTATGTATTTGTTTAATTTTTTTGTTAGTAAGGTGGTGAATACTCAAATAGTGCTGGGCTCTCAGGGGGTATTTATTTATAATAATAATGATAACTATTGTAGGGTAAAAAAGTTAATGAAATAGTCTCCACGTATATAAGTTTATACTCTAATCAACGCCGCGTTTCAAACATGTAGTTCTTCTTCATTCATAAAACTAAAAAAAAAAGCAATGATATCAGAGAGTTATGTACAGTATAAAATAAACAGTACAAAATAAAACAAGGAAACAGAGACATTACATAAGGAAACAGGAGATGTGCATTACCAAGCTTCAGAGTAACTTTCTGACATCATTTTTTTTTTTAGTTTTATGCCTGAAGAGGAAAACTTTATGTTCGAAACGCGTTGTTTAGATTATTAAACTTGTGTATGTGAAGAATATTTCGTTTAACTTTTTTACGCTTCAATTACTAAATGCCACAAAATAACTCATTCAATTATCTTAGAATGATAAATATATGTACAATGCTTAAAATATTCATAATGGAAATCTATAAACAAAAATTATTTTTGGGATGTAGAACCTCTTTCCTCCTTTTTTTTTTAGTAGCTCTGAACTTTGCAAAAAATTTGAAATATCTAGAATTTTGTTTGATTAATACCTTTTTCTTATGGTTCAAATGTGGACCTTATGATTCACCTTTAGAAACTGGCCAAACATTCTTAATTAAATTGATTCTGACAGAAAATTCACCCCAAAATCATAGAGCTTCAAATTTTGTGAATTTTTTGATACTGCTACCAGGCGAAGGAACTGCTCATTCCACTTTTTGATTGCATTGAACGTAGAAATTCATGGATGTCTCGCGTGTAACATTTCTAATGCATGAGGCATGGATAAAAATACTACAGCAGTACAAACTTATTGTTTGGGATGAATGAATAGTGGCATAAAAAAAGTTACACGATGCTTTTGATCGATAATTGTAAAATTGTTTGAAAATATTAGGCTTTTTGAGAAAGCATTAATATTGCTTACATGGATCCTTGACACATATTTCCTGTAATTTCTTGATCAACAACTGATGAAATAAATGCTCAGTTTAAATACTCTCCTTTGGGGTGTCATGTAAATATCTTGAAATTATCCACAAATATGCAATTTCAGCTGTAAAACGATTAATCAGTTTATTAATATTTTCACAGCAAATGCTAGAAATAAGGAACGGAAAGGTGTCAGTCGATTTGTTTTCAGTAATGCTTACAAATTGATGGGGGCACACCATACCTCCCACTATTAAAGAGATATAATTATATATACAGTTAAATGTACATAAAAAAAGATAGTGAAATTAAAAACACACACTTACAGTCTCTAATTTTTGGTTGAACCGTCTTCAGGAGAAATAAGAGAGGGAAACCAAGTGCACTGGTATAGAGGTACAGAGACGGTTGGAAACCAACAATGTTGCCACAATTGAACTGTATATGTCCATTTCGGATCGTATTTTCATCAAAAAAGTGTATATATACTTTACTGATAGTAAAGTAATAAGAATCATGGCTGGCTGAGAGGGTGGGGCTATCAATGCAGCAAAAAAGAGACAACTGCGAACTTAAAACCATATCATTCAGTCTAACATTAAAAACAGGCAGTATTATACAATTCCAACAACAATGTTGTGGACGCAGATGAAGCAATTAAAAATCCAAGAGAATTTTTTATTCACTCAAACAATTAGAGATACCATTGTAACAATTGCAATTGAAAATCAGCATATAATAATCATGTTCTAAAATATAAACCTGTTTGATTCATAAACATGCACCCTGACCTTTCGGCCAATAACATGATCTAAAATATGAACCAACCAAAGCTTTGAAGTCACACCCAATTAGCAATAAAAAAAATTAATGAGCAATGTCGTAGGGGCAATAATCATCCAAGAACCACTCCCATTCTAAATCGTGAAGATTCAAACCATATGGAAATATTTGCTGTACAGATGGAAACATAATTCAACTGAGCATTAATCAAGAAAACAGTTGTCAAAGCCTCTCCCTCACTACATAATTCCAAAAATAAAGTCACATTCTATAAAACAATGTTTAAAACAGGATGAGCTTATTGCAATGTCTGATAGCTGTTTGTTGAGGAACTGATTTTTTAGGCGAGAATGGCAGGGTAGCTCAGTGGCTTGCGTGCTCGCCTTTGGGCTGGTAGATCCGGGTCCTTCTCATTCTCTGATATAATCACTGGTATTCTCTAGTATCCTCTGGTATTCTCACTCTAGCCCTCAATTTTTTCAAGCTGTAGGTGAAAATTTGAACAGGTCAAATTCTGGAAATGATGTTAAGATATCTGTCTCAAGCCTATATGACGTCAGATATTCGTTAAAGATTCTTACTCAAAATGCACTTGAATTAAGCATAATTTAAGACTCCAAGTGTCGAATAATAATATTCCCTTAAGGAGTCAGAGTCAGAGATGTAGATTCTAGTAGACCTTCAGTCCACTAAAAAAAAAACTATACCGCTTTCAATTATCTTTAGTATCCATTTTTTGCTTTTTAAAAAATCCGAACGGTTACTAAATTTCAAAAAATTCTTTGAAAGATTTTTTTCAAAAAAATCTTTGATTATCCAGGCCTTAACATGCCTGGATAATGGCATGAACTAAGAAAGGCACAACCTGGGCGGGGGGCCTTGCCTGGTCTGGTGTCCGGGGGTGGTGCGCTGGTCTAGGGGCGGCCCTTGTAGGTAACAGGTACCATTCGCTGTGGACACAACAGTGATTTTAGCTGCTACCCTGGGGTCCCTGGCTGTGGGCTGGTGTCCGCTGGTGGTAAGCCCACTCAGCTGCGCACTGGTCTCGGGGCGGGGTTCCAAATTATCTTTTCTTTTCCCGGATTTGTGACTGTCTTTTTTACGACTTTTTTCTGTCCCACCGAAACTATCAGTCTCTTAAAGATTCCTAGCTATATGTATTCAGGCAGGACTGTTGTGGCGGTTTGTGGCGGGCATGAGTCTGCCCAGTCTGTCGCGTCGTGTTACCGCCGGAATGTTTCTCCTTCCTTAAATGTGTACCTTCTCTTGTACTATCTGACCCCTTCCTTTACTTACCTATTCTTTGCTATCTCTCACTCTTTATTAACTATTACCCTTGTAGTTTTCCCCTGTAATCCTTGATGATCCCTTTCATCAAGTAACCCTCAGTCTCTATAGAGATTAAAAGGCATATGATTTATTCGGACGTGGCTAGTTGTGTCTGGTTTGTGGTGGGTCAGGGTCTGTCCGGCCTGTCAAGGCGAGTTATCATCTGGATGCTTCTCCTACTTTCTCTCTGCACTTTCCCTTCCAACCTCTGACTCCTTCCCTAAGTTACTTAATCTTTGCTATCTCTTAACTCTCTATTAACTGTTACCCTTGTAATATGGTAGTTTCCCTTTTCCCCTGTAATCCTTGATGATCCCTTTCATCAAGTAATCCTCAGTCTTTTAGAGACTAACTGGCATAAGCTTTAAGCTTTCATTGATGTAGGCTGTGGAAGCTCGCCTCCGCGAGGTCCACCTTGGACCCTTCACCAGGATCGTTTCGCCCTGTATCATTTGTGAGAGGTCGGTTGGTTCTCGTGACGTGGTGAAAGGGGTACACGTTAAAAAACATCGGATGATTCTGCTTTGTCATGTAAGTGCTAAGAGACTAAGGAACATGCATATATCAAAAAAGAAAAAAGTAGCATTACAAATATGTAATAATTTGTTTAAAAAAATCCGGTAAGAGGACTTCAATATAGAAAAGTTTTACTGTCATTTCACATCCACCTTTGACTCAGAACTCATTACTATGTGGAGTATATTGGTACTTGCAAATTATGGAATAAAGATTCCATATAAACAAAACTTTGTTATAAAATAACATGTTTCGAACATGTTGTGTTCTTTTTCAGGTTTGTATGAATCCAAATTATAAAATTAGAACGACTTATACATAACAAAATATACATTGAAGTAATAAAATTTAATGAATATACTTCTTTTTAGTGAGATGTTAGATATGAAAATGGGCTTTAGGAAATGATTGTTTAAACTTCAGCGAGTTTACGATAAGATTTTAAAGTTAAATTTTAGGCTGTTCTCCCGTAAGCACATCCCATGACTACCTTTTCATTTCAAGCAAGCATCTTTTATTATATATTCTCTTTAAATTTTTATTTTATTGTTTAGTAAATTAATCCAATTTTGTAATTTAATTTTTGATATTAGAAAAAAAAAATTCTTGGAATAATTTGATTTCTATGGCATTTTGACGAACTTATTGTATATGTAAGCTACTGATACACACAGTTAATTATATATTATATTATATATTATAGTTAGTATGTATTATATTTGTTTTTATTTTTTTATTAAATAATTCTAACAAATTCCAATGCACGTGTAGCTTAAAACCGAATATTACTTATACACATAAGTAGAAGTGGCCAAAATTTTATTCATATTTATAATGAATCACTAGTAAGTTTTTGGAGCTATCTGATTCCCGAATTTCTTTCTATTGTAAAAATAGCACTTCACACATTGCTACCACTTCCCACTACCTAATTATGTAAAACCGGTTTTTCCTTTTATACTGCCATAAAAACTAAATACCAAAGTAGACTTAATGCTCGGTCTGACTTGAGAATCAAACTTTCAACTATAAAACCAAAAATGATTACAAAATAAACTTTGTGTTAAAGTTGCTAATAATTCTGTTTCACGTATGTACTTCTGGAAGATATGAAAATTAAAATATTTTAGTTTTGAATTTTTCTTCGAAAAATACGCATTGCAGTAATATTACTTTTTAATTTTTTTAAACATACATACTATTTATAAAAGCATTTGAAAATATTTATATTATGATTATATAAAATCATTAGAATCTGGGGTTCCTGGGAAAGTTACTGAAGCAAAAAGGGTTCCGCGTCGAAAAAAGTTTGAAAAACTCTGCACTAGGATACTAGAGTGTAAAATATAACATCAAAAAATGAAAAGTTGTTTCAGGATACCTCTGTATTATTTTTCTATTTTTATTGTCATTAAATACTAATATCACTATTATAAATGATATCATTTCCATCAGACAAACCTGGCAGACCAAAAAAATGGAAGTGTAAACCTAAAATTATATTATTAAAGAGTAGGAAATTTGGGCACGATACAAATCAACTATACCTCATTTCAAGAGCAATGAATTGGCACTAATCTAACACTTCTTAAGTTTCAATGCTATTTTTTTTTCATATTGAAGTATAAGGTGCACCACAGAATATTCTTTAATTCATGAATGTTCACTGTGGTAAAACAGATTGTGAAGCCTTGGTGTAGGTACTGACTGTAGATTTGAAGATTTTATTACGAAACTCACTTCGAACATGTAAAGTTGTTCATAAGTTTTGAAAATGATATGCCTAACAATACAACAATGCGTTTTTGATTGCTAGGGAATTATTCATGATAAAAAAACGTCTGTTTTTATAACCAATCATTTATATAGAGTTTTTATCTCTATAATTTTAACATACCTACTTAAATTGGTTAAAATATATAAATTATTGATTTCAATTTATTATATCTTAAACTACTGTTAATTTCAGCAGTAAAACAAGGGGATATTTGCGTTAGAAATTCCTTTTTATTAATCCCAACGGGATGGATTTAGGGGATTGCTAATGAAATAATATAATTAGGTGCAGGACCCTTTTACAAAGTGCTAGCAAAGCTTTAGCAATTCAATAAACAATGACTGCATGTCACTTACCCACAATCCATCTCAGTAATACATCATAATTAATATTGTCATTCTTATACAACTCAAAGACTCTTGTGATAGCTCGAAATATTTAGTTATTTATAAAGTATCAATTAGTAAATTTTTTAAACATATCATTTTTAAACTACAATTTTATATCCGTACAAAAACTCAATAATAATATGCAATTCTCATAATTGCATAATTATTATGAGAATATTTGATAATAATCATGCAATTTATTATGAAAATGCTATTTTCATAATAAATCGTTCGTCATTTTCAAGACTAAAAACAATTTATTGTATACATAAGTACTGAAAATAAATGTTAACCTTGAAAATGTGGAATAATTTTCGCGAAACGTCGGCTTATAAATAGTAGTATACTATTTATACTACTCAAGTATAATAGTATACTATTATACTTGAGTAGTATAATAATTGTAATATACTACTCAACCGTATATTTGAAATTATTAAAAATAAGTAATTATATATATTTGTTTGAAAACAAAATGTGTTATATTTATAAATAAAAAAAAACAGAGTATAAAAGTATGATGCTCCTATTTAAAGTATATTAATTTAACTAGAAATTATAAACAAAAAAGAGATCTAAACTATTTTTTTGTTAATAAATATTAGTTATCTCTTGTAAAATTTCTTTAAATATTTTTACGTAACAATTTAGTCACTATAAATGTATAAAGAGCATCAGGACCTCTGTAAAAAAGGTTATAAAATATATTTTTTTTTTACCTAAATAACTTTTAAGTAATTAATTTTAGTGTACAAGGAAATACAGTATATTATGTTTCCTTCTGATGTACAGTTAAAGTAGAATTTTATGTATCCTTACATAGATAAAATATAATAAATAATTATTTTGTATTTTATACAATATATTCAAACAAAAGTAACAAATGCTGCAGTTTAAATTCGTTTGTAAAAGTAAGTTATTGTAATACGTGTCGCTATCTTTCGGAGAAGTTAAGAAATAACCTGAGAAAACTTCAGCGTCTGTTCTATTCTTCAACAGAAGAAATGTTCATATTTTATAAAAACGTCAAATTATTAAAGGTTATATGAGTATTAAGATATTCTTTTATTCTTTACTTATAGTTTGTAAAGATTTAAAGCTTTGAATTGTTATAGTTATTTTATAAACAGTAGGCTTCACAAATTTGGTCAATACAAATATTACAATTTATTTATTACATGTGGAGTTAATTTTTAAAAGTTTACAGAATGAGACCAGTTCTAAAACTGACCTTAAAAATACATTAAAAAAATGAGCTATTGATTTTCACAAAATGCTAATTATATTAATTTAGAATGCATTTAGTAATTTCATTATATTATTTTGTGTATTGGCGAAAATTTCAAACCTGGTAAATATTTAGTACAGTTGATCATTGATTAAGCTCCCCTTGTCGTCACAAATAATGAATTCATAAGTATATTTTCTGAAATTTATATAATAAACTAACTGATCAAAGAAGAATCTTCTAGCTTAGATCAGTCTTCTGGCTGATCAATCACTAGAATAGAATTTTCTTTCAGGATTACAAAGAGTGTTTAGTATTTTTTTTTTCTAAACTACATCCAAATCATATTCTGGACAAAATATTGTGAGAAGAAAAGAAAGGAGAGATAAGATATCTTAAATGTTTATATATCTCAATCTGCTACTACCGACAGCTACAAAATCAAATGCTAAGAAATATTAGGATATATTTTTTGTCGGCTCAGATAAATTCTATAATAAATAACAGAAATCCTATTGATGCCGTTGAAAGAGTAAATAACATATTTTAGAAACTACAATCTTTCGATCTCTTTATTGTTCATATAGTTTTATTGCCTTAATACAAATGAACTTGCTAGGTTGTTCGAAATTAAGTTTCAGTCACACTTTTGAAGTCTTACCATTCCAAGAATTTCGATTGACATTAAAGTTTCTGGTGATATTATAGATATTTAATATTTGTAAAATAAATTATTTAAAATTCAAAATTGGTTTCTTGAGGATTTGACCCAAGGGGTTAACTACTCCTGATTATAAGCCAACTTTTCGCAGAAAATTGTTCGTCATTTTCAAGGCTAAAAACAATTTACTATAAACATAAGTACTGAAAACTAATGTTAGCCTTGAAAATGACGAATAATGTTCGGCGAAACGTCGGCTTATAATCAGGAGTAGTTAGTTATTTGGATCAAATACTCAAGAAAACCATTTTGAGTTTTAAGAATCAATGGTCGAGTAACCTTTATCAATATTTCAATAGTATATTTAGCCAATATTTTCAAATATATCAATTTAGCCAATTAGGAAACTCAACGACACATATGATTAAATTTGTTCTCAATTCTGCATGCCTTCAAAGCAAAGTTTTATTGATTTTCATAGTAATTCAATGAAAAGTTCAGTAAATGAAAATGACAGTCAGTCGTGTATATTTTGCAAATTAAAAGAACTTCAGATTCTTTTTTATTATGGTGGTAAAAACATGATTATATAAAACGCCCATTAAACTGATTTCATATCTATTTGGGGACATAGACATTTATTTCTGTTTTTCTTATTAAATTCCCAGAGAAATTTTCAAAGGAAAATATATGGCACAGTATATGAAGATAAAGACAAATGGAGTACAAGAATCAGTACTTATACGATCTTTATTGGAATCAGATATGCAAGTCATTGAAGATGTTAGGTTAGGTCAGGTCCAAGATGGCCTAAACAAACTAGGGGTCATGAACTGGAAGCAGAAGTATTTGACCAAGCAGTCTGGAAAGTTGTTGAGCCGGAAACAAGGACCGACTACAGGTTGAAAAGATCTGAAGGAGAAAGCGTGGTAATTAAATTATTTCGTAATTATAAAGGAAGGATTTAGTGGATGACTGGCCTAGAGTAGTAGGCAGTTTAAGGACTACCTTTAAGTAGAGCTCTTGGTCGTCTTGAGTACCTATTTCACTGCATCAGGGCTAATTCCAAAGATGACTATCAGTAATCAAAGTTGTTCTCAAAAGTCTGCATTTACTGATTAAAGATCTAGCGATTCCTTGGTGTTATGCAGATACCCAGCAAAATATTGTTTTTCACAAAGCCACTCGAAGCAATTGACAGGAATCTGCCCTTCCTGGGTCCAGATCAAGCAAAGAAGGATGGATTCATTGTTTTCCCGTGACTCGGACATCAAAGTTCCCATTCATCTGCGAGTGAGAGGCTCATTTATTTATCTGCAAGTGGGACATTTATTTATAAGAACACTGTATCAGGACTGTATCTAAACCTACGAACTGAGTCCTTCCTTCTTTCCGTCCTTCACACCAACTAAGATAATATTAAAACAACCATTACAAATATTGAATAATATCTTGGTAATTATAGAAAAAGTCTCCATATAAAAAAAGTTTATTATAAAACAACTCAATTCAAAGACAGAGTTCTTCTTCAGGTGTATCTTTAGAGTGAGAAGATAGAAATGAGTATCATTCCAGTACGATTTATTGAAGGACAATTTCACACATTAATATGAAATTATAAACTTCCAGGTATAAGAAATATAGCACAGTAATGAACTGCATAACTGCTAAATAAAAAAATCCTTTGAATTAGAATATAGAAATATTAATCTGAAAAATGACTTTAGATCATAAAAACTTTCATTCAACTAAAAAACTTGTTTAGTTATCACATTGATAAAGTTGAATAGCAGCAAAAATAGAATAAATTTCAGTTTAATAATTTCCTGTCAAAGTGTACCAATGAACCCAAAATTTACAGAACATTTTGAAATTCTCATTTCTCTAATCAAAATATTGAGAAACACTTTTAAAGTATCAACTTTTAAATGCTTTATAATAACCGAGAATACAAAAGTCGTATACAACCTTGGTATCAATATAGGAATTGAATATACCTTTCTAAACCATTAAACTTAAATGTAGAATTTTATTAATGAAAAGTAGTGGTTTGCTAACAAAAGCATAGTCATTTCTGGAAGATTCAAAAACTTAATGCTTTTAACTTGTTCAAGTTATAATCAACAAAAACTTTTGAGTTTTTTAAACTTTTTCTAATATTCCAATTTATGTTTAAAAAGGAAGAGTTATACTACATTAGTACCAAGAAATTAAACCTAACAAAACTGCTTACATATCTATTTCACAGATAGCAGCACCGGTACAAAAATAGACTCCGGCGTAATATGAATTGGATATCTCTGTACAAAGTTAGACCATTAATGACTTTTTATTGTTAACAATACTCTAAAATGGGTTAATTAAAATTCTATATTAGTTTATTTTCAATTTTTTCTAAATTTGTTTTCAGACATGAAAATATATCCATAAGTTTCTAAGAAAAGTTTTAAGAAATTGTTTCTTATTTAGTTCTTTTAATTGTAAGAAATGATTAAGTATAGATAGTTCTTACTTGAATAAAAGTAACAAGCAATATTCGAAAATGCAAAGAACGTGCATTTAAAGTCAGTATTGAAACAATAAAAACATGAGAGAAAATATTAATCTAGGGATTTCAAAAGCTTCTTTATTCTTAAATTTTGATGAAAGCTTTAGATTTTTAATAAAGATAATAAAACTTTATTAGAATAAAATTAAAATCCGGACTAATGACTTTATCGACTAATTTTCAAGCTTGGTAAATCCATCATGACAATTTACAGTAATATACACAGTTCTATTACTTTTGTTTCAACTACAATTTCATAATCCTGAAATGGTTGATACTTGTTTTAACTATTATATTCATTTTGGGAGCGATAACCACAGAACAACGATTATAACAATAAATAGTTTTGCGTACGAGAAAAAAATCAAGTAGTACATGTAAAAAATTGAAAACTTCAATATTAAATAATTGTTTTTACTATTTACGCCATATTTTTTCTGAAAACAAAATAGTCAGGTGCAAACACAATACATTCCACTTTACTTCTAGAACTGATAATTCTTCATTTATCATAGCAAATGATAAAGATATTAAAATATAATAATGCTAATGGAATTAATCAGACTCACTCATACAGAACAGATTGGCTTTGTTTCTTACGAGGCAATGTGTAAGTAAGTAATTATAATAAAGAAAAACCAATGAAGTATTACAAAATATACTATAACCACATTCTATGTAACTATAAAAGACAAGAAATGGTCTTTGTTACATTGTCATTCGAATCATTACTGAAATATCCATAAAGAACACAAGTTACAGACCATATATATATAAGAATGGTAAATAAATCTTTACCGCTTAGGAGGAAAAAAATAAATAAAAATTGTATACACTCTTCTAACAGACAGAGTCTTATCGCATCTTTAAACACATATATATTTTTATGATAAAATGATGTTTTTATTTGTGAATTGAATAAGTTTTTTACTTACTCACTAAGAAAAACTTCTTGTTAATACACATACTTATATCTCATTTCTACAAATTAGTAGATTAGTTCTACAAATTTCGTAACTCATTGGTACGAAAATATAAACATCAATGTACAAACTAAAAAGAATCTTAACTATTATAAAGTAAGATTTAGTAAATCTTGCAAGACTTAGTAAAAATCTAAAAAAAATCATTATGATTGAACCTTTCTGATATATCTTTCTAAAACTGTGGTAACGCATGCAAACGCCTTAACATAAGTTAGTATAACCAAGAAAAAAACAAATGTAGTGTAACAATTTTTTGAAATATTATAAAAACTGAATAATTTAAGAAATTTCACTATTGTAATAACTAAACCAACATATCTATATTACTATTACATTTTTTTTTACAGTAGTAATATTTTACATTATCAATTATGAAAATGTATGCATATGTCAACAAACCAATAGTAATGCACATTACCTTCGAGGTTTTCCTGTTAAAACAAGAAGAATATTATACATGAAGGGAAAATTGGCTAATATCTCTAAGAGTTTATCAACAGTTCAATAACAAGTGTCCATAGAAATATAAAAGGTCAGTCAGAATCGTCATGGAGCACAGGTGTACAGAAGTATTCAATATAACAAAACTGCTGGGATTCTGTTTTGATCATAAATTGCATACAAAGTAATCCAATATCATCCGTTTGTACAGAAACTTTCGTTGAGGCCTGAATAGGTTTCAAGGCAGGTTTAATTTGTGAATATTTATAGCGCGTAGAGGCAGTTGCTGAACAAATAAACTCATCCATCATTTCTGCATCTTTTCTTATACTTAACTGACACTTACCAGCTGTACTTAAAGTTGTGATTCTGAAATGTGGAGGATCAGGAGACATAAGAATATCGATGTATTCTGAATTAGAATCAAGATCATTGAAAAGATCTTTAAACTGTGGGCCATCTAAAATGACTTTATTGAACACATTTTCTCCCGGAGGGTTGAAGTGTACAATATCATGAGGGTCAAACGTTTTAATTGAACAGTCCGTAACAAAATCATCTTCTATTAAAATCAATCTCAAAGGAGAACCATAGTCTCTGTAATACATGCTTAAAACTGTTTGTGTAAGAAGGTTGTTCGATGATGAATCGAACATTGTCAAACACTCAACCAATATATTTAAGTCAAATCGAAAACAAATCATTTCGCCTTCCACTTCATATTCTTGAAAAATATCAGATCCAATGAAAGCTGCAGCTTGAACACATTTTGAATCTTCCACAACTATTTTTAAACCGTTTGAACTTGCAAAACAATTAGCAGTATCTTTAAAATTAACACACTTTAGCATTTGAGACAGATTTTTAACATTATTTATTTTGGCTTTCAGTACATGTTTTCCTTGCAAATAATCATTTATAGTATCCATCCCATTTTATATTAACAGGGCTCACTTAAAGGTTTACAATTCAAACATTCTGTAACCTTCTCATACTGGCGCCACAATATTTTTCTAGGGAGAAGGTTGCATTATAGTTTCACTGCATGTTTACCAGTAACTCCTATTCTGTAATAAAAAATACTATTTAATAATATTTTTGAACAATAAGAAAAACAAACTTGATTTATCTTCTTTTAAACATCAGATATAGTTGTATGATAGTTTTAACTATTGATAATGTACCGAGCTGCATAAATTATGGAAGATTTTTTTTGGCATTAGAATAATTCAATATACAGAAATATTTCAAATCATTTGACATATATTAGATATATTTATACCAGAAACAAATTCCTAACGTACTAACAAATCAGTGATGGTTTTGAATGTAATGGTCACATCAGCCATACTACAGGAATAGAAATAATTACATTATTACAAAATTTAAAAGAGTTAAATTATATTCAGATATGAAAATGCAATTTTTTAATTAAATTCGACAATTGAAATAAACATCATTTTGAACTGTTTGTTTTGAAATTTTCGTTAACTTTTAATGTTACTATGTTTTAAATGTATCATTTATTAATTATTTTATCAATCCAACTAATTTAATGGGACGTACTGTTCAAAAGATGGCTTCTTGAAGTATTTTAAACTTAGACCATCTAAAACAGAATCAATTCATACACGATTCATCATAGATTGAATTGTTTTAAAATAATAAGAGATAGTTAGTTACTTTAAAGATCGATGAAAGAAAAAACTACGAAACTTAAACGAAAAGTCGATACCTTTGTTATAGTAAATGCAATTAATTGAATTGTGTTCTTCATTAAACCATAGTCGTAATAAGTGAAATCACTAAGACATGAACTAGAAAATTTCAATAAACAAGAAAGTAGCTGAAAGACTCAATACTAAATGAAGATACGTCCAATATCTGACTTCTTGTTACTTTACCTGTTTGAATTATAACTAACTTTTACGAATAGTTTTCACAACTTAGCAACTGGCATGTAATTATTGTTTACAGGAACATATGAAATACATTATAACATTATTTATAATTAATTATAATAATGGAATGTATATAATTAATTATGTTTCTAAAGATATTAAGTATTCTTTACTTAGCTGAGTGTATGCCTGTGAGAATTGAAAACAATTTCCTGGATAAAACGATAATTCAGAGTCTCCAGATACAAGGAGTTTTATATGGAGTAGAGTCTCATTGCGACAGTCACCTGTCCTCCACTGATTATATTGGAAGTACCTAAAGATGAACACGATGAGTTTAACGCACGTAATTAAAATAAAAAACTTCTTTTGTTTGGCGAATTTAAATTATCGTTTTACCCCCAGTATGGAAACAAGACACACAATTACGGATTGCACAACTAATGATTATAGGATGCTACAGATTATACTATTGGTTGATTGGTCGATTGAAGTACTCCCAACTTCCACCGATTATAAGCTTTCATTCGTTCGAGCTTTTCTAAAAGCAGGAAGAGTGACTAATTTGTCCTTTGACACCCAATCTATTAGTGGGTGAAACACGGTACTCATATTGCATAATTGTAAACAATCTTCACATAAACAGTTTTATAATCACCTAACAGGTGTTTAAATGGTTTTTATACAATTACCACATTTATACAATGTGGTAGTGTACATCCACATTATTAAAATTCATGGTCCAGGAACCTTCCATAAAACTGATATCTGGCTGAAAGAACCTAAGGACTCATCTGAGGTTTAAATAACTTGAAATATAATGACTATCATCTTAAAGAAAACTTGCAACAATCATTTTGGGGAATCCTATTCAGAAAGAGCAATTTTAAAATATTTTCGTTATTATATTCGCATTTTATTTTTTTTTTGTGTGAACGCATAGCAGATTTAATTGTTTTACCGTACAAGAAAAAAAATCGTTAAGAAGTATTACAAAATAATAATATTCTATATATCGCATATAAAATATTATCGTATTTTATGTTCAAAATCTTTATTTTATCCTAGATCACCCTGTGTTGTTACACAAAGTGATTTTAGAAAGAGAAGTAATTCAAAACCACAAGAATGTTGGCAGTTCTGAACTACCCTGTTCTTTAATCCAGATCAGGGGTAAGCAAACTACGGGCCACATCTGGTCCGTGCGTTTTTTCAATCTGACCCTCTAGTTCTTCAATACTTAAGCCCACAGACTGAGCTGAATTTGTTGTGCGTAGTTTTCTCTGTTTCTTACTTTTTTTTTTGAATAAATGGAGAACTAAGTATACATTAGACTGACTTAATTGTGTTTGTGCCTAATTAAAATACCATTTTACTTCTGGAAATTATAAACAACGAATGAGGTTAAATTGTCGAAGAAGTTCCCTAGCTACTAGGGCTGATTGATAAGTCAGTGACTTTTTGAATTTCCCGCGTAGTTACTCCAAGTGCTGCCGTCATCTGTAATCTATTAGTGGAAAACTATCTAATTATGAGCCAGCTACCACGTGCAGTCGGTGTTTGATAGTCATTCAAAGCAGACAACCTCGTGTATTTTTACGAAAATGGAAAAAAGTGAATTTTGTGTGCTGATTAAGCATTACTTTTTACGTAAAAACTCCATCACTGAATCTAAGGAAAGACTTGATAAATACTACGGGAACTCGGAACCATCAATTTCAATTGTTATGAAGTGGTTTACAGAGTTCCGTTGTGGTCGTACCAGCACTAGTGACGCCGAGTGTTCAGGTCGACCAAAGAAGTGATCACGCCGGAAATCGTCGATAAAATCCATGAAATGATATTGGATGATCGGAGAATGATAGTGCGAGAGTTGGCTCATGCTGTAGGCATCTCAATTGAATGGGCACATCATATTTTACACGAATATTTGGACATGAAAATCCTCTCCGCGAGATGGGTGCCACGATTGCTCCCATCGTGTGACCACTTCAAAAGAGTGTTTAGCGATGTTCAGCCGTAATCCGGACGAATTTTTGCGCCGTTTTGTTACTGTGGACGAAACATGGATCCATCACAACACACCAGAGACCAAGGAACAATCGAAACAGTGGGTTGCTGTGGGCGAACGTGGACCAAAGAAAGCCAAACAGAGTCTGTCAGCCAACAAGGTCATGTCCACAGTTTTTTGGGATGCACGTGGTGTTTTCACATCGATTACCTCGAGAAAGGTAAAACGATCACCGGCGAATATTATTCATTGCTTTTGAACCAATTCAACGTTGATTCGAAGGAAAAACGAAAAAAATTTGTTTCATTCAAAAAGTCACGGACTTATCAAACCGCCCTCGTATTTATACTTGGCAAAAGTGCTGAAAACATTGATACTAAAAATACTAAAATTATTGCGCCTTAGTGCCTTGATTTAAGTTACTAATAATAATTTAAGTGACTATGAGATTATGAGAAAAAATGTGAAAAATGTTCAAAGTTTATGAATAGACTTATAAAGACCCTGGCCAAGGTTCAATAAAACGAAATCTTTGAGTCACACGGAAATGAGAATATTGTCATTAAGCTCACTGAAAGTTAATTCTGCAAAGTTATATGTCACATTGGACATTGTGATAACGAGGTGTGAGTTTTCAGAATAGCAGAAAGAACATATGACTGAATAATAATGATGAGTCCTTTTTAAGATGGAAAACAACACAAAAATTTTTTTTTCAAAAATGCAAAACCAGAATCAATAATTCTATTACATTAATGAAAAGGATGTTGAATACATGAACTTATTTTCAAACATCGAACAGTAAATCATTCAAAGATTCCAAAACTCGCTTTTATAATAACACTGTAAAATGAAATTAGAGTGGAATAAAATAAAAAGCACAATAACATGAAGAATAGAAGACGGATTTTTTTCCTTAGGTCGAATAAAATTAAAAAACATTGGTATTGTAAGGAATTTAAAGTTAAATTACTGTGCGTTTTTTATTTCTTATATTTATTTAAGACGAGAGTAAATGATAAAAAGTAGAAAGTTTTGAAGGCAATGTGGCCTGCGAGCCAACGAACTTCTGATCCAAGTTATAGCAACGTTATATTCTACACAAAGTACAGTAAAGGAATTACGCTGTTTACGTATAGTAATCACTTTATTACATGAAAAGAAGAATTTGTCAATTCATTGATATTTAATGTACTTAAGAGAGTATTGTGGTTACATAGTATGTCTTTTTTATTATTTAGACGTTTGATAGAAAAATATGGTCATAAGCAGGCAATTTTCAGAGTTAATTTAGTCAGAATTGGTGATTTTGAGTTCGTAATATTGATGATGGCACCCTCTGGTGGTCCCTAACGAGGGTCAAAGTTAACCTTCAATTCATGACATATTTATAATCATGAGTATGAACGATACATAAGTTAATGTATCCCCCTAATTATCCATAGCCCCTTCTAATAACACAGACATGAATTTGCTTCAATGTGTGCGTATTTCAGAGCAGTTAATTACTGCTTCAAATTATTTCCTCGTAAGGAAACCAATATTAAGATAACGAATCATTATTAGTTTGTATAGAGCAATCATTTCCCGAAGGGAAGGATAATTAAGAAGATAAGGTTATTTATAAATAAATGACTTAATACAAGGTCGTAAGGGGATCTTAGTTTTTGGGGATAATTTAAAGGGTTAATAAATCTACATTACATAACTGGTGTAATTCTGTTTTAATAAGGAGGGTGAGTTGCCATGTTTCTTAGGTGGTTTGGGTGAAATCTATTTTTGCTTCTGGATGGAAGGCTTAGAAGTCCTTCTCAGATTAAAGCAAGGATTGTGAAGGGAAATTTCGAAAGGGGCTTTTTGTTCCCTACTTGGAATTAAACATCTGCCTCTGGCCAACCAATATGGCTGCCACAACAGAGAATGCCCCCTAACCAATTAGTGGCGTTCTTACCCCAGACAAGTCTTCTTGCGTTAAGTTGGTCCTAAATCACTGTCTTCTCTTATATCAACCAATTGTAATCCTCTACTTGGTACTTTCACAAAGGTACCCAGGAGTTTATGTATCTTTTTTCATTACAATACATCGGGATTTACTTCATCTTTACAAGTTTTATAGCTTGAAACGAGTGACGAAATGCATCAACATCTTATAGCAATTAACTGCTTATAAAACGTCTTAGAAATTTTGAGAAGAACACTGATACGTACATGCTAATGTAAAAACAGACAAAGATGCTTACGAATCTATCAATGTATCTGTCTGACCACCTACAATGTTATCAATAACTCGGTTTTAGAGAAAAATAAACAACTGATCAAAATGATTAAAATTCATTGTCCAGGATCAACCTTAAAGTAACTGTTAAGTAATAATTAATTTAAAGAACTTTATGGAATTTTATAATGATTATAAAGTAATATCTTACGGAACCTAAAAACCAATCTGAGGTTAAAATAGAATTGTAATTTGATCATTATAATTTTTTTTAAAAAAAAAAATGAATCCCATTCTTTCGTCATATTTGAATTCAATTTTTTGTGTGAACTCAAGGAAGGTTTTATTGTTAATTGTGCATGAGTAAAAAGATAAAGTTAGATAACAGATATCGGAAGGGGATCTTAGTTTTTGGGATAATTAAAAATTACATTGTATAAGTGTTGTAATTTTATTTTAATAAATAGAGAGAGTTGCTATGCTTCTTAAACAGGTTGGGTGAAATCAATTGTTATCATTCTGAGTTAAAATGGATAAACAAACAAAAGTCTCCACACAAATGAAGGTTTATTCAACAGCAACAACGCGTTTCAAACACTTTGTGTTCATCATCAGGAAGACACCAACCCTTCAGCACCAGATCCTTGGTGTCTTCCTGATGATGAACACAAAGTGTTCGAAACGCGTTGTTGCTGTTGAATAAAACTTCATTTGTGTGGAGACTTTTGTTTGTTAATCCATTTTAACTCAGGATGAGTAAATACCACACAATTACGGATTGCACAACTAATGATTTCAATTTTTATCAGTTGCTTTAAAAAGAAATTTAAGTATTGTTAGTTGTTTAGAAAAAATAAGGTAAAAATACCTCTTTATGGTCATGTGTTTCACTTAAATGCTGATCACATAGATCTTTCTATAATAATAGTATGATCAAACCACAATAAGAAATGGGAAAACAAGACTAAGATCTTTCAACCGTAACAAGCGGTCTTCGTCAGAGTCAAAAACCCAACTGAACACTGTGTTCAGTGTTCAGTGTTCAGTTGGGTTTTTGACTCTGACGAAGACCGCTTGTTACGGTTGAAAGATCTTAATCTTGTTTTCCCATTTCTTATTGTGGTTTCATCATTGATTGTTATTTCACGTGTTTATGTGAAATCTTTTTATAATAATAATATATAATGCTACTGAATCAGGGAATTATGGTTTTGAAACGAGGTGATTTGCAAAAGATTTAAGAAATAGTTTTAATTTTTGTATTGTTTATTACATCTAAACACAGGAGTAACATGTAATACTGACGGTGGTACTACACAATAGAATAATTAAAACGAGTTGAGATTCATTGTTAAGTCATTCAAAGTGTGCTAGGGAATAAATGACTGGTTCAACATTTCTTGAGCCTTCCAGCATTGATAGCCAGATTTCAGAGGAATACTGGTTGCTGGATACAATGGTTTAGTGTGGTAAGTAATGAGTTTACCATAAGTAAACTTCCGGTACCAGGGTTTGATTGTTTCATGAACGAAAAAAAATATGAGTGCATTATAGGTCATAGTATCACTAGAATCACCATCTTGAACGATTATATAAAAAAAAATATAGATTAAACAGCTTAATTTATTAAATTATTCTGACCATTAGATTATGATTAGACCTTATTCGTAAGATCAAGTTTGTTTCAGTATTGTTTTGTATATTTGTATATTGTTCTGTAGAGTTAAGGTTCATCGTTTTTCAAGAAGTCCAGATTACTTTACCGTCTCATCAGTATACCGTCGCATTATTTTAATCTTTTGCATCATTTCTAGGAGGGTTGTTTGAAAATTTCGCCCCCTTAGGCATCACTCTGGGTCTACCTCTGAGACAGCAGTGTTTTTGAAGAAAACCGAAATCTTTTCTTTGAAATGAAAATTAATTAATAGGACTGACTTTTCTGTGTTGAATTTCTTTCTGTTTTCCAAAATCAAAGAACAAATATTAAATCGAAAACAAAAAAAAACGCTACCACTGCACTGTATACATTACATTTGTTTTAAAAGTAAGTAAGTTACTATATTATATCCATTTTTGGAAATAATAGATAAGTTATACTTTGAATAAAATTTGGTTGCAAAAATTATGCGTTTCCAGTATGTAGTGTTTTTCTTCAGGTTTAACTACATGTAGTAACAATTTCTCGTTTATACCTTTACTATACAAGTAATTTTACGTCAAGATGACCACTACTTTTCGAAATACTTTTTGAGTAGCACTTTGTTTATGCAAAGAGGTGGTTTAAACTTTTTTTTGTTTAGAATAGTATTTTTACTGATGTAAGATATTATCATTAAGGTTTTGAAATCGTATCATTGAAGCTATTACTGTAGATTCAGAAAAGTGATTATTAATGAGTTCGAGGAAAGTTTTTACTTTCTAATGCTTTCACTTAACGGATATAGAACAGAATTGTTTTAGAAATAAAAACTGTTGCTTATTTCGCACCAATTTTAATAATGACCGAGCCACATTACTGGGCGTTTCTGCATTGCAAGTCCTAAATTAAGCCAAACTAAAATGTGCTTAGTGAAGGGACTTTTAACGAGTATCTGACATCTTAACTGCTCGGGATCGACAGTTTAATGTCTTTTTCGAAAAACAATATGCTCAGATTTTTTCATGATCAGAACTGAGGGCCAGAGTGGGAAGCGAAACCGGGATCTAACAGTCCAGAGACTATGCATTCAAGTCACTGGATCTTAGATCCACAGTGTAGTAGAAACCATTCGACACTTTTCTTTTTAATTTCAGTCAATAAAAAAAATCTACATTATCTATCTTTGGAATGAATAACAAGAGGTCATCTGTACGTAAGCAGTAACTTACCTCTAATCATTCATGCCCTCTTCCGTAGCCTCTCCTGAGATTTTTTTTTTTAATCTGATTAAACGAGTTGTAACAATACGTATATATAGTAGGTAATAGAGTAAATTAGTTTTTTAAATAAATATTTTGCAGGATTTTATAAATCAAAGAAGGAGAGGAGGTTTTTAATTGGAATGGAAATTGTTTAGTTTTCAGTGAATGGGAGCAGATAGAGTATCACTTTAGGTAGGGACTCAAGGCTGTCTGTCAGTGGTTTGTTGGGAGATTTATAGTTTTGGGTCGGTTGAATTGTAAATAGGTTGAGATAGGGAGTCAAGATCAACAATGAGAACAAAATAAGTTATTCGCGGGAAGGACATGTGTCCCAGCCGACCAAGTGATGCCATATTTTAATTAAACTAGTCGCCTACCCCGAACCACCCAGAACGCAGGCGGGACCAAAGTTTTAATTGAGGATATTCCGCAGCTCTGGATCATTTTATTAATTATTGTTGGGGACTTCTTGTACTTAAGGGTTAAGGGGGAGGAGAATTATTAATAAGAAAACTTTAGATGGGAACTACTATTGACTGATAACAAGTTATCTTGCCAATTACCCTCTTCCACCCTTACCAGCTCATCCCTTACTAACGATTTTACCTTCAATTTATTGATGAGTGTTAACCTTCAGTTTGAAGGCATGGTAAAGTAATTTAGAATAAATAAGCAGGCTTTTTGGTATAAAAATTACAGAACTATTAATATAGAGTTATTATATATAAAAATATTATTTTAAATATTTATTTCTCTGTATAACATAAATAAAGGAAAGTTTAAATTATAAATGGATAAATTTATACTGAGACAGATATTAATGTACAATACAAGTAATGCAATTTAGAAAACTACTCAAAATTACTAATCTGAGGAAAGTTTAACATCTCTAGTAAAAGTTTCCTTTTTCTTTTCCTTTTAATCTTACAAATTTATGAACTTATCATGTTTTCATATAACCCTTTTCTCTTTTACTCCATATTTCTATCAATCTTGAAGTTGTATAATTAATTCCTCATCTATACTATATTTTTAAATGCAACATATGGTAGAAACGAAGATATGGAGTTAAAAAAATTGGAATTTGTTTCAGTTTAAAAGGAACTTTATTGTTGGAAGCAGTCCTTCTTGAATACAGGCATTTAAAAAAGTTCTGTCTGCACTGTTCTTAACAAGTTGTTTCTTAACCTTTGGAGACTCATTTGTAATGATGTCGATAATTAGTAATCAACTAATTGAAAAACAACTATGGTGAACTAATTTATTATTTGTAGAAACCTGAACTCAAAAAATATTTTGAAAGACTCGAGAAACTTAAGTAACAACCTGTCAAGAACAGAGCTCCAGTTGGGTTTTTGACTCTGACGAAGACTGCTTGTTACGGTTGAAAGATCTTAGTCTTGTTTTCCCATTTTCTTATTGTGGTTTGATCATTGATTGTTATTTCACGTGTTTATGTGAAATCTTTATATATATACATAAAAACCAATTAAAAAGAAGATAGCACACAGGTAGACACAGGAATAACTCACTTCTATATTTCGACTATCGCCGTCATCAGGAGGCGAAGAGTCCTGCAGGAAGGCAGGAAGGATATTTCGATGTGAGTTATGTCTGTGTCTTTCTGTGTGTTTCCTTCGTTTTGAATTTATTTTATTTAAAAAAGTCCGCAGGACCGTTTCTTTTAATTATGGTATATATATATATAGTTCAATGTATATAAAGGTTGGAGACCCCTAAGTGTGTATATATATATATACACTTTTTCGATGAAAATACGATCCGAAATGGACAAATACAGTTCAGTGTACATAAAGAAACATAGAGAAATTAAAAACACAAACTTACAGTCTCTAATTTTTGGTTCAACCGTCTTCAGGAGAGATAAGAGAGGGAAACCAAGCGCACAGAGACCCAACGGGAGACGGTCTCCAACCGTCTCTGTACCAGTGCGCTTGGTTTCCCTCTCTTATCTCTCCTGAAGACGGTTGAACCGAAAAATAGAGACTGTAAGTTTGTGTTTTTAATTCTCTATGTTTCTTTATGTACATTGAAATATATATATATATATATATATATTATATGTGTATATATATACATACATATATAACTGAAAAAAAAAGAACAGATAATGAACGCGAACACTTACTGGATCAGTATTTTGAATTGATGTTCATCATCAGGAAGAGAGGAGAATGAAAGAAGAAGAGGTACGTGCGTTCATGACTGTGGTTGGAAGGCGACTGAGAGTTGCAGGCAGTAGTCTCAATTCCAAGGCGGTTGGTCCACCTTGTAGCACTGCAGGCTGATCACCGTAAACGACACCATTTCCCGTTATGGAGCTCGAGTACCGTATAAGAGATAATGAAGAGAGAAAATAAAAATAAATAAGTTTTCAGAAAGAAGGAGAGGATAGAATAGAAGCATAAGAAATCAAATTATAACTTCAGTCAACAAACCGAAGATAAATAAATAAAAGAATAAAAACAATATATATATATATATACTATATTTTTCGTTGGAAATACGATCCAAAACGGACAAAAATAGTTCAATATAAACAAAGAAACATAGAAAAATCAGAAGAACACACTTACAGTCTCTAATTTTCGGTTTGAACCGTCTTCAGGAGAGTATAAAGAGGGAAACCAAGGCACTGGATCAGAGACGGTTGGAGACTCGTCAGATCTCCAACCGTCTCTGATCCAGTGCGCTTGGTTTCCCTCTCTTACTCTCCTGAAGACGGTTCACCGAAAATTAGAGACTGTAAGTGTTTTCTTCTATTTTTTAGTTTCTTTGTTTATATTGAACTATATATATATATATATATATATATATATAATAAAAACATAAAAAATAAAAAAATATTTAACTTTTAAGGTTTAGCCCAGGTGAGGAACAGGCATTAAGTAGCCAAATGTGAGCCTCTTCAGAAGCTCTCAAAGTTAATCTTTTTTCATTGATGGCTATTCTCTGTATTTTTAAGCAGTCATTGAATGACAGTATATTACAGTGATATATATTATATAATATATATATATATATTATATATATATTACTGTATATTGGCAGCAAGTTTTCTCTTAGGAGTGTATTATTAAATAACACGACAGCTCCTGTAATCACATCTTTTTTATTCCTGACTTCACATAATAATATCGTTTCGACAGCTATTGTGGTGACACCAGCCAGAAGTACAAAAAAATCATCTCAAGGAAGATCAAAGACACCAGTAAAAATGTTAGTGAATACAATAGATGCTGTAGTATTTAATTGTGTATTAGTTTTTTTTTGAGAATACATACATAGATTTATATTCATTTGAATCACACATTTCATGGTATTTATGTTCAAATGAAGGTGTTTTCATTTCATTTTGTTACCTATTTTAATATATATATATATATATAATATATATATCGTTGCCTTTCATTGGCACTCCTGATACGACACCTATGCGTCTTCCCTTCTACTCTCTTCCTGATGACGAACTTCAGTTCGAAATATTGATCCATTAAATGTTCTCGTTTCTTGTATGTGTTATCTTTATATATATAATATATATAAAATATATAAATAGGAAGAATCTTGTAAGATTGTATTATGCAATAAATAGTTTATTATATGTTACATATTATATATTTATATATATATATATATATATATATATATTGTGTAAGGTTATGCTTATTAATAACATTATTAGTACTTATGAAATACTTTTTGTGCTCATTTTGTTATTATTTCTATTCCACCTATACTGTAAAAAATTGAACCCGAAAAAAATTATTACCAACACCCTTTTAGTAAGAATACGCTTTGTAGAAAAAAATATTAATCTCAAAATACGGCTAAGTTAGTTTAGCCAACTCTTCTCTAGCAATTCTTCTTCCATCAACTCAGTATCAGTTGTTTGCCAGCCTAGCAGAACACATTTCTTTTTCTTCTTCTTCTTCTCCTGATAACGATAAGGTTGAAATATTGAAGTGAGATGTGTGTTGTTTCCATGTGTTCTTTCCTTGTAATCGTTTAGATAGCTTGTTCTAACAGACTGTCTATGTTTTTTAAAAAAACATAAATAATATTACTTAAACGTTCACTGTTATTAAAGAATTTCAAAAAAACATTAGAACAGTAACTGGTCAAAGTTAAACAGTACGTAAACAATACGTATACAGTACGTTTTACTGGCTGCCTGCAGACAAACCAGTTACTGACTACACGAACACTTTATTGGACTGACAAGAGACCGTCCTTGGGTAATACCCATAATCTCCTGTATTCTGCTACAGTTATATGACTAGTGGTTCTTGGTGTTCATCTTCCTCCTAATGTTTTAAGTGTTATTAGGTTTTACCAGTGTTAATATATTTGATACTCAATATTTCTTCTTTAACTTTAGTGTTGTCTGTACTAAATACGTTTGATTACTGCCAGATCTTGTAAGATGTTCTGCTGGTGACCCCTTCTTAGGTCATAGTGGTACTTGTTCTCAGCATGTATGCTTTGAAACTGTTACTGTGATCGTTTTTATTGCATTTTTGTTTATTGCCATGAATTTTTATTGATTCCTTCTCAAAATACTATCACATAGTCAACGTATGGTAGAAATGAAAATTATTTCAATGTATAGTAAGATTCAACCTAATGGTAGATTTTCTTCAAATTCACTCCAAAGTGATAAGAAGAAGGAAGGAATTTATGGTGTCTGGCTGTGTAAGCAGCAAGGAGTGGTTAGGTAAAGGTATAATTTAGGGGTAAGACAAGGAAAGCAGATAAGAGAAGGGATATATATTAGTAGAGTGAAAGGGACAGAGGTAGTTGGCAAGGAATCTTGGCTTGGGCCTCGGACCGTGTAGGAGAAGCAGGCTGCCTTACTTAGACAATCCCGCCTTCCATAATACATTGCTCCCTCTCCTTACTTCCCTCTTGAATAGTTATTTAATATGCAAATCCCTCGATCCCATGTGTTTTACTCCTTCTGAATAGGAAATTATTCACGTCTTGAGAATTGAAGATTTATCATGTTTAGTGGATCTATAATTTTGGATAATACCTCTTAAGTGGAGAATTTTTACTTAAAATTACTTGAATATGGAATCTGATAAACATTTAGAAAGATATAAATATATATTTTAACAATTATATCTTATATATAATTAAGTAGTTACCGTTCATTAAAAAATAAACATTCAACTATAAATCCTACTTCTCTTCAACCATATTTAAAGGCGTGAGTGAATTTAAATTGTGAAAGTTTGTGATTTTTACAGAAACTGTTGCCTTCAAGTTTTTGATGTTTCTCAGTACAAAGATCATTAAATTATATGTGATTTGAGTACAACTCTTAGCAGCTTGTATTGGTGGGATGGCGACTCGTAATTATTAAAAGTTTTTACAGATGGAAAAAAAGAATTTGTCCTAGAAGATGAGAAGAATTGTTAATCTAAAATTCTGGTAAGTAGGAGAAAATCAGACAGTAGTGGAACATTTTTAAGTTCAAGAATGTTCATGTTCAAGAGAACATGAGTCCTAGTGTGTCAATGTATGCAGAAGGCATACCTTTCTTCTTCGTAACTTTTATGTTACCTTCCTGATTTTTATTTTACTTTTTTTACTATCTGATGACATAAAGTTAAAGGCCAGAGAGCATTTATTTCTATTACTTTCCTTTTTCTTCGTGTTTTAAATTTCATTTGAAGTGTATGTGTGTTTGTGTTCATTCGTGTGTGTTTATCAAACTCTAAACAACAGTAAGAATATAAAAAATGGACTAAGATGTTTCAACAATTGAAAGAAAAACAAAAGAGTTTATGAAGAAATAAGAAGAAAACATTATTTACTTAGTTGCTACCAATATTGTAGACAAGGCTATTGATCCCGTTAATCGTGAATCTAATTTGAACAAAGTATTACTATGTGTATAGGGTTTGATCCGTTTAGTTGAATTATAAAAACTGTATAAGAAATTTGAACACATGATATTAAATCATAATCAATTATCTTTCAATAACATAAATTCATATTATTTATACTGATCCTAATTACTATATTCTAATTTTATAATTTATATTAAAGATATACCAATTGTCATAAGTTGAAATGATACTATTAAGAATACTAATTTCTGGTTGAATGTTTTCAATTTGATTTAGAAATTAGAAGTAAGTATGCCATCGTTTTTAATACTTCTTTATTACTTCTTTATCTATATTGAAAATAATATATATATATAATATAAAATAAATGTATTATTTTCTTTGAATAAAGTTTGAAAGACTTTATTGAATTTAAACAATATGTTCAAAAAATTTATAACATTATAATCTCTGTTGATCTTTAACTGCTATGTAAAGTTAATTAATTAAACTATTCTAACTATGATTTATTAGCTATCATGAGAAAAAAACTAATAAATAAACTCTTTCTTTATTATTATTTAAAGTCTTATAATAAATGGAAATCATCATATATAATATATATGATATATATATATCATATATATACGGTACTGTTTTCTTGACCACTAAATATTAACAAACAACTTTTTTTCTTCTTCTCGCTGAGTTTGGTCAGGGTATAATATATAGGTAACCATCCTTTATTTGCCAACGTTTCGTCTTTATTTTAAAGAAATTATACCTCAGGGCTATTAATCAAGGCTGGTTTAACCTTGATTAACCTAGATTCCATATATTTACCCTGATCAAACTCCGAGAAGAAGAAAAAGTGTTTGTTATATATATATAATATATATATATATAATATTATATATATATAATACCAATTAATGAAACGATTCCACAAACTAAATAAACTATATTGACACAAAGAAGACTCAGAAATAAAACAGAAACTTACTACTATATTTTGATGTCCTCGTCATCAAAATATAGTAGTAAGTTTCTGTTTTATTTCTGAGTGTTCTTTGTGTCAATATAGTTTATATATATATTTATTAAATACATATAACTTTATAATAAATATAGGATAATTTAATGATATGATACTAAAAAATTTATTTTTTAATTTGGTATAAGCGGTTCTGAAATTCAATTCTTAACTTATACATATATTGTATATATTGATATCGAAGTGTGATTTGTCAAAGATTTATTCTTTTCAGTATTGGATAAAAATAGCAAAGAATGACATTATTGGGTAATAAAATGGGTTGTAAGTTTGGAAGTCTTGTACAAAGGGTCGCGAATAGTTTGCCATAATTACGCTAGTCTGAGGTCAGTAGGTTGCTAATGGCTCATTGAAAACAGTGACTACTTCTTGAAGTAGTTAAGCCACTGACCCGAGGTCTGAGGTTCCTTCCTCTTGAATAACAAGTGAAACTGGTTATGGAGAAGATTAGTAATGCTACTTGCACTAATCAAGTAGCTAACAAGTACTTAGTGGCATCTTACAAGTGCCATCCACGACTAAGTTCAAGTAATATTGATATATCTTGGCATGAACTAGGAGCAACTAAAAAAAAAAAAAAATAATAAATAAAAAATGATGTTATACACCAAAAACGATTCATTTATTTTATTATAAACTTTTCGGGAAATTAAATTCTTTTATTTAAAAAAAAATAAATCTTTGATTATCTTTTTGACCAAATGATATCAATTGGAATATTAAATTATTAATAATAAACAATTCTAATAATTATCAGTTTAATTACTAGACGACCCATGATCCCTTGTGTCACTCAGTGTTAAGAAATTGTAGCAACATTTAATAAAATAAATTCACTAAACATGATTGACAGTTATAACTTTTATTCCTGTTTCTTGTTATTAAGTCATGAAAAGAAACATTATAATATAGCCTAAAATTTTGATATAGTATTCTTAATATGACTCAGAATATACACACCGTAAGTATATTTAATAAAAGAAAGAAACACATAAAGGTGAAACATTTTATTTATTTCATGACATAAAGAAAACATCAATTAAAGTAATATAGAAAAGCAAACATATATGAAACAAGCAAAACGTGTAATTTGAAAATTTCCATTTATGTTACCCAACCAATGTACTATATAATTAATGAAAGATTTTTCTTTGTAAAATGATCTTAAAACATTAGTATTTAAACTGATTTGCGTTCAGTTTGTATTTCAAAAATTATTCATTGTAAACCTCTAATATAATAGTTTATTATACATTCTTTCGGAATTTCATACATCTAGTTATAGCAAAGGTTCCAAAACCGAATTTTAAATCAAAATGTTGGCTTTCAAAGTTTGATTTCAACCTGGAAAACTGACCGATTACTGATAAAAAAAAATTTTTTATTATATGTATAACAAGAATTGTAAGTAAACACATGAACTAAAAAAAAACCATTGTCTAAACGACAGTAGCTTTCCAAAAATGGGACTAAGATATTTCATCAAAAATTACTGGTTAGATTTATTCTATATGAGGAATAGATTTCACATCTGGAGTTATTAAATTTCTTAGTTATGTTGAAAGAATTTGTTTTTCATACTTCTTTCTTTTAATGTCTTTATTTGCAAAAAAAATATATTACTCACTGTTTTCTTTAATATTTATTTTGAATAATTCAACATAAACTGAAAATTATCAGGTATTCCATATTCATTTGTGTGCAAACAAACAAGTAAAGAAGAGACCAGGATCTATCAGAGTTTTATAAGTATATACATAACTTTCATTAAAATGGTATTCGGTCTAATTTAAAGCAATGAACTCATTAAATAATAAGTCACTGACTAATTTTAAATAAACTAAAATTAAGACCTAATGATAGTAAGGAATACATGAGTTTATTCGCAAGTTATTATTCATTAAAGCAAAATTTTAACTATCATTTCAATCAATACGGAAGAATATTAATATTTATCATATTTTAATGCCTTTTACTTAATATTCATCATTAAATTAAACAAAACTCTTTAAAAGTTTATTTATTTAATTTTAAATAAATAGAATATTTAATTTACAAGTTATTAAACGTTTGACCTTAGAGACAATTTGTATCCAGTTTTTACTGTACATATATTAAATATCTACTAATGAGCTCATACATTTGTACTCTCAAACACACACACGCACACACACACACACACACACACCACACACACACACACACAAACGAACACTCACATAAAAACACCATGCACAGACAAATCAATTTTCCAAATCTATTTTATTTGACTCAAGAGATTGAAGTGTATATTTCCATTAGAAACGTATAGAGGAGAAACCTCTATGTATTTCATATAGAGGAGAAATAAAAAAAAAATAATACACCGTTCCATTATTTGATTTTTTTGGGGATATTTTAGCGAATATAAATACTGTCTCACAGTACACATATATTGTTCTTAAAAAATAGTTATCTTCAAAACTCAAATTTTAAATCATCGTCATCTATAAATATATAGATTATATGTTTATAATTTATAATACGATTGGTAATTTATCAGATGGCATTGCTTTTATCTAATATGTGCTTTTATCTGATTTAATGATCAGAAATTTCGTTTGATGAATTTAACTGAATGAGACGGATAACTGTTATATTTCATTATTCCGTCACAGCCATTCAAGGAAACGGATATTCATAAAGTTCGTCGATTAATTTAAACAAACATGCCTGTTACATTATAATTGCGATTGGTTAAATGTCATGCTAATATTACAGTAAGTTAATAAATTAAATTCATTATTATATTTGATTAAGGCTGCAAATACAAATTGATCTACTGTAGATCACTCCAGATTTTTTTATCTGTCATTTTTCCTCACTTTTATTACTTTACTATAAGTAAAGTATAGTGATCGTGAAAAAATTCGATCTCGAGATTTTGACGGAATTACATGTTTTGAGGTACCAGAAGTCGTTTTATGACGTTTTTACGATTATGTCTGTGTGTGTGTGGGTGGGTGGGTGGGTGCGTGGGTGGGTGGGTGAGTGTGTTAGCATTGCTTGTTACCAAGCTACGGTCCAGAATCTTTGATGGATCAAGTTGGTATTTTACACAAAAATGGGCCTCATAAAGACGAAGATTCCTATTGTTTGGGAAGAATTATGCATGATGGGAAAGTCACTTTTTTTGCCAAAAACCGTTTTTTTAAAACATTTATTTCTCCTAAACTGATAACCCTAGAGTTTTAAAATTTTGACATTATCTTTGAGGTTTCAAATGCAACAAACAAAAAATATATTCAGAATTTTAAAACAACAGGAAATATTTTTTTTTCAATAAAATGTAAAAATTTTGACTTATAATTCAATCTCAAACCTTGTGAGAGCGATACAAGCCATACTGTTTGATGGATCAAAATGAAACTATGGCTATAAATAGAAAATTATGTGGAGAATGAGTTGAGATATTTTTTTTGAAAATTACATTTGCTAAAGGGGCGTTACAGTACGATTTGTGTTTTCAGAAAATGTTTTTTTGACGCTAAACGGCTCGTTAAAAAATAATGAAAATTTGACCAAAAATGGAACAAAAAAGTAGCAATTTATAAAAAAAAATCATGAAGTTTCAATTACGGGAAAGAGCAATAACGATATAAAAACTCTTTGTTTATCCTAGACTAAGAGATCACCTGCTATACTTGTCGAATTTTTTGTATTTTTTTACATTGTTTACATTGACTTAGAAATTTTTTGAGCGAATCCACTGAGATAAAATTGATGTTTCTAATGGAAAAATGAAAATATATTATTGACTTATAAGAGATGTAAGAGGAATAATATTATTACATGTAAAAAATCACCGCCAACGAACATAAATTAATTTCCTCTGTCTTCCATGGTATGGTGGATTTGTCTCATAAACTGCTTTAATCAATCTATATATTGCACTCTTGAGCAAAACTTAATAACAGTTATAGTTTCTTCATCTTTGTGAATTGTAGTATCTTACCATGATATTGAAATGTGAGGAATGGACTGTTTCCTCAAGAAAGAGGATTTATATTTGTTGACGAATATCCAGTTTTTTCACTATTCTAGTCTAATAGTTGATATTTATTATTTTCAAAAATTAGAAACTTCCAGGTATAAAAGCTTTATATTATACTTAATAGCCGATTTTGACTTTGAATGGAGTATGGAAAACTTGATAATTACTATAATTTGTTTTCTCAATATACATTCAAAGCAACCTTATAACAGAGTACAGCAGCATGAAAAAGGTAACACTCGCTCAGAGTAAATTTGAATATACGTTTTTTGACAGATGAAAAGAAAAGCAATTTTTATTGAATAGATTTTTTAGACAATTCTTGTTATTTACATGTTTTGTGCAACTTTGTTTCCAAAAAAATTAATGTTTTCATTCTCCATTTAATCATATCCCATTTAGATGTTTACGTTATGTTTAAATGAGACGTTATGTTTTATATACTCAAGAAATTTGACATTAAGTTACTTATAGTAAAGTAGAGTGTAGGCCACTCCAGATTTTTTTATACTAGCAAACGTACCCGTCTTTGACGGAATCAAATCTATTTTACTTGGAATTCCAAAATACCATTGGAAATTATAGAACAGTAGAAAATACCATTATTAGTACAGTGTTAAACAAAAGCCGCTGTATACACTACATTAACTGTCTGTCCTTCAGGTTCATTGAAGAACAAACAGTTGGAACCTCTGACTTGAAGAAAAACTTTGTCTCGCTAACTTGAATTCCTGCGTTAGATAAAGTTTCCCTTGCGACTTAGTTAACGTCATTGCGAAATACACTCTGACAGGACTTTGCAATCGTTTCAACGGAAACAGATAGTGGCTTAGAATCAATGGTATGCGTCGTATACACACAGACTCTCCAATACTAATCCAGAGCATGAACTCAGAGTCGTGTCGTGTTGCACAGTTTTGGGGCATTCAAGTTTCGTAACATGAAATTTGTTAATGCTACTAAATTTCAGCATGATTGGTGCTCCTACTTTAAGTTTTTACTTATGAGCATTCAGTCCAGGAGAAATAAATTCAGAGTCAAGAAATTCAATTAGATAATGAACTGCTTCCTCATCACTAATCACTCTCTTTACTGACTTGTAAGTTCTTTCCTCGGCTTTATATACCGTAAGAACTTGTTTATTGATTTTTCTTGCCTGTTCATATCAAGGGTTGAGAATTGCTCGTTTACAAAACTATTTATTCTTAATAGATAGTACATCCTCAACTCTGGGACACATTTTCAATTATGTCAAATACGCAATATATTCATATGCTCAAATGAAATTAAAATCAACTAACAATACCTACTTGCAAAACCTGTGTACTTTCAAAATAAATACGTCTGTGAAATTAGCAATATACAGCTTAAAAGCTCATAACTTTGCTTCTGCACTGAATTATCAATCTATTCAGAGTCTATATTTTAAGTTAGACATACATAAATCTAGTGTCAAAGTTTCAGCTTGTTATGTCTTATGGTAGATGAGTTTACTACTGACAAACGTTTTTGCTTTAAACGTCCATAACTTCACTTCTACGTTAAATTTCCAATAAATTCAGAGACTATATTTTAAGTTAGACATACACAAACCTACTGTAAATGTTTCAGCTTGATATGTCTTATGGTGGTTGAGTTTACTTGTGACAAAATTTTGCGGACAAACTAACAAACCGACAAACTGACAACCGACAAACCGGCAGGATTTTTTCCAAGGGTGGATTCGGTTTCTCCAATGTATGAAGAAAACTTGAAATCAGTCAGTTCTAAGCAATGTACAGACAAATCATTCTTTTATTTATATAGATATGTTGACAAACTCTTCTTAGCTTCTTAATATGGTATTACGCTTTCTCATGTGATGATATGATCTGAAATCATATTCATGAAAATCTGAAAAAGAGTTTTTAGTTCATTAATTGATTTTGTGATTTCAACCATACAGACTCAATTTTAGAATTATTTACTTTTTTTTATCGCCAATACGATAACGATAAATTTACACTTGCAAAATAATTAAAAAAAGAGCATCTCTTTTTATTAACTGCTTTTAACACGTAATAATAAACTATAACTGTTTACTCAAATCAATCAAGAACTGTTCTATTCATATAGAAACAATGACTAATAAAATCTGTAACACATTAATGATATTAATAATCAAATTACTAAATGGAATCAAATAAATAATTGATATTATCGTCTAAATGCGGTAGTGTTAATAAGGTAATTCTGCTGTCATTTGAGAAAGACAAAGATCATAAAAGCATAATGGAGTTATTCCAAATATTATTAATAATTATTACATTTTATACATATTTTTATTCTACACTCTATTTTAAATCATGTGTGCATTTTTTTGTATAAATAATAGTAATTAATAATTGATTATTGTAAACAGGAATCTTCTTCTTATAATTTTCTAAATTTGAATTCAATGATATTCAGGTAAACAAATTTAGCGAATTCAAGTCATTTCAGATTAACTTTAAGTAAATGCAATTGAACTTAATATTGTTATCTTTTTTAAATATTACCATGCAATACTCATTCAGGAAAAGTACGAAATAATGGTATGTTTTTTTGATAATTTATAAAATAAAATAAATACATTCCTATAGAGTAATATTATGAAAAACATATAGTTCATTTCCATGAAAAGAACTATATATCTGTTAAGTTTTATTAAAAAAACTTCAAAAAATTGTAAGAGCAAATTTAGACGGTTATTATAAATTGTGTATATGTACCCATGTCTAGACATCAATAAAAAAAAAAGAATATTCATTGGATGTTAATATGTGTAATTCAATGATGTAAGTAACATTATTTTTTGCATAATTTCTATATTTTTCTTATATTGAAGTGAAATATTGATAGCACAGGTTGTTTAAAGAATTAGTAAGTAATGAAAAACCCTACATTCCTTTTTTTTATTAATTCATTGTTCCTTGTTTAGATAATGGTTTTGATAAAACTAGTTTTGGGTCTGATTTAAGTGCATATTTTGTTAAATTAAGCGCCAATATCAATATGTCATGCATGATAGTATAGCTTTGATCCGATTTATTTAGTTAATCTCCTTATTATAACCAGAAGATGAAAGTACATTGATTTGTTATTTTTACTGATTGTCGGTATTGTAATTTTAAATTCAAAAATTATTTGTACGCACTAATTTAGCTTGTATGAACGTTTTTGAAACTTATATTTTAATTTCAATTTTTGCCTTAAATATTTTAGATTGTTCCAATATATCAACTGAATATAAGCATCTTGGCTGGTTCGATTATTAAAACTGCCTTCCTACAAAATAAAATTCATTAGAAACATCGAACTGTAAATTGATTTGCAACCTTACTACCATTATACCCTAACGAATTACTATTTATTGAAGTTTTACCTTGCTACTTACCCAATATGTTCACTTCTATTGGGAAAATTCAAATTTTGGAAACATTACTTATTAGACACAAGTTTTTTAAGTGCTTGGGATTGTTTCTCTTAATTCTTAAATTTGGAATTAAGGAAATTAATTTATTTGTTATCTTTAAAAGCAGTCCAATTCTTATATGACTAATCTTTCAATAGTGTCAAAAACTATCTCTCAAGTAGGAACAGATATCGATTTATAGTAAAATTCATAGTTTTGTCCTATCATGAAGTGTTAGCATTATTTTCTATATAGATTTTCTTCTATATTGAACATATCTACTTAACGTGTTTATGTGTGACAAACTTAACGTTTTTAATTAGGTAAATTAAAAAACTAATTTACCTTATATATATATATATATATAGACCCTGGGTCTCCAACCGTCTCTGAACTAGTGCGCTTGGTTTCCCTCTCTTATCTCTCCTGAAGACGGTTCAAACCGAATATTAGAGACTATAAGTGTGTTCTTTTGATTTCTCTATGTTTCTTTGTATATATTGAACTATATATATATATTTGTAAATTTAGGGAGCAATCCTTCATGCCACAGTACAAAGGTCGTTCAGCAAAACATATATATATATATATATAATATAACCCTTATAAAAAATTTAATGTCAGCAAAATTCTGTCATAATTTATGTATATATTAGACGTGTGAGTAATTAAATTTTATTTTTAAACAGCATGAATACTCAACCAATAGATGGTTTCAAAATAATTCTAAATTATGAATATAACAAACGAAAATTGCAAAATTAATTGACCTCAGGGTAATGTGATAATCTGTAAAACATTGATATATTGTATTCATGTCTTCTTTAATTAAAAGATGCAAATTAATATTTATATTATAGTAAATGAATTATTCAAAATGGACTCAATTGAAAGCTGTAATGATTTGTCCAAGGTGTCTAAATCAGAGACAGATAATGTTCTTATTTTATAGTATGTTATTAAGAATATTTATTCCTTTTTAAAATACCTCCATTGTCCATCCCCTCACTCCTAACTCACACTCTCGTTTCTTTTTATTTATTTCCTCCTGACTTGATCATGGCTTATTGAAAGTACTTAGTAGCACTTTGGAATATCTTTCTTGTCATCTGTTATTTTTATTTCATATGAAATAAAACTAATTGTAAGACGGTAATTTATTATTAATAACAACAGATACGAGCATAAAAGTTATTTTGACATCTTGTTATATAAATATATATATTTCATTTTATAAATAAAAGATAAATAAAATAATCATAAATATATTTTATATATTATATATTTTATTTGGATAGTTTATTTAGTTATTGGAACCGTTTCTCTATTACTATATATATATATATATATATAAATATAAATATATATAAATGATCAAACCACAATATGAAATAGGGAAAAAAGACCAAGATCTCTCAACTGCAAACGTTCCTTGCCAGAGTCAAAAACTCAACTGGTCCAACAAGCGGTCATATTGTGGTTTGATCATTGATTGTTATTTCACGTGTTTATGTTAAATCTTGTTATATATATATATATATATTTGTATAAACTGGCAGCAGATCTTCATCTAAGCATGCAGTGTTAAATATCAGAGAGAATTCTGCATTCACGATTTTTTTCAGCAATTGTTCTTTTTTTCTAATCACTTTTCTATGCTGCAAAGACAATGAAAATAACATTTGTTTTTTTCATTTTCATTGATATTTTCATTGCCTTTGAAGCATAGAAAAGTGATTAGAAGAAAAGAACAATTGCTGAAAGAAATCGTGAATGCATAATCTGATCTAGTATTTTACAAGATATAATACATATATTTGTATATATACTTCATTTTACGATGCTTTTGATATTGGATGCCTTGGCCTGTATTATTACTTTAGCAAAATGTGAAAGAACTGTTTGTGATATTTTATTTATGTTTCCAGTATCCAATAGAGGAAGCATAAAAGTTAGTTGAAAACAAAACTTATAATAAATAAAAAAGTAGTTTACAGATATTGATTTTATAAGAATGAATCGTTATTTACAGTCTCTTTATGTAAATCTAGTTTGAACGTTAAATTTCAAAGAATCAGTTTTTACTTTATAAAGCTTTAATGATAACAGAAAAATAGATTCAGAGTTAAAAAGTTTGTCGACTATGTCATACAGTGAGAGGTCCCAAGCTTTGCTCCTAGAATATTTCATCATATATCAATCATAGATCTCATATAATCAGCGTAATCTTTTTATATACTTTTGATGACAAAATATTGATCTGAGTAAGTGGATTAGAATGTTCTGTTTAATTTTTAGTTTTGTATAGACAAGCAGGGCAGGCAACATTGTATTTTGAAACACACACACACACGCACACACACGCACACACACAACACACACACACACACACACACACACACACACACACACACAAGTTAAGTTGTTTGCATCTACGTAAACTACTGGATACTCATAAACCTGATGATGTTTCTGAATCTATGGAGCAACACGTCTAAGACTGTTCTCTAAGAAAGATTACTGAAGGTTTCATGCATGTAGTAGGTTTTATATTAACTAGTCCTATTAAATTGTTGTTTCAAAATATTTATGATTTTTGGAGAGCGAAAAAAATTTATTCAAGCCAAAATTCATCTAAAAAACTAGGCCTTTTGTTCAGTCATCGGGTTGATAGGCTTAAGATTTGATAGCAAATTTCTTCAAACATGGTACAATAAAATACACTATTGTCGCGGTATTAATGATTTTTTAGCAGAGAACTTATTTTTAGTAATCTTACTGCTGTCAGGATGTTAATTATATAAACTATTTAAATGAATGCAATAAATGAAGTCCATGTTAGACATCTACGTACCAGATAGATTGTTATCTGGCCCTACAGATACAACGATACAAAAACAGGCTTAAGTAAGAAAAAACGCAAGAAGTGAGTAGGCATGAATTTAAAAATAACTGATCAATCATTACTAGTATAATTCAAGGAAACCTCCGCGTTATTTTTCAATGCTTCCTACAGATTTAACAGCTTCCCCTTCAGTATTACTCAATATTTCCTTTTTTTTTTTCCTAACAACGTTTCCCTGTTACCGTGAACCGTGTAATGCTTGTGATAACAGAAATATCTTTTGTCACAGAACTTAGTGAGATGAATCCAAAAGTCATTTATGGAGTGCTGGTTGTAAAGGCTTACCCACCATCAAGTTCTTTCTTTATTCTTACAGGAATCAAAAAACAAAACTGTAACATTTTAAGTTAAATTGGATAATGAATCGTTTATATTATATAAAGTATCACCAAAATTTGTAAGTATCGAGGGTTAAATTTCATATTATACCCAGAACCACTTTCTTTCTTGGGAAACTGACTAACTGAACATATGTTTCTTATATATAAATATATAGGTATATTATGTAATCGGTATTCGGTCAATTTTTTAGGTTCAAAATGATTGCCATCGTTTTGGTTTTATTTTAAAATTTTTTTCATAGAAAGAAGAATGAATTTTTGTAAAACAATTTTTGAATTAAAAAAACTCTTACTTCTGCCTATGAAAAATGTTTTAAAATAAAACTGAAACGTCGGACACAAGAGTTTGATTTTAAATATAGAAATTGACTAAATCTCGATTACATAATATACCTATTCCATAAAACTTCCTCATATGCTTCATGAGTAAAGAATAAAGCCCACATGAACACATCACACACACACACACACACACACACACACACACACACACACACACACACACACACACACACACACACACACACACACACACACACACACACACACACACACACACACACACACACACACACACACACACACACACACACACAAACTTATTTACTTACTCGTAATTATGGATCAGAATATACTTTACTGATACAGTTGAGATTTACTGATACAAATTAAAGTGGATTTAATTTGATTTTCTGCCGCATCAATTTTATTCATTGATCCTTTCTTCCCTTCATAAATTTAAAAGACTCTATCATTGAGAAGTAAAAAAATAAACTAAAATATTCAGTAAATTGCTTAAAATTTTTTTTGGGGAAAATAATAAATAAACTAATTATTTGATTATTATTTAAATAATAACTGAATGAATTAGAATTTCATTTGCCTTTTATTATGTTAGTTGCCTTTGGTACTAATTAATTATTTTTTTTAGTTTTTTAAGCCTTTTCTTTTAGCGGAGATTTGTTGGATTGTCGTATTGTGTTTGTGACAGGAGTGGGGATGTTTGAAGAGGGTTGAGCAGGAAGACGGTGGAAGGCGTCCGAGAGGGGTTGAGACGGAGAAGCACCTTAGCAAGGAGAAAGCAGCCCTCAACCTTTTCTCTTCGATCAATAAAAGGGCCTTGAGCTGCGCGTCTTGCCCCCCTCTCCTCATTCCCAAGATCAATATCTACTTCTCTCTCCCTTATTTGTTTCAGAACACCCAAAAATACATCTGCCATTTCTCTAACTACTCTTTAAGGTTTTTGCAATATCGTCTTGATGGTTTCAACTCCCCTTTGCCTTACTTAAAGCATGCCTTATCTATTTCTGTAACCTATAAGAAGACAACCCCATCTCTTATAAAAGCCAGAAATATAGATGAAGAAAATCCAATGCGAATAAATTAAACTGTATCCCAAATTCACTCGTTTATTTATTCTTACGAATTAAAAAAAAAAATACCCCCCTTCCAATGTACTAAAATAGAATTATTAATGAAAATTCCTGAGAAATAACTCCTATCACACCTTGAAAAATTCTTAAAAGGTAAATTTTTTATATTCTTAAAATAATAATTTTATTATTAATTTTGAAACATTATGTCAAACTAGTAAATACACAACAACGGAGAAGCACTGTTGTTATATACAATATACATAAATTAATATACATAAAACATATAAGATTAGAATTTTTAATTCTTTAGTACACATATACATAGGCACACCTCATTTAAGAAGTTTATTTGTATTTTTCTTTAAGGTTTTTCACACATTTATTAAACTAATAAATTCTGGTAAACTCATGAAATTGACAATTTAATTATTAATAGTAGATTATACAATTAGTTTAATAAGTTTTTTTACAATTGAAATTAGTAATATTTACATTTATGTATTTCATTATTTATTGAATTGAGATTTACAAATCAAAATCTAATCGTTTTGTGAGGTGCAAGACGACTTTTATTTAATAAATGTGATTTTTGACTAAACTATATTTATAATATTTGCTTTATCTTTGTTTATATTATAACCTATCCGTTGACTGAAATGCTAGTGAACATCATTTACAAAGAATCATATTAAATATATAAAGGTTACAAATTTAATATTTATTATTTATAATTTACTGAAATTTATTTAAAATTTATAACAAATTAATCATAACAATTATATGTTAATTTGTTTCTATTATACAAAAGATTCTGAAATTCCTTATTTGTTTCAGAACACCCAAAAATACATCTGCCATTTCTCTAACTACTTTTTAATCTTTTGCAATATCGTATTCATGGATTCAACTCCCCATGACAGTTAGTTTATAAGAAGAAGACAATAAATTGTCTTACTGTCTGGATTAAATCCAGATCCCCATTTTCATTTATGATAATGAGCTTATCATAAATAAGCTCATTAATTGACTTGTTTTATATCTAGATTCAGTAGGCTTCAGTACCTCATTTTTATTATAAATGATCATCATGTACAGTTGCTTTAAATGTACAAAGTTAACCAAAAAGCAAGGAATGTATTGAGATCTTTCCTATGAATTTTTGTAATAAAATTTTTTTAATAGGAATAATAAAAAGTCTTAAGAAATTTAGACTTATTCCTTCAGAATAATGTCTACGTGGGTTACACTCCCTTTAAATTAAGTATCAACTAAAATGCAAGATCCATATCAATTTTAATAACAAATTCTATCTGTGGTGCAAATTTCTATTAAATCACAAAAAAAGAAGTTGTTATTGTCAGATAAGTGTCTTTTAAGGCAGTGTAATATTTTTGTTGAGCTTGTCGTCTCATAGTTAACAGTATCATATAATAGACAATTGTGCACACACACGTACACACATACACATATCAAGGTACAAAAGAAACCTATTTCAATAGGCATAGGACACCCCAAAACATATGCTTTTGTTGAAAACTCTAGATGAAAATGTTGAATGGAATGCACTGAGTTCATATGTATCCATAAAAGTGAAGGTACTATAATAGATTTATTTTTTAATAATGACAATATAAGATTGTAATGTTTGAGTTCAATGAACTTCACTTAAACTACGTAATAGCTGCTCAAGTGTATGAATAAATTAATTTAACTTACCATGGCTTGATATGTATGTTATCATCTGTTAATTGACAAGGTTAGACATGTTTATTTATTTGCATACAGATCAAAATTATTTCACAGTTCAGGCTTTTTTTATTTTAACATTACTGAATGCATACTATGCTGACAAAAGGGGCCAGGTCAGCTCATTGGCTAACGTATTTGCTTCTGGACTGGTAGTCCGGGGTTCGACCCTCACCTGCCTCTCGATTTATTCACGCGGGAGGTGAATAAATCTGAGAACGTCATCCCACAAAGAAGATGTTAAGCCGTCTGTCATGAGCCTATACGATGTCAGGTACTCTTTAAAGATCCCTACTCAAAATTCACTTGCGTTAGGCAAAATTTAGGACTCCCAATGTAGAATCTGTAGACTCATCGATCAAACGAAAAAATCGGTTACAACAATAAAAAAAAAAGTTACAAATAATGATAATGGTGATGATAATTAAATTAAAGAAGATTAAGTCAGTGGCTATTAAACAAACTGTATCATAGTGATGGATTATTATTGTGGGGGTTTTATTACAGTTTTAAATTTCTTTATGTGAAAATTAAAAAAAATCTATCCCGCTAAATAGGCCACTAAATTTTATCATGAAAGGTGACAGTTGAGAATGAACTAAATAATTATCTTTTTTTGATATGAAACATAGAAAAATTTCGGCGATTTCAAAATATGTGATGGGGTGTGGAAATAAGGTAATGCAATCAAGTAAATTATTTAATAATTTATGTTTGTATGGAATATGATAATGGATTCTACAGGAAAAGAGATTCGAAATATTAAATCGCGTACAAATGAGAGGATAGTGATATGAGTGTGCAGGATAACTCGACTTATGAGAAAGCTTCCGAAGAATTTGGAATGGACGTATAGTAATGATGTAAATTTTGATAATAATTGTAATGAGAATCCAAATAGGTGAGGCATATTCTAAAATTGAAAGAACAAGAGATTTATACAAAAGTAATAAAAGTGTTAAGATCTTTCATATGAATGTTTGTAATGAAATCTAGTATTTTCATCTTAAGGTGTTTTAAATCAACAATACATTTGTTGCAAGTTTATTTAGAGTCAAAAATCAATACAAAATCTTTCACAAAGTCTACTCAGGTTAGAAGGTTATATTTATAAAGTTCATAGAAGGGGTTCTTGAGGATTTTTGTCATAAAAATTCAACTTTTGATTACATGCTGTCGTTTCGCCAAAAGTTTTTTGGCATTTTCAAGGCTAAAAAACAATTTATTAACGACATAAGTAAAGCAAGACAAATACAGCCACGGAATACCAACCAACAGAAGGTAAAAAAAAAAATCAGTAACAAGAAAACCACAAAAGAATCATAAAACACCCAGTGTTATTATTCATTATTTAAAAACAAGTATTTGTTGTTCAATCCTATTATTAATTATTAAGACAACAAGTAAATTACAAGTTAATTATAAAAAATGTTAGAAGTTATAGATATTATTAGATGGTTAGTTATTGACATAAAATTTAATACTATTTAGACAACTTATAAAAAATCACCAGAGGTTTTAGTTACCTAACTCTGCTGTTTAAATCAGTGTTAACTTCAAGAGGGAAACATTCCAAAAAAACGTGGAATGTTTGGAAGACTTTAAAAAAAATGTACATGATGATCATTTATAATAAAAATGAGGTACTGAAGTCTACTAAATCTAGATATAAAACAAGCCAATTAATATAAGTACACGCATTTAGGGATAAAATAAAATAAGATCGGTTATTTATGGTGAATCATTTGATTTTTTATATATCCCGCTTTCATTATAAATATAACATTGATATAGCTTTTCGACCACTGATTTTTCAAGTTTACTGAAGGGGTTTTTGAGGATTTTGGCCATAAAAATTCAACTCCTTGAATTCATAAAAAAAATGAATTTTAATAAATATTTAAGGAATAACAACACAGTTACGTTAATTTTTAATAAATCTGTACGACGAAAACTGTAGAGGATATGCTATTTTCAAGGGTAAGATCATCAGTACTGATAGAAGCATATAATAGTTAATCAAAATGCCACAACTGCCTATTTCAATAATCATTCAGAAATCATAAACCATGTTGATTATTTGCAGCAGTATTTAACAACCATGTATAGATAAATATTTACGTGTTTTAATAAGAACTATTTATATATTGTCTTTATTAATTAACATTAGATAATTTAAAGTTTTACTTAGTAGACAATAGATACATAATGTTCATCTGTTTATCTATGAACATCGAGTTGTCAAATATAACTTATTATTATTAACGTATTGAGTTTATAATAATTTATTTAAGTTTTTTTTTTATAAAAAATAAAGGAATCTATATTAATGTCGAAATTACAAGTATTCTTGAAATCATTATGTTATATGACACAAAATAATGTTATTAGTAGATTCTTACCATTGAGTGTACTTTGATCAAACTGTTTTTAGAAGGTTATGCATTTTTAAAAAAATATTTAGCTGATTTGGCGAATTTTTAAAAATTGTTATTAGTCGTGGAGTATTTAAAATAGATTCATTGCTTTAATTTTCTATATAGTTATAAATTAATTTCTGAGTCAAACTTTAGACGTCACAGATCTTCAATTATGTTTGTAATTCATCACTTGTGCAATCTGTTGTAGTCTGATATTTAGTTATGATGGGAAAGTTAAAAAAAATAATACGTATCCACACAAAAGAGCTTTATGTTCAACTAACAACGCGTTTGGAACACTGAGTTTTCTTTTTCAGGTTTATATCTTATCTGTTGAGGGTGTTATGGCAACAGGGACCTAGGAAGGAGTCTTTCCTAGGTACCTGTATTAATAACTTCCTCAAAAATGTAGATGTAAACCTGAAGAAGGACCCTAAGTGTTCGAAACGCGTTGTTAGTTTTAACATGCAGTTCTTTTGGTGGAGACGTAATTTTTTTCTAAATACCTCATTGTTATGTTTGTTGTTTGTTTACAATAACCATCTCTATATACTTTTTGGCAGTGCATTTCGAAGATAGAAATGGGAGTAAAAAAAATCCCTAGGGCAAAAGATTTATCACTTAGGTGAGAATAACATTACCAAAATCTTTTTTAACAGCAAATAGCTACTTTATATGCTTTTGAAATTTCTATGTATAGATAAATTAGCCAATAAATTTTAGTTTTTTGAGTCATTAGTTCATTTTTTGTTTTAATTTTAAGTGTTACTTTAATAGATGAAATGTAGAAGAGTAATATCTACTGATTTCTATAATTTTTTTACTATCTTTGTTTTCACAAAGTGATATCTGTAAAGCTTTGGTTCTGTATGGCCTCGACTTTTACAGATTAAAGAATTAAATTACTTGATATAGGGTTTACAATATAATTATATAGCCAATAAACTTAAACAATCTTTCACAATCACATGCTAATTGCACGTATAACATTACGTCAGAAGATCCCGATAAAAACAATTTGAATTTAATCAATCTAAAATATTAAATGAAAAGATAATAACATAAGATTTGAAAACATTGGATAATATAATATACTAATGAGAGCATCCTGCCTAGTATTTTATTTATTATGTTTGAATATACCAACAGTCAGCTTATATTTCGTTTTGATATATTTTTGGTTATGATATCCTGATATATGTATATAAATTCTAAGGAAGTGCAATCAGTTATTATGTACAATTTACTCATTGTAGGGTAAAAATCTAACGTTCTAGTCTCCACATATAGAAATTTAATAGTATAAACAACGCGTTTCTAACACGTAGTGTTCTTCTTCAGACATTAACTAAAAAATACAATATCACCAGAGTTATCTAGAGTATAGTTATGGTATCTAATGTCTGAAGAAGAACACTACATGATAGAAACACGTTGTTTATACTATTAAATTTCTATATGTGGAGACTATTTCATTAAATTTTTAACCTACATTATGTATATAAAGTTACATTTACATTCATTGTGTGTTGTGGACCCCTGTCATCCCTGAAGGCCCAGGGGGATCACGTTGAGGACCCTGATAAGACATTTCTTCCATTCTTTAAAGACACAATCAAATATATATAAGGTTTTAATCAAAAGCTTGCCTCTTAATTTTTATTATCATATTTTTTTTATATTTATACTATATAAACTTAAACAGAGATGAATTTTATATTGTCAATATCTTCATGGCAATACCTGCTAACAAAATATTAATATCATATTTTCTTTTAACTTGATCTTAAATCAACCAAAAATGTACCATATTACCATATAGTACATTTTAGTACATAAAAGAAAGTATATTTATCTTTAATTCTTAACTAACCACTAAGTCATTAACAATAATAATCTTTCATTTGATCCTAAGAAATGTTGTATAAATATGTCTATTAGAACATCCATTTAGATTGTAGACAAATTTACTAAGAGCATAATTAATTTGTATAAAAAAAATATATACACACGTGAATATATTTATATTTACTAATAATAAAGATAAAGCAAATGAAATATTAGGTTTAATTTGGTAATTTTACATAAAAAAATATATAAAAACACATATTTTATAGAGTATATGTAACCTACGGGTGTAATTTGACATGCAGAATATGTTAATATTGATATTGAGAAATAAAATTAACAGAAAAAAATGTAACCCTCTTTCTTTATAATTCTGTTTACGTTGTGTTTGTATTATAAATTAAAAACAATAATCTTATGTTTATTGTACTATGAAATATAAGAAAAACTCTTACTTTCAAAAGTTACAATGATATAGGAGCAAAGTTAACAAATGAAAGTTAATTACCTGAGAGTAATTTTGAATCTAAGCACAAAAGAGGTGTACATTGTATGAATGTTTCATGAAAAGCATTTTGATTGGGGGAAAATTGTTCTTGAAATGAATAGAGAGAAATTAGAATTGTGTTAAAATTTGACATAGGGCCATTTGAGAATTTTCATTGGCCAATGTAATTTCCAATTGAATTTTACAATTATTGATCCCAATCAAATGGAAATTGTAGAATGAATGGACGTGAAATTCACCGCATCATTATTTTGGTGAAAAATAGAATATCCAACAATGGTAGAATAGTAATAGACCCTGCAATGAAGAGCTTGTAAAAGAGAGAACAGAAATGGTGCCGGGTAGCATTTAATTTATCTATTCGCTGTTTCAGACAAGTGGAATCAGTTAGAATACGTTGTATCCCTGCTTTCCGCTGTTGTTATATTTCGATTTCAACAGCCAATTCACACACCAAAAATACCTCCGCTACATACTCTCGACTTTTAAGTTAAAATTTGGTTCATTCTCATAGAATTAGTTTACAATACACAAGTAATTAAGTAGAACAATAAATCCTTCCCTGCAGTAAAATCGTTATAACTGTGAAAATAATTTATTGGTTATTTACATTATTTGCAAATAAAATTATTGATATTAAAATTTTAAAGAAGTCGAAAAAAGTTTATGCCAAGAAGAAAGTTTAAAAGCAGTACACGGTTATTTCATTTCCTGTAATGATAAGTAAACATTATTTTGGAATTAAACTTAATGTTAATTACTGGTCATTACTCATTTAAATATAATCTATTTTATATGTTTACATGCTATAAAATAACTATGTATATTTTATGGTTTTACATGTACTATTTTAAAAGTGCATTAGAGCAAGTAATGAATGAATACAGAGGAATAAAATTAACGCAAAAAAATGTAACCCTCTTTCTTTATAATTCTGTTTACGTTATGTTTGTATTATAAATTAAAAACAACAATTATCTTCTGTTTATTGTACTATGAAATATAAGAAAAAACCTTCTTTTCAAAAGTTACAATGAAAATAAGTAACTTTTGAAAATAGAAAAAAAATAATAAATAAAACTTTATAAAACTTTATTTCTTTATAAAGAATTAAAAATCTTTATGTTCTGTAATATAAAATTTTAAACGTAAACGGTTTTATTTTTCTAATATGTATTTTTCATTGGTCTCAATTTAAAAAAAATCAAACAGAATTATTTACCTCATCAGTTCTTTTTATCATTCAATAATTGTTGTTGTTTTAAGGTTTCGACTAAAAATTAATCTTCTTCAGGAGTGTAACCATAGACTAGATTAGATTGCAGTGGCAGTTCAAAGTAGAACACAATTAGTCCAAATATTGGCCCTTTGTACTACCACATTTATGAGCATTTGACACTGGGTGTCCTAAATTTTGCTTGACTCAAGTGTAGTTTGATTAGGGATCCTTAACGAGTACCTGACATCGTACAGGCTTGGGACCGATGACTTAAGTTATTCTCATAGGGACAAGGTGCTTATATTTATTCGCCTCCCGCGTGAATAAATACACAGAGAGGGTATTGACCCCGATTCTACCAGTCCAGAGACGAGCACGTTGACACTGGGCTAACCGAACCCCTTATACATCGATAACTTTTTTTTTTTAAATTTGTTTTTGAAACTTGATTGTACTATTTTAAATTGATTGTGAAGTTACATCAAGACGATGCAACCTTCCAAAAAACAGCTTAAAATAGTGCAATGTAGTTCCTTAAACATTTTTTTCCTAAATTTTATGAATTCTTATTTATAAATAAGACCAAATCATAGTCAAAAGCTTGGAAGTTATGTTCATAGAATAAAAAGAAGTCTTATATTAAAATTTCTCAGTAATGATTTCATTCCGTTTTTAACACAATCTCTTAAGTTGTTAAATGTTTTTATCAAGTCATAGTGTGGAATGGAATACTCGTGTGGAATAAATTTTGAACTAATCAATGGAACAGTTATATATTCATCAGAAATTGTGCATAAATACACTGATTCCTATTATATCATATTCACTGAAGCAACATTGGGCTTGGTTAGCACTTGGATCGGTGACCTCACTTACTCTTAGACGCCCTCCCCTCCCACTAATATGCCTGTCTGTAGATAATATAGGCCGCGCTTTTGGACTTTAGCTATTGCAAAAGGAGTGAAACCTAAAAAGGTTGAATTGTAAAAAAAAAGTTATTTAGTTACCAAATTTTCTTTTTTTTAACATCTTTATTTACAAATATACAACTACGCATATTCTGCGTAAGAGGTATATGTAGTAATAGATTACACAATAACATCGATGCACATGAGCAAAGAATGGAACCCACTGGTTCTACTTCTCACTTTTTTTTTTTGATTTTTGTTTGTTTGTTTTTTTAAGTATATTATTGTAATAATAGATCCCTGGGGCATTTTCTCTTGAGTCGTCTTGGGGGATTCTGGGAAGGTGAGAAAGAAGCAAGGATTCGTACAAATGGATTTGGGTGAGAGGAAAGGTTGTTGTGAAATGACTTATAACGATCAGAGGCTTGGTTTTGGATGAATGAAATTTTTAGGTCTTTATGAAGGGTGTAGTTTTTGACGTAAAAAGGAGCATTTGTGATAGTGCAGAGGATTTTAGATTGCAACGATTGTATTCCATGAATATTGGACGGTTTTGCACAACCCCATATGGTTACCAACTAAATCAAATCTCATAGAAAAGATTACTTATAATTTTTTTTCCATTAAAACATATTTTAAGTTGATAATATCTTATTATAAGGTATAATAAACAAGACTAATGACATTGAACTCCCATTGTGTAGGGACCATGTTAAAATATTTTGTTTCTTTCTTGACTTGCAGACAATATTTGCAGTTGTATGAAAAAAAAGGAGCCGGAAGATAAAAAACAACAATTGGCAAAACCAACGCGCAATCCTGATATTATTAACTTCAGAAATTCCAAAAGAAAACTCTCATGCATGCATTCCATAATACATGGTAAAATCATGATTATAAGAAAAAACATAACTTTTTGATTTTACGCCTAGTCCTTCCAAAGTGATTGGTGAAACCCATATAAATATTGACAAATTATTAGAAATAAACAAAACTTTTGTCTTTTAATTAATGTATAATAAATTTTATATTATTCTTTTATTTTATTCTTTAAATATCTGTCCATTTACTGAAGTGTATTTAAAATTATTGCAGTTTAAAATTAACTGGGGTCGTAAGTTTAACTTCCTAGTGTGAGGACTAGGTTACCAAACTTTCTCATAGAATGGACCAATTCTAATAACAAAAACTTGACCTTGAACTTCAAAGTAAAGTAACTTATTTGAGCCAACTAGTTACATCAAATTCCAAATTAACGATGCCATTTTAAATGGTAATAAACTAAATGAAAATAAACCAATGACAACTTAAAACTTATTCTCTCATTTAATAAAATTGGTATACAATTTTTGTTATAACTTTTTTTAATATAATATTTTAAACAAGTTGAATAGTATTTTTTATTATTAATTAATTTATTAACTTTTTGTTACATTAAATTTATTTTACTTTATCTATTGTTTCACAAACCGTCTAAACGATGTTCTCACATCTTTCAATATATTTATAATTTATATGTATATATAAAAATGAAAATACTAAAGAGTCCAAACCGGACAGATAAATAAACGAAAAAAAACAAAAGTCGAGTCACCTTCCACTTACACTGCTGATCGTACGCACCTCTGCTTCTTCCCTTCTACTCTCTTGCTGGTGACAAACTTCAGTTCAAAATATTGATCCAGTAAGTGTTCTCGTTTCTTTTATGTGTTGTCCTTTTATATATATATATATATATATATATATATATATATATATTAGTATAAGTTGGCAGCAGATTCTCATTTAAATATATTTGATTGAAATAAACGACAGCTTCCTCATTCACGACTTTAATACTCGTCCTTTCCCGAGGTATCGAGGCGCCTCACTCTACATCTGACAGCGGGCGCTCCGAAGAATCACGCAAAAGAAGTTCACAAGATTGCACTGACAAGGGAAATGCTAGTCAATGGAACAGTAGTGTGAAGATCTGAAAGCAATTGTAGCCACCTCCAGATCCTTGAGGTGCTGTATATTAAAGATATTCAGCCCTCAATGAATGTTCAGTCCAATGTTAACTGCATTATTACCAGCTGCACAACCTTCGACAGTGCCTTTAAAATAATCAAGGAGACCAACGGTTGATTGGGCCTGGATCAGCTGGGTAACAGTTTTGCAACCTCAACCTCAGCAGGACTTTCGAATTGTTAAATTTACTGTGTCGTAGTTATTATTATTATTATCACTCTAATTCTTATTGTAGCTTAGTTTATTATTACTATATTCTGATTATACTTATAAAACTGATGATGATTTATGAAAATCGAAAGCTAGTTAGTAATTTTTATATCAATACAACATTTTTCCTGAAGTGTTTTTGAACAGTGACCGAGTGCCTAAAGTGTTATAACATGTCATTAGGACAACTTTTGTGGAAACTTCCTTCCACTCAAAGAGAAATAGTCAGAAGACTGGAAAGGATGAGTATTAAAGTCGTCAATGCGGAAGCTGCCGTTTATTTCAATCAAATATGTATATATACGACCAAACCACAGGAAGAAATAAAAAAAATCTAATCTAATCTAAGATCTTTTCACCTGAACAAGGTGTCTTCCTCAGAGTCTATCTGATACTGAGTTTAAGTATCAGTTTGACTCTGACGAAGACCTTTTGTTACGGTTGAAAGATCTTAGTATTTTTTCTGATTTCTTACTGTTCATTTTATTTCACGTGTTTATTGTAAAATCTTGTTACATATATAAATGTATAACTAAACTTCCATACAAAATATTATGAAAATACTCTCTGTATACAAATTAGTTATATGAATAAATGTAATAATGTGTGATGTAATTACAGATTACATTGTACAATGCAATATTCAATTATACAATTATACATTATATAGGTTAGTGCAATTATATACTGAATAGCATATTAATGTCACTTTGGTTGACTTACTCTGCTAACAAATATTATATTGGCGAAATAAAAAAAACGTTTTTAACAGGGAGAATAATTACTTTGATTGTTTAAGAGTGATAACAATAGGTTTTGATTAATAAATTAAGGAAGTGCACTTCGTTAACTGAACGAGAACAATAGGTAGTTAGTTAAGGAGCAAGTATAATTTTTAAATAATTCATTATTTCTTAAGGCTCATTCTTATTTTCTTACCTAATTACTAATGGCATTTTCATGTGATTCTTTAATTTTTTACATTAACTTATAGTAAACTACCCATGACCCTTTGTGTCACTCAGAAATTATAACAATAGTTATTGAAATAAATTCACTGAACATGATTGACAGGGATAATTTTAATTGTTGTTTCTTGTTATAAAAGTACAGTAACAGATTCTTTTATATCCCAAGCTTTTGATATAGTATTCTTAACACGATTCAAGATATATACACAGTAAATATATTTAGCAAATTAAAAATCGTTTCAAAGTTAAAAAAAAGTCATTTACTTTATGACATAAGTAAATAAAACATCAATTCAAGTTATATAAAAAATCAAATATATTTAAAACCAACTAAAGTTGTAAATTGAGTTATTAAATTTTTTTACTCAACATAAAATAACATTAATGAAAGGACTGTGTCTTTATAATATTACCTAGAACATTCGTTTATTATCTGACAATTGTGTTCAAGTTTGTTTTTGTTAAAAATTATCCATTTTTAACCTGTAATGTAATAGTTTATTATATAAGTCTTATATTTATTTATAATGCATTTGCACTACTGTCATCGGCGAGCACGCAAGCACTTGCTACCCTGGCTCCAATTTTGGGAATATAGGGATAATTTTCTTTTAGTTAACATTATTTAGGTAATAAATAATATATATTATATTTTCAAGCCTCTATCTCCACGAAAAATGGATGAAAAAATAAACAAACAAACAAACTCTCCAACTTTATATATAGAGATTGTAATCTTGATGGCTTGATGTAAGACAGGAGGCCTTACACGAACCCCCAGAGGTTCACAGATTATTAATGGGAGTCCACAAAGATATATATTATTTTGGGGCTACCTAGTAGTAGTTAGAGGTCCATGTTAACATTACATGCATATAATATCGGTATAGGGTAACCAAAAATACATAAACAGCATAACGACACGACCATTGGAATATTCAAACTTTACCAGTGAAACATTAAGCACAATATTATTATTAGTATGTTGTAATATTCTAATGCATTAAAAAATTAAATTAATTTATTACGTAGTATTTGAGTTTTTTTTTTATAACTTATTAACATAACATTTTAAAATGGTCAAAAAAGAATGTTATTGTTGTTTTATAAAAATTTTTGAGTCCGACATTATACTGTGAATGAAATTGATTTTTTTATCATTTTATTACATTCACAGAAAAATAGAATTTACATGTGCATTGTTAGATTTTTTAATCCTATAGGAGAGGGACTAAAAAATTATGAAAGTAGCTCTGAGAGGGTCCACAAGCAAAGATTGTGAGAATCTTTCATATAGCTTACAAACTATTCCATAGATTAAACAAAATTTAGTGTAACGTCAATTTTTAATAGCACTGTTATGTTTTTTTAGTACAATCATTTTCTTCTAACGTTTAGATAGTTCATTTATTTATAATTTTGAATTATCATATTCTAAATGCAATCAAATTATTATTTGATCATAGTTTTAGAAAATATGCAGTCAATTTCCTTTACCAACCACTTGTCAAAACACCCCTATTTCTTACCTCTCATAGCAATTACTTAATTTAGGAAATGATTAATTAAGATATATGACAGGAGGTCTCACACGAACCCCCAGAAGTTCACAGATTATTAATGGGAGTCCAGAAAGAAATGTATTATTTTGGTGCTCCAAAATAATACATTTTCTTTTTAGTAAATTTTAGTAAATTCAATAGTAAATTTTCAATGCATTGTAAATGATTATTAAAAATTTGAAAGTTTATGCTTCTAACAAAATCTTGGTTTTGTTTTAGGGTATCGCTTATTCACTCTCCATAAGTAATCATATTTATATGACTTAATTAATAGATAGTAAGTTAATTAATTAATATTGGTTAAATGATGTAATGATAGTTCAATTTTGTGTGAAAATGTTAGACAATATAGTTTTATTAAAATGTAATTCATTGCGTAAATTAAACTCAGAAAGTTACTATTCTCTCAATATCAATTTAGGTAGCTCAAGTTGTTCTTCTTAGATATTATTCCTATATATTTTCTAAAAATTGAAATTGATTGTTATACAAATGATTATACAAATAAAACTTTATTATAAATATATGATCAGTAAGAATTGCGGTCCTAAAATTTATATTATTTATATAAAAAAAGATATATATATATATAATAAATGCAAAGACGATCCAACCTGGACACAATACGAGTTCAAATCGATGAAGAGTAACATACAGAGTAAAGAAACACACTTACAAACTCAAATTTGTCGTTGCGTCTACAACGTGCTTGGTCTCTTTTTTTTCTTTTCTCCTGAAGACGTATTTCCCAAAAATTTGAGTTTATCGGTTTATTTCTTTACTCTGTGTTAGTCTTCTTCGATTTTGAACTCATGTATATATATATATATATATAAAGCTTTCATATAAACACGTGAAATAACAATCAATGATCAAACCACAATAAGAAATGGGAAAACAAGACTAAGATCTTTCAACCGTAACAAGCGGTCTTCGTCAGAGTCAAAAACTAAGTTGGGTTGGGTTTTTGACTCTGACGAAGACCGCTTGTTACGGTTGAAAGATCTTAGTCTTGTTTTCCTATTTCTTATTGTGGTTTGATCATTGATTGTTGTTTCACGTGTTTGTGTGAAATCTTTTTATATATATATATTAGTATATTTTGGGAGCAGACCATCATTTAGACAAGTTTTATTAAAGAGTATGCCAATCTTCATTTTCGTTCGTTTTTTATTTAATTTCTCCAGTTTTCTAAGCTTGGTTTTTAACTCTTGTTAAAAGAGTTAAACTCTTGTTTTAAATAGTTAAAAACCAAGTTTAGAAAACTTTCGACATTTTCACATTTACCGTCATCAGAAAAAGAATGTTCAGCCATCTGAAATTGTGATTTCAGTGTGAAAAACTGAAAATATGATTTTTTTGGTTACTTTCTGACATCTTTTCTTCCAAAATATTGATAAAATCATTAACAGTGAAAGTAAAATATTTGCTTCATCTCTTGATTACACGCAGCACTATTCTTTTATTTGATATATCTCACTGCGTGTCCTCAAAGTCCGTGTGCACTTTAAAAAAATTAAAAGTTTATATGTTTTGCGATAGAAATAATCTGGAAAATGGATTGGAAGTAAATTTATAAATTATGGCAGATGTATAGATATCTGCCAATTATAACCTAACAGATGTAACAGAAGGGCTGACAATTTCATTGCCCAACTCATTCAGCAGATTTGACTCCATTAGATTTTTTTTTATAGAAATATGTGAAAACAATTGTGTATGCAGCCAAACCCAGTTGACTAGCAGATTTGAAAACTGAAATAACTAATGTGATTTTAATCATTAATGTATATTAGTTGGCAAATACTTTTCGTCAACTGCAAAATCGTATTACCTTTTATGTTGTGGAAACAAATTAAATTTCAATAAAATATTTACAAATATGGATTTACTTCTTTCTAATCATTTTTACAGATTTTTTCTATAGCTGATACAAATATGGTTAAACATTTTTTAAGTGCACATGAACTTTATTGACATCCTGTATTTTAAACACAGTGCTCTTCATCCTTATTATTATAGCGCTGTTCATAATTCTTTAAACAACAATTAGGCATAGTTCATAGCCAGTCATATTAATTTTCAGATGTGCCATACAATATAGCCAGGCTTCATTTGAATATTCCTCCTACTTTATTGTTCAAGTATCTGTTGTTTCACAGAGTATGGGAAACTTTCTCCATCTCATCATGAACGTTGTTTAAATCTCTTCTCATTTAAGTTTTTATAATATGAGATGTGATCAATATGTAAGGGAACTTTTTGAATTTCGCGCGCTCTGTAATTTCCATAATTTTTTTGTTGTCCTTGTAGGCTAAACGAGGTTAAGGCATCAATAAGATATATATTCCATACACACACACACACACACACACACACACACACGACATATATATATATATATAGAGTTAAATTACCTACTTATTATCACATTAATATATTTCTTCGATAATCTTTTTAGTATGTTGTCGAGGAAATATATTTATGCAATAATAAGCAGGTATTAATTAAATGCATTAAAACTTGTATTAATGTAAGGGTTTCTGCCACAATATATATTACAAATCTGAAAAGTGACTATGTTATTTCGACCAAAACAACTGGTTCTCTCAGTGTTACAATTGAAACAAGTACCAGTTCTGACTTTCTTACTGTGGTTTAGTTATTTTTTATTTCACCTTATAAACGACGTAGACAAGTGAACAAAACATTTTTAAATCAGATTTTTTAAGACTCAAGAGAAATGGCCCAGGGATCTACTATTACAATAATATACTTAAAAAAAAAAAATAAAAACAAGTGAGAAGTTGAACCAGTGGGTTTCATTCTTTGCTCATCTGCATCGATGTCATTGTGTAATCTATTACTACATATGCCTGTTACGCATAATATACGTAGTTGTATATTTGTAAATAAAGTTGATAAAAAAAAAATCAGATTTTCAGATCCAGGTTTGAATCAAACTAACAATTACGATGATTCGATTTTTATTTAATACTTTTTGCATAATCCCACAAATGAGAGGAAATCAACAATTTTACGTGAATCAAGAAATAATGGAATAAACAGAAATGGATTATTACAATATGTGGATTACGCTGGAGTAAGGTAACCGGAAGGTTTATACTGCTAACATTGTTAGACCTCCAGTAATGTGAAATTTTATAGTTCTTTAGTTAATATATTCATACCACCTTAAGTCCTTATATTGTTACAAAATTACTTTTTTTTGTATCTTTCAAAAAAATTGTAATAATTCATTTTCATTTATGCGTATATCTGTTGATTGATTTATAATTTTTTTCTTTTTTTTGTAGGTTTTTAAAAAGTTTTCAATAAAAACTAAAATTTTGATTTGAATAAAAAAAAACTTACTATCTTGATCTTATTTGAGTGTTGTTCTAGCATACGGTTGAAATATAATATGTTTACTTTATATATCTGTACAGCTAATTCTAAAAGTGACAAGTACTCCATTCTCAATAAGAAAATCATCAACATGACGTAATCAGAAGAAATGGGCAATACAGAAGGATGAGGAAATGAAATCCTTCACCGACTCTGTGTATCATATATATGATACTGTATACTTCATTCGTGGAGTTTAGAAAGAATCGCTCACACTTCAAGTATTTGAAGAGTGTGACAGTTTTTTAAATGTAAAGAAAAGTCTTAAGTCAATCTTTATGACTGTTAACGACTCATCTAGTTGAAGAATCATAGGAACAGAATTTAGAAATAGTGGTTTGCTTTAATTTTCTTAGGTGAGAAATGAGGTTGATACTGGTAATGTAAGAAAGGTAAGATGGTGGGAGGCGGGGTGGGGGCGCATGCGTTGTTTTGTGGTGTGGAGCAATCCCCCGGGGGGGCGGCTGGGGGTGGGGGGTGCATAACTAAGAGAAGCAAGGAATGGGGAGCGGTAAGTAACGATTTCTGAAGGAAAGAGCCCGCCATCTTGGGAGGACCGTGAGAAGATGACAGGTGACGTCAGACGTGGTTACCATGACAACCTGCCGCCGCTAAAACTGTTCTCCAAGGAGAGGCCGTGTGTGAGCGACACTCCAAGTCAATATTGTGATATAGAGGCAGGCTGGCTTCACTTGCCCTCCGCGCCAGCTCCCTTATCTGCCTGGCCGCCGCTCCAGCAACCTTAACCTCTCTTATCTACCTTCTCTAGTCAACCCTTTCTTCGTTCATAAAGTAAACAAGCCTGGCATAATTCCACTTCCGGCAACTAACTATACATTATCGTAGAAGCCCAACCTTTGCGAATTTACTCATCTAAATCAAAACATCTCTAAAGAGCCTTTTTGCCGATTTTGGTTGTAATATTGAACAGCATTCCTTAATGTTTTAATATAACTTATCAAATCCTGGGATTAGATAAAATTACCACTAAAAAAATTGTTTTTAGGTTGTTCTGTAGAAGTACATATCAAGAGTTCTGAATGAGTCATCTCAAAAGCATATTTCATTTTTCCTTTCATTTTGCGTTCATTTCAGTGATTGTAGAGTCAAATATACTTACTATAATATTTATTGTGAAACAAAAAAGGAAACGGTTTATGAAGACACTACGTAAAATTACACTTAAATAACTGACACATCTTACATATACTTATATGTAATATATAGACGATATATTTCTCATCGTCATTATCAGTAGAAGTGGCCTTTCTGCCAACAGCTAGAGACTATTTACATGTATACAAGTATATTTTAAAGTATTTTTATCTCGCCAAAATGTAGTCTACAATATTTTTGATTATGGAGGTTTGGTCCACCCACAATAACTTATCAGAAAACACCTTCATGTCAACGTTTCATCTACATATGTAGACATTTTCATTGAAACAACACTTTAGAATTAGTTACTGCAAACGTAATGCAGTTAAGTGAACAACAATCAATTTGAAGTCTTAATTTCTAAGCTGATTGCAGGGTTGATATTATTTGTACTACAACCACATGATTTTAGGAATAATTTTTCTTATACTTTATTCCACATATTTATACCGTACGCAAACACACACACACACAACACACATACATAATATATATATATTCAGGTAACTAACCACAAATGATTGATGATAATCACTCTGAGGCCTTTCGTTTATCACCTTGTCAGGCTTACTCTCTGACAAAGTGACAAACAAAAGGCCTCAGAGCGATTGTCTTCAATCATTTGTAATGGGTTACCTGATTATTTATATCACGTGTTATTGTGACAATTTCGTATATATATATTTCAATGATCAAACCACAATATGTAATTGGAAAAAAAGGCTAAAATATTTCAGACGTAGTCTTTTTTCCCATTTCATAATGTAGTATGATCATTGATTGTTATTTCACATATTTATGTTATGTGAAAACTATATACATATCTATATAAATAAAAAGATTTCACATAAACACGTGAAATAACAGTCAATGATCAAACCACAATATGAAATGGGAAAACAAGACTAAGATCTTTCAACCGTAACAAGCGGTCTTCGTCAGAGTCAAAAACCCAACCCAACTTAGTTTTTGACTCTGACGAAGACCGCTTGTTACGGTTGAAAGATCTTAGTCTTGTTTTCCCATTTCATATTGTGGTTTGATTATATATATATATTTATATATATATATATATATATATTAACAGTTTAAAATTGAAGATAGGTAGCACAGAAGGTAAAAGAAACACACTTACAGACACAAATTTTCGGATAATCCGTCTTCAGGAGAAAAGAGAAAGGGAGACCAAGCACATTGTAGACACAATGGCTAGTAACCCGTTACTAGCTTGTAAAAAAAGAGGAAGAAACACCGTTGCACCTGCTGACTGACTGTAAGAAAACTTTGTTGCTTGACACTCAACAAAACAATAGAAAAACTTTTGTATATATACATATTTGTTATCTATTCTTATGTATTCTTGTTGTATTATTCTAACAACTTTAGATACCTATTCTGTGTTAACATTGCAAAAGTGACAAAGAATTTTAGGTTATTTTTTTGTACTAGTCAACATAATTTCATTTAATTATAGAAACAATGTATATAAAAAGAATTGAAAGCAAACAATTAGAAAATCGAATAATGTTTGAGCAGCGTTTGGAAATTTCAAGTGATAGCATATTATTTTCATCAAAAAACATTTTTTTTTCAGAATAAATGAATCACTACCTAATAGATGAATCTCTTTTTTGTTTTTGACGTTTAGTTGACACATTTTTCTTGGAACAATATAAGTAGAAAATAAGAAAATAATTTACAGTGTTAACCATGAAGACATCGGTATGTTACATGTTAGTATGTATGGTACATCAGTGCATTTCATTAATAAATTCATATTTTTTATTATTCTGTTTTCATAGCATAGCATTTTTTATAATTATTTTAATAAGGAAGATTAATTATTGGTAAACTTACTTCTCATCAATTACATATAATTGAAGTATAGTGTAAAATGAAGTACTATATATATTTAAAAAATATTTAGTTAATTGATGAGTACTTTTGATCATGTTTTATAGAGTGTCTCTTCCTTAGGAAGTAATTTATGCAATTAACGTTAAAAAAACATTATTGCTTTAAAAGTTAAATATTTATTGTGAATTTCAAATGGAAACAGGAAAAGGGGAATTTTAAACTAAGGTATATCGTATAGGCTGGTATTGATTTAGCAATTAGTTTATAAAAGCAACGTCAATACTAAAGGTTTATTTAATTTTTGGTTTAACAGACGAACGTACTCAAATGGAACCTTTTATCCTATCATTAACAGTGAAATAAAATTACACATGACGTCAATTTTACAATTTAAAGCACCATTGGGAATAACTAATGGACACCTGAGGATATTCAGTTCCAGTGAAATTTTATTTCGTTTCAAATAGCATTCTGAAAATACAGTTAATTGGTAAATGGTTTTAAAGTAAATAATTAAAGAATAGCTTTAAAATTTTCATTTATTATTCACTGTATTTAAATTTCCTGAGCAATTAATTATTTAAATGAACATTTACTATTTTATCAAAAACTATTTACACCATTGAATAGAATTATTAATATTATGTTTCATGTAATTCGAATAATTATATTTTTACTTGTAGGACAAAAAGCAACGACAAAATTGCAAATATTTTTCGCATTTACTTCATGTCATGTATTGTTGTTAATGAATAATAATATATTTAACTCATTATTATATTGGTTGTTATTTATTAATTTACATATATGCGATCTTCGTTTAAGAGTTATCCACAATTCATAATTATTATTGTTTAATTAAAAATAATATTGTCATACTATATATATTCTGAGTATATATGTTTTAATAAGTAATTAAGTATTTATTTTTAAATACTGAGTAATAAGTATTTATATAAGTAATTATATAAAAAAATAAGTATTTTATACTCATATAAATAATTTAAGAAGAAATAATATATAGATTGTGAATACAGAAAAGTGATGGTAAGGAGTAAATGTACTAAATAGAGTTAGAAATTAAAACAGTACAGAAACCTCTACCCTATGGGAGAGAGAGAGAGAGAGAGAGAGAGAGAGAGAGAGAGAGAGAGAGAGAGAGAGTGAGAGACAGAGAGAGTTCAACGCCTAAATTGAACTTTGAGATCTCACAACATGTAATCTTATCAAATCTCGAAACTTAATTTTTTCAACATTGCTATACTTTACTTATAGTAAAAAAATTACAGAGAAAAAAATATATCAACCGTGTTGGTTACTTATCGTTGCGTCTACAACGTGCTTGGTCTCCCTTTCTCTTTTCTCCTGAAGACGGATTACCCGAAAATTTGAGTCTGTAAGTGTGTTTCCTTACTCTGTGTGTTACTCTTCTTGAATTTTGAACTCGTATATATATATATATATATATATATATATATATACACCAGCTCAAAAACGAAAAAAAGCAACACACAGAGAAAGAAAAGAAAACTAGTTTTCCTGGTGTTGTGTTTCCGGCGTGCTTGGTCACCCATTCTATTTTCTCCTGAAGACGGATCATCCGAAAATTTGAGTTTGTAAGTGTGTCCCTTTCTCTGTGTGTTGCTTTTCTTCTTTTTTGAGCTGATTTTCGTTCAGTCTGGATCGTTTGTTTCGAATTCTGAGTGAAATATATATATGAGTTAGCTTTAGCTACTCAAAGGGACTACTCCTCCCCGATGACGACGAATGTCGAAATATCGTTGTGAGTTTTTTTTGGTGTGTTTTTCTCTTAAAGAACACACAGAAATGAAACAGAAACCCATTGCTATATTTCGATGTTCTCGCCATTAGGAAGATACATGTGAGCCGCTTCTAAGTCAGGCAATGACTGGTTGGTAGCCTGAAGAAGATTTCAAAGAGTGAAGCCAACATACGGTGGGAGGGAAGACGAGAATTGATGAAGAAATAGAAGCAAAATAAGTCATAAACGAATGAAAACATTTAAATAAAAACTATTATATGAAATCCAACTAAAAATAAAAATAAGTAAGTAAAAAAAAAGATAAATTGAGATATTAAAATAAATAAAAGGAATAATCAATGATTGAGGTTAAGCCCAAGAGCAGATCTATCTCTCAGGAAACTAATATGTACTTCTTCTGAAGCTGTCAGAGTGATTTATGAAATATATACATATATCTTAAAACCGTAATGTAGACAAGCTGAATTATAATCAGGGTTATAATACAAACTCGTTATTTCTACAAAAGTTGTATTAGATGACATTGTTTGCAAGAAAAAATATTGGGTTGGAAGAATTTTTTATATTCAAGCGTAAGCCAAAAAAAAATTCAAGCCGCATATATGACCTGTCAATTACAAAGAGACAATTACATTGACAATTACTTTCTCCATGACCAGTTTTGCTATAATACATTAAAATGATCTTCAGTTTCTACAAATTATTTCAAAATAAAAAAAAATCAAAAAGATTTTTATATAACTTGATTTTAAATATAAAGGAATTCTGTTTAAGAATGATATTTGTTGCAACCATTACTTTTGTCCGGCGTAAATTACAGTGTAATTTAAGTTTTTTGTACTTAATATTTAAGAGATACAGATAAATTATGTAGCTCACTGAGTGACTTTTAAAGAACATTTTTATTTTTTTTTTAATATAATATATTATTGACGACTAAGGAAATTAAAATTTGGTTCATTCTACTCTCACCTTAGAGTAAGTAAAGGCTTTAATAGCAATAATATACAATTAATGGCTTTACTGAATTTTTTTTTCAAAATTACATTATATCTGAATAATTAAATTTCGTTATGTTATAATCATTTTAATGAACACATAATTTTATGGATCGGTTGGATCAATTATTTTACTCTAGAGAGGTGCAGTCTTTTGAATGACAATAAATCCAAAGCAAAAAGGAACAGGTAATATTAGCATGTAAAAAAATGTTATTAATTTAAAATGAACGATATAAGTCCATTTGTTTCGCTTTTAGAAAGATATTATTGACTAAATTAGAGAATATAGTCAAAATAATGAGTGATGTTTCCTGATGGATTAGTAAAAATAATTTTAAGTAGTCAATTATAATGTTTTTTTTTTACTTCCCTGTAAGTAAAGTATAGTGATTCATGAAAAAATTGAATTTGAGATTTTAATGGAATTACATGTTTTGAGGTCCCAAAGTCGTTTTATGAGGATTTTTCGATGATGTCTTTGTGTGTGAGTGGGTGGGTGGATGGGTGAGTGTGTATCCAAAGTTGTGGACACGCTACTGTCCAGAATCTTTGATGGATCAAATTGATATGTTACACAAAAATGGGTCTCTTTGTGTAGATGTGATTTATTATTTGCCAAGAAGTATGTATGATAGAAAAGTTACTTTTTTTTTTGCCAGAAACCTGTTTAAGACAACATTTTTTTTCTCCTTAAGGACTAATTCTAGAGTTTTAAAATTTTGTCATTAGGTTAGGGGCAACAAAATCAAGAAAAAAAAATATTCTAAGATTGTTCAAATAATAGAATTTTTTTTTCAATAAAATGTAAAAATTTTGACTTATAATTCAATCTGAGAGCTGGTGAGAAAAAATATTGGGTTGGATGAATTTTTTACATTCAACATAAGCTAAAAAAAATTCAAGCCGTATATACGACAATTACGCAGAGACAATTACATTGATCGGTTTCCTCCTGACCAGTTTTGCTATGATAATCTCAAGTAATCCTCAGTTTGTACAAATTATTTCAAAATTAAAAAAAATCAAAAAGATGTTTATAACATTTTTATATTACAAGCTATAACATTTGACGGATCAAAATAAAAAACAGAAAAATTGAATACAACTCAAGAAATATATTCATGCTCATGAGGTTTTTTTTAAACTCCTGAGTTACCAACATATTAAACAGTGTGTTCGTAAAACTAAAGGCCAAGAACAGCACTGCAGTCCAGTAAAATGGGTAACACTGTAGTCTTTAAGCAAGTGAAAAATACCAAGATTTGCATGTTCATATAAATAATTCAACTTCTTTTTTCTTTTGGAATAATTAACTTTGTATTTATATAGTTTTGTTGATGCCTAGAAATATAGACAAAGCGTGGGCTCAAAGGTGTTTTTTTGGTAATTCTTTGACGCTGGACCTTTAGTCAAAGAATAACAGTACGTACATAGCCTAAATAGAGTTAAGTATGAATTAAATTAATAGTATGAGCAACCATACTATACCAGGTAAATCATAAGTAATTTTTGTTGAATTGATGTTTTAAAATAATATTTTTTTTTGGTATTTTTTGAATTCACTTAAACTATAACCTCATAGTACTAGTGCCTCGTCTACGAGCAATTTGCTTCCGAGCAGCCATTCGTTAGAATATTTGTATCGAAACGATGAGCAAAACTTCGTAGTATGAGCGATTACCTTCCTCACGCCTAGATGGCCTCCGTTTTAGGTTAGTAGAGTAATAAAACATGATTACTTCTTGCATGCATTTATTGTTCAAATAATATTATTCAAGTGATAATATTAGTGGACATACTGCATGTATAGTGTTGTTTATTTTTTCGAATTACACCTTTTCTGTTTATAAAAAAACTTATATAATGGCATTTTGGAATGGAACGGATTATTTATTTTAATATTAATTGTAATACGAAAAATTATTTCATTATACAAGTATATCACAATACGAGCTCTGTCTGAATTAAACTCATACAGTGAGGTTATACTGTAGTTATTATTATCTGTTTCGATTAATATTCAATCAATACTATGTGGGTTTAATATGTTTTACAAGTTTTATTTTCTATTATTTTTGTAATAGTTAGTTTTCATTCAACAATAGATCGGTGTGTTGATTTTTGGCAATAAGCAAGTTGTCACTTGTCATGTCACCATTGATGATAACACAGTTGTCCTGTTCCAAAGTGTAATTAATTTAGAGCACTGAAACTATTCGTGGTTGACCCAAATTGCTTTCTGATCTCTGCATCTCAGTTGACATTACTATTAAGTTTTTAATAAAAACAAAATAAACAATAATAAATAATTTATAATTTTGACTGTATCAATAATGCCATTGTAGAGTGAAGTTTTCTAAATGGATTTGTAGTGCCAGCTATTATTCATTATCGCTATTAACTGATATTTCACCACTCTTTTATTTACATCAAAATATTTAAAAAAACATATATGCCAAACCTGAAGAAACAACAACCAAGTAATTCATATTGAACAACAAAGATTTTCCTGTCTTGAGAGGCCAACCAAAATCTCTTACTCTCTATGTATATATATATACAAAATTGTCACAATAACACGTGATATAAATATTCAGGTAACTCACCACAAATGAAAGGCCTCAGAGCGACTATCTTTATTCATTTGTGGTGAGTTACCTGTATATATATATATATATATTGTAACATAAGTATCCATCAGGTAATAAAGTGGAATCAATATTTATAAAGATAAATTGGTTCTCCAGTACATAATCAAATGTTCAATGTAAATATTCAATTTGAACATACAAAAAATCTGGAGTGGCCTACACTCAACTTTTCTATAAAGAAACGTTCTTTAACAGTTGATTTTTAGTTAATTCTTTTTGTGGCTATCGTTCATATCAAATTCATAAATAATCAATTATGTATGATTTGTAATTAACTAAAAATCAACTGTTTATGAGCGAGGTTGATATTTGTTTCATTATAGTAAAGTTTCGTGTAGGCCACTCCAGATCTTTTTTATGATTAAATTCCAGAATTAACTCTATTTGATTATGTACTAGAAAAGCAATTTATATTTATAATGATTTAGTAATAATCATTCTATTTGTTATAAGAAACTTGAAATTATTGAACAATCTGATATGTTAATTCCATTATTAAACTGAGAGCCTGAATCTCATCAATAATAATCGTGCGCTCCAAAGAGTTATATATTCTGTTGTTTCTAAATTTAACTTCAGAATTTATATTTTAAAAAACTTTCTAATTACCTCAGAGAAGTGCTCCTCGCTTTTATTAGTTCTAGATATGATTTTCCAATAGGTTTATCCTCTTTAAGGAGATTAAAAAAGTTTATCCTCTTCGCATTGGTATAGAATGTGATCATTGATTTCCAGAAATCTTTCCAATTTATATCCCCCTCAATAGACTAAAAATAAATCATTTTTTATAAAAATATTCAAGGTGCAGACGCTTATAAATTTTCCTGCCCTGGTTGAAGGATAGATAGTCATTGATCAACTTATTACTATATACTCTTGGATTTGTATATCATATAATCATCGCATATGATACTATTGGTTTTGCTACTATTGCAGAGCCAATAACAATGAGAAATTCTTAAGGTTGTCATAGTGAAGTTCGTAGAGTTACAAAACTCCACGGTTCAGAAACTGGAAACATTCCATAAACCAGCCACTTTAAGTTTTTAAGAAGTCAGGTTTAGATACCTGGAAATAATCAAAGACAGGGTTCGTAAACTTTAAATCAATATTCACAAAGGGATATATTGGATCTGACTCAATTGTCAAACGGTCATCTCATCATGGAATTATGGGACAATTTACAATTGTTAAATATGAAAATTAAATACGTAATGGGACTCATCAATAAGGCAGTACTTAGAATATTTTCTCAATTTTTTCCATATAGCAATGAGGTATGGCACCACCCTACCCAGTCCAAAATAATTGTGGACGTCTAGATAATGGTTACTCTGGTAAGCAAGCAATATGGAAAACAAATATCATAGCCTGAATTCAATGGAGGAATGAACTATTTGACTGGATATCAATGACTACTTAAAATTATAACCTACCATAACCCACTAACAATGCTTATCTTTCCCAATGCTTAGATAAAATGAATAAAATGGCTTAGATTGACCTTTCTTCTAACGGCTTACCGTCTAGAAACCTCGCTATTGACAAGAAAACAACCCGAGTTTAGCGACCAGGCGTTTATACTTCGACAGCTGGGCTATAAAATTAAACTACCAAGTACAATGTGAATTATAGCAGACACACTAATTCAATAGTCATTGGTCATTAGTCTAATCATTAAGGATGTAATGGTCTTGATCACAAGAGCAGATCCAGTCTTTGGCCTGCCAGTTTGATTACAACATTCGGTTTTTTTCTTCTCTTCTGATCTTATCGTGAGAACAATGTGCTAATATAAATATCAATTCTGGTTACAGATGTACTTATACAATTTTTTTATGTTAACCTCCAATTTTACATTTTTGATATTGCAAAAGAAATCATATTAACACTTCGAAAACGTTAAAAGGTATGAAACTGGATTTCACAAAACAAAAAAACATTGAGCAAAGAATAGGAAAAACATATTTTGAAGTGACAGTTTATAGTCAAAGAGAAGTTTTAGAGAAGAGAGAACGTAAGATATGTGGATGCAGTTCTGAAGAGGAAGCTACTCTTTACTAGACGGGAACGACAAAAGCCTTAGTCCCACGACCCCCCCCCCCCCCCCCCCAAACATTAACTTTTATTTTCTTCTGATCTTCTCTCAGACGACAAACTACCTTTTCAAAATGCTAGTATAGGATAAGATAGGATAGGATAGACAGAATAGATCAAGATCTAATCCACCGTAAACATTTGAAGTACAGTAAAAATCAGTAGAACGTGGGTGTTGAAACAGTTTCCGTCACAATGCTCAAGACAACAACACTTGGAAGCTTTAGCACAGCCTTAATAAAATGATGTGAAAGTGAAAGTTAGCGTATAATGAACAGTGTTTAGTGCTCTCACTTGTTGATTAAAATAATAAAGCCGATAATGAGATGAGCTGGCATCATATTTCATTAAGACAATATCAGCCCTCACTAAAATCATTGTTTACGAGATGCTCACCTTTCTGGTGGTCCACATTTAGCACATTTAGTTTACTATCTTTGGATTTTCATTTTTATAGTATCCTTACATCCACAAACATTTAACAACGAGTGATAATTTTTTTAAAAATTAACCAAGAAAACAAAAAGTACCTATTTTTAACTGGTGTAAAAATCTAGTTTATTGTTGAGATAAAAACACTCAAATAGTTTGGGTCCTATTGCGAAAAAGTAGAAGTTTTTTTTTCATACTAATTTTTTTCTATATATATTACTCCCTATATTTTCCAAATTTGTGGATTACTTGCTGTTGCGTCCACAGCGTGCTTGGCCTCCCACTCTCTTTTCACCTGAAAGGGGAGAAAGTCAGGCAGTCGTCTGCCTGCGAAGCGAATCGTTTCTATCTTCCTGATAACGAGGGTGTATATATATACTTTTTCGTTTGAAATACGATCCAAAACGGACAAATATAGTTCAATATAGACAAAGAAACATAGAGAAATATAGAGAAACATAGAGACGGTCTCCAACCGTCTCTGAACCAGTGCGCTTGGTTTCCCTCTCTTATCTCTCCTGAAGACGGTTCAAACCAAAAATTAGAGACTGTAAGTGTGTTCTTTTGATTTCTCGATGTTTCTTTGTCTATATTGAACTATATATATACATCCCTTTCTGGAAATTAGGCCTTTCTTGCACTTTCACTCTTTTAAAATACCACTCCTCCCTCCCATTCTTCTCAACTCCTCACCAGATGTTTTCTGCATCTAGTGTTTCAGTTGGGTTTTTGACTCTGTCGAAGACCGCTTGTTACGGTTGAAAGATCTTAGTCTTGTTTTCCCCATTTCATATTATGGTTTGATCATTGATTATATATATATATTTTAAAACTTTGAGGAACACGAATGAAAAACAGAAATTAGGACTCACATTCAATATTTTGACCCTTTTAACGGTCGTCTTTGGGAAAGAAAATTGAGTGGCTAGAAGACGAAAGCCAACTCGACAGCTTCACAGAATATGAACAAGTTGGCCACAATAAAAACAAAAAAAAATAGTAGGAATGCTGAAGAAGAATAGCAATGAGAAAAAAATATATTAATATAAAAGTTAATATTAAAAAGGAATGTGCATAAATATAAAATTCAAGAGAACAGAAAATTATGAATTTTTTTTATAATAAATAATAATAATATATAAATTAAATAACTAAATTTATGAAAAAATTAAATTTAAGAAAAATTCACCTCTGAATGCTGCTTAACGGTTCAGGTTGATGCCAGGATTTGAACGAGCTCCTAAGAGGCATATATGGGCTTCTTCAGAAGCTCTTAAAGGTACGGATCTATTGTGTGGAGGGACTGTGCTAAGTACTTGAACCCTGAAACACTCATTGAAGCTCAGACTATGGGAATTAGCGTGAATAGCAACTGGTAGCATTCAATCCTGACTGACAGAAGATCTATGATTATTCATACATAGGCTCAATATAGTAGTTGTTAAATGTACATAGAACGCATAACACCGAGTACAATCAAAGCATTAGATACTATCACTAGAAATTCATGAAGAAGAATTAGATGTATAATAACAGTTAGGATTTGAAAGAGAAGTAAAAGAATTAGCTGGATTGATTATGAGACAGGTAAGGCACCCACGTCGTTCGCTTCGCTGGAAACCTGATTGCCTCACCTTGGTCGAAGGATTTAATAGCTCTATGCGAGAGTAAGTTTCCAATATTAGGAGGTCTACGATAGCAGATTTTAGGAAGTTTGTTAAATACTGAAAAAGTTATTGAGGAGGAGGACAGGATAGGATAGAGATCCTTTATTATTTTACCCAACCAGTGAATATATATATGTATTAGTATATTTTGGTAGAAATCCTTCAGATATTCATGCTTCGTTGAACACGACAGAGTAGTTACTGTTTATAAGTTTCTTCTCAAGAACTTTGACTTGCCTAAAAATAGCTTTTTCGTTGTTAGAACAACGGTTGAGATGGTGAGCGATTGCAGTCGACAAAGAACAAGATAACACGCAAAATGAAATCATAACACGCGAAATAAAAAATATGACATTCAAAAATGAAAATAAAAAAACGAGTATTTTAACCAAAAACAAACGAAGTGAGACATGGATAAGTTTTAAGTGAGACAAACGAAATTTGAAATTGAAAAATGTTGGTTGCATTTCTGATTTATCAGTATTATCAGGACATTGATATATATATATATATACCATATATATATATATATTATATATATATATATAAATTAAAATAAGCAGTGACACATAAACAGAAACACAATAAAGACTAACTTTTCAATATTTTGACCGTAATGGCGGTTTATGTGTCACTGCTTATTTTAATTGTTATTTGTCCTGCCGGACCGTTTTTCGTTTATCATGGTATATATATATATGATCAAACCACTATATAAAATGGGAAAAATAGACTAGTCATTCAACCGTAACAAGTGGTCTTCATCAGATTGTTATCTCACGTGTTTATTGTGAAATCTTCATTTATACGTGTATAAATACGTGTACACGTATATATACGAGTATATATTTTAAACAGGAAAACGATCCTAAAGAACAACAAACGTTTCACGGTGAATTACAAACACACTTACTGTCTCTAATTTTTGGTTGAACCTTCATCAGGAGAGTTGAGTTAGGGAAACTAAGCGCACTTGTGAAGCGGATGGTTGGAGACCCAACAGTAAACCGTCGCTTCACAAGTGCGCTTGGTGTCCCTATCTCAACTCTCCTGATGACGGTTCAAACGAAAATTAGAGACAGTAAGTGTGTTTGTTCCTTAGTTCTGTGTTTGTGAGTCACCATGAAACGAATATATATACTACTAAAAAAAATATTCGTGAAAATCAATGTTCAACCACAATATGAAATGGGAATAAAGACTACTATGATCTTTCAACAAGAATGATGTTTCTTGTGAAATATTGTAAAATATTGTTATCCGCTTGTTGCGGTTGGAAGATCTTAGTCTTTTTTCCTATTTAACATTGATGTATATTAAATATTGAAAGTTATTCATATAACTATGATATGATTATTGAAAGGTCATTTCTTTGTTGTGGACATGGTGATTTGAAACACATGATCAATGGACTAAGGCCTTTCATAGATTTAGCTCTAATCCATTTTCAATATCTCTTTTAGCTACCCGTAAAAGGTAATTAATGGGCCTCTCCTTTGATTAAGTAATTAATTTAGTCACATTTTAACAAAAGCAGGTTCATTAATCAAAGTCTGCCTTCATGCAGAGGTGATGAAATAACGAACTCAAAGGAAATAATAATATTGCATCACCAATTTTGTTGTTCTCCCTGATTCATTACTATCTTTCAATTAATATTCCATTTTAATTGATATATATATATATATATATATATATTATATGGTTGTAATGCTTAGTTATGAATATATGACGAGGTCAACTGTTTATTTTTGTATTTAATTGGATGAAATCAAGAATGTCCTTTTGTTTATTTTCATTTATCTTCTGAATGAAATGTAGTCATGAATGAATCTCATACGTATAAGGAAAATTTGGATACACATTTTTCTGCAGGAATACATATTTTAAGATCCTCTGGGTCAGCAATAATAAGTTTAATAAAAATCGTAATAAAATCAATGGAGTCCAAACCACAAGGAAAAAGAAGAAGAAGAGAAATAAATGCTCCGGTGACATAAAGTGAAAGACCTCAGTGCATTTATTTTTTTTTTCTTTTTCATGGTGGTTTAGACTTCATATATGTAAAAAAGATTTCATATAAACACATGAAATAACAATCAATGATCAAACCCCAATAGGAAATGGGAAAACAAGACTAAGATCTTTCAAACGTAACAATCGGTCTTCGTCAGAGTCAAAAACCCAACTGACCCTGAGTTGGGATTTTGACTCTGACGAAGACCGCTTGTTACGGTTGAATGATCTTAGTCTTGTTTTCCCATTTCTTATTGTGATTTGATCATTTATATATATATATATATATATTATTTATATATAATAATATATATAATATATTATTATATATATATAAATATATATATAGTATATATATATATATATACTGGTATAAACTGGCAATAAGTCTCCTTTGAAAAAAGTATTATTAAATAACAGTGCAGCTTTCCATTACTGATTTTCTTAGAGATATGGTTTTTCTGTTTTATTATCTTCCTATAGGTAACTGGTATTAATTTTGGAGTTACCACATACTTATAGAAAGAGGATAAGACATAAAGAGCAACTCTGTAAAAAATCATTAATGCTGCAGTACTATTAATAATACATATATGCAGTAGAATCACAGTAAACACGTTATGAAATAAATAGAACGTAAAACCATTAAGACAAAGGCAAAGAGTAGAAACAAATGCTCTAAGGTCTTTCACTTTATTTCATCAGAGAGCAACAAAGTAAAAATGAAAAAACCTTGTCCTCAAAATAATATTTTAGCATTTTAAATGGTAACCATAATATTATTTTTTTTAAATGGGTAAGAGAACAAATAAATTATACCAGGTATACTTAGTATAATGTTGTTGATGCCGTTTGACCGGTTTTGGGTGTTACTCATCTTCCAGGGGTTGTCATAGGTATGGAGTAACCAATTCACACTGCTGTCTAGATATATTTTTTTTATATTGTTTTATTATTTTAAAATTTTTTTTAGTTAATATTGTCTAATCTGATTCCTTTACAATTATTTCGTCAGTACGTTTTGTGCTATTACTGACACTTTTACTCTCAATAGTACTATTTAGTAACAAGCTCAACCTAGTTAGCAGTAACTGTAATAAAAATATGCACTCTCTTGTTTAACATTTAAAAAATAATGAGTAAGTAATAAACTTAAACGAAGCACACAATTGTGTAAATAACTACAGAAAACAAAGTAAACATCAAAACATAAGTAAAACAAGATTTTGTCATATACCTAAGAATTAATTTTGTGTTATAGTTTAATCAAGCGGCATAATACTTTATTGTTTAATTGTTAACACATTTCATTGATTATACAGAATCCATACAAATTCTTTCCAACTGAGCCTTTTTTAATCTTTTTGTAAACATTTTTACTTTACTATAAGTAAAGTATAGTGATCGTGAAAAAATTCGATCTCGAGATTTTGACGGAATTACATGTTTTGAGGTGCCAGAAGTCGTTTTATGACGTTTTTACGATGATGTGTGTGTGTGTGTGTGGGTGGGTGCGTGGGTGGGTGGGTGCGTGTGTTAGCATTGCTTGTTACCACGCTACGGCCCAGAATCTTTGATGGATCAAGTTGATATTTTACACAAAAATGGGCCTCATAAAGACGAAGATCCCTATTGTTTGGGAAGAATTATGCATGATGGAAAAGTCACTTTTTTTGCCAAAAACGGTTTTTTTTAAAACATTTATTTCTCCTAAACTGATAACCCTAGAGTTTTGAAATTTTGACATTATCTTTGAGGTTTCAATTGCAACAAACGAAAAATATATTCAGAATTTTAAAACAACAGGAAATATTTTTTTTTCACTAAAATGTAAAAATTTTGACTTATAATTCAATCTCAAACGTTGTGAGAACGATACAAGCCATACTGTTTGATGGAACAAAATGAAACTATGGCTATAAATAGAACATTATGTGGAGAATGAGTTGAGATATTTTTTTCGAAAATTACATTTGCTAAAGGGGCGTTACAGTACGATTTGTGTTTTCAGAAAATGTTTTTTTGACGCTAAACGGCTCGTTAAAAAATAATGAAAATTTGACCAAAAATGGAACAAAAAATTAGCAATTCATAAAAAAAAAATCATGAAGTTTCAATTACGGGAAAGAGCAATAACGATATAAAAACTCTTTGTTTATCCTAGACTACGAGATCACCTGCTATACTTGTCGAATTTTTTGTATTTTTTTACATTGTTTACATTGACTTAGAAATTTTTTGAGCGAATCCACTGAGATAAAATTGATGTTTCTAATGGAAAAATGAAAATATTATTGACTTACAAGAGATGTAAGAGGAATAATATTGTGCAGGTAAATGATAACACTCATTAAAAAAAAATTGTATATATGTTATTTGACAAAGGGGAAGGAAAATGATCTTATTAAATACTAAGAAGCCATAAAATTCCCAGTATAATAATTCTGTTAAAAACCAAAAATGTAAAAGATAATTCAAAATATAAATCTTTCGTTTAGAGATTAATAACTGTAATTACTGTACATCTTTAATTAACAAATCACCTTAAAACAACATTTTCTTCGCTGTTTAAGAAGTTTTTCAGTGAAAAAAAGGGTATTTTACTGTTTCAAATTTGAAAATTTTACATTAATATTCAATGTAGAAGGATGTCAAGTAAACAATGTAAGATATCTACTGGCTATTTGAACAATAGCCATGTCTCTTGTAGGATAATATTTCGTTTCAAGAAATGTTCACTTTGGTTTTTCAAAAATGTTATTACTGCTGTAGTTATACTAATGAAATTATTTGCAAATAATAAATTATTTGTGATGTACAAAAATAAGCTTATAAATTGATATGTCCTTCAATCACTATCTGTACTACCTCACGAATGCAATGCTAATAATTATATCCCATTTAGATATTTATGTTATGCTTAAATGATACGTTATGTTTTATATACTCAAGAAATTTGACATTGAGTTACTTATAGTAAAGTAGAGTGTAGGCCACTCCAGATTTTTTCTTTAAAACAGGGTAGTGTTTTTTTGGCTTCGCTGATAAAGAATACATTTTGCTTAGAAAACTTTGAAAGGGTGGGCAAGTATTCTTCGGCTTTGTGCCTAGATATTTCAGTTTCATTTATCTTTTCTTGATCACTAGAATCATTGTAATGTTCATGTATCAGCATCAGAAGTAGATAGAGCTTTTTAAAAATTCCACATCAGATATCCAGAGGTTATTGTCTTCGAGTGTAATATTTAGCACAAGAGATATGCATTCAAGTTTTCTGCAGTGGATATAATATTTGCAGTAACTGACTTTGTATTTAATCCTTTGATTTAATTTTCTCAAACTGTGATGTATACTTAGATGTATTTCCATATATCATGAACGTTTTTTTGTTTCACTTGGTTCCATAAGTCAGCCATAAAAAAGAGCTTCCTTCAATGAAAAAAAATTTAAAATTCTATTAGAGATTATCCATTAGCATTTTTATCAATAAGTTGTTCCTGTATAAGCACTTCTTAATTATTATACAATGTTCAACAAGAAAACGTAATTTCTATTACAGTTACTGCTACAAACATTGAGTTTTTTTTTCCACTTATATCAATGAATTTTTTTGCTGAGATTCATTCGTATTTCCTTAATTTCTTACAAAAACCTTACTCTTTTTATAAGACAGACAACCTTTTTATAAGAAACATTTTATGTATTATTTATTTACCGTAAATTATTTATTTATAGAAAACCGTAAATACAAAAAATGAATCGTAATGATAAAAGAGTGAATGCTACATTAGCTTCAATTGAAAACACAATTTCACTTGAGCACATAGATTACGGTTGGTCTACTATTAATGCTTGATTGTTGCTGTTGGTTTAATATTTAAACCGTATGACATGATTTGTCAGGGGTGCAAACCGGCTAGGGTTTGACAACCCCTGCCTGCATAGCTTACTTTAGGTGTCGGCCAAAGGTCAGACAGTTCTCATGCCTCTACGAAGGGGAACCTCCTTGGCCCTAAGTATTTATCTTATCTATTAAGAATGAGATGACGGCAAAGTCAAATTAATAATTAATATATGAACTTATATTTCAAAATATATAACATTAAAATTAAAAATGTTTATATTTGATTATTTTATTTGGGTTTATTTTAAATTTCATTTTGGTTTATAGTAGTTTAATTATTTAGTTTTGTAAAGTGATTCATGAAAAATGAGGAAACTAACATTATATTTTATTTTCATATTCCTCTGTAAGCTTCCAAAAAGCTTCTTATTTAGCTTCTTGTGGCATCTAGTGCACCTGGCATAAATCTTAAAGGTTAATTTTTCCTCAATTATTCCCCATTTTCATATATAATAAACCGTTGATTATTTTTCTTATTTTCATTAAACTTTCGAATTTAATGTACTATATTTTTGATTTGCGTTTGTTGCAGCTATTTATATTGTTTTATTTTCTACCATTGCTTTTTTTTTGAGTTTTTTATTTACTTATATCAAAGAAATTTTTTGCAGGAAAGCATTCGTATTTCCATAATTCCTTATAAAAACCTTACGCTTTTTATAAGACAGAGAACCTTTTTATAAGAAACATTTTATGTATTATTTATTTACATAATATGTAACTTATGATTAGAAACATATTATTTATAACAATCATATATAAAACAATGTTATATATACAAGATAAGTAGATGTTTGGTTGCAAAAGATTTATAGCCCATCTGAAACTTTATATTAAATATTTGGTGCAATTTATTTTAAGCAGCTGTTTATTTATTAAGCAGCTACATCACTTTTGAGTATAATTTTATAGTTTACATTTCATTCTTTACTTCTTTTGCTTATTATCAGTTTATTTCTTTACTCCTTTTATAAAAATATTTTTTAATTAGATGTATTTCTTGACCGGTTTGACAACGGTCATCTGTCATGTCTTTTTCTCCTGATGTTGATTAGTTAAGAAGTAGTGACTGTAAAAGTTGCACATCTATTGTAAAAATGCCACTTAAGCAGTCCCGATCTAACATCTTTCAACCAAAACATTATTTAGTTAAATGATCTTAGTTTTGACTAAGTAGTTCAGGTAATTATTTGGTATTTTAAGTAATTTTAATCATTACATAATTATTGAATGATAATTAAAAATACAAATTTAAAGATATTGAAATTATCATTATCCTAAATAACGGTCTTATCATTAATTATTTTATCCTAAATAACTCCTATCATTATCCTAAATAACGGTCTTCTTTAATTTATTTCTTACTTTTTTTTACAGTTTCTTTCAATTATTTAGTTTTTGATATAAATTCGCAGTGAAATAAAGACTGCTAATTTTGCTGTGAAATCTTATTATATAATGATAATATAGAAAAAACTGACACAAATTATTCTATATAAAAATAATTTGTATACAGTCATAACATTTTTAATACCGTGTAGTAGACAAGAGAAAGCATTGCAGAAAAAAATCCTGTGCTTAGAAAAGAAACAGAATATTTAAAGGACATGAACAGTTTTTTTTAAAATAAATAGTAGATAGGAAGAACGGGCGCTGCTTACTTCTGTATTTTGACACTCATCCTCATCAGTGAAAAGAGTCCTACTAAGAGAGAAGGCATCAACAATCACCTTCCTGAATACTCAGAGATACCATGTTTTTGACAAGCAATGAAGGGTAAAAGGACGTACAGATAATTCATTTAACAGACTGATATTTTTAAATTCTGTAAAGAAGAATGTAACGTCCTTCAATCAAAGAAGAATTTTAAACCCTATATCAAAAGAGTTTGAATATCAGTAACTCATAGTTCCCTCTTCATAAAACTAATAGAGCGAACCTTCACAAATTACATGTGTTGAAGGAAAAAGGAAGGTTGTTTACTTTGTTCTGGCTACAGTGCTTAAACTTGATTAAATACTTTTTGGAAATGAGTATATTCACTTCATATTACTCAAAACCAGTCTTTGGTATATAGCACAAACACTCACCCTGTACTATGTCAAGTGTAATCATTAAGTGAGCCGGCCATCATTCTGACGATTTTTGACGACGAATGATGAGAAAAACAGCAACCTGAGTGTTAATTGTCTCAGAATAAGTGTAAATGTCGGGATTGTCGTATTAAACACAACTCAGAAGTCTAAGCCGGTTGTACTTGTATGGATAAGAAAACAGGCAATAGAAAAAAAAAGCTCTATCAAAATCGCATTATCTGACCCGGTATAAATAGACTAACCCCAGGTATCGAGTGTTCCTTTTTACAATATTTTTACAACGGGTAAATCATCATCATAACTTTTCTCTCGTAAGTCAACTTTCTCCGATTTTCCCCACATCATTTGCTCTTTTTCCGCAATACTGGCCGTGTTAATAAAGATTGAACTCCTTTGAAGCCTAACCAGTAACTAAAAGGACACGACAATGTATGGCAAAATCTCACTATGCTGCTAAAAGAAACATTAGAGTATTTAAGTCAACTTCTATAAAATAAATACATGTTTTGTGCTTTTTTCATAATCCTTTTACAAATCCAACTATAATCAGTAAGAACATTCTAGTTAAATTTTGAAAATATTTGCATAACACACTAAATATATAAAAAACAGTTTTGAATAAAATAGAGACCCACATTTTTTAGAAATGTCCTAAAAATGACAACCGAATTTAAGAAGTAAATCAAAATGAAAGTTTTGTGATGGTTGTATTATACAAAATAAATCCATCATAAGCCATTTTTATGAAATGTATTATGAATATGTAAGTGTATGTGTGTGGGTGTGTGTGTTTGTGTGAGTTTGACTTTGACTTTGACTTTGTATGTGTATTTATATGTGGATATAAATAAACACTTTTTTATGAAAATATGATGCAAAACCACATTGATCGTTGTATATATATATATATATATATATATATATATATGAAGTTTAAACCACAATGTAAAAAGGAAAACATAAGAAATAAATGCTCTGAGACCTTTCAATTTATGTCATCAGAGAGCAAACAAAGCTCTCTTTTATGTTAGCTTCCCAGTTTTTACTTTGTTTGCTCTTTGATGACATAAATTGAAAGGCCTCAGAGCATTTCTATGGTTTTCTTTTTTTTTTTTTTTTTTGTAGTTTAAACTTCATTGGTTGCATCACGTGTTGATTTATTGTGATTTTTCTGCATATATATATATATATATATTTATGTTTTCATTTTTCTAAAATAAAATAATGTTGTTGAAAAAGACTTATAACAGTAAAAATTCCATACAAACATAGTATAAAACAAAATACATACTATGACGGTTGTTTGAATATGAGTTTGCTATCAAGAGAAGATTAGGAGAAAAGATATTGTGGGAGAGATATCAGTTCGGTATCAGTAATCTTGTTCCAAATTTCATTTGTTCTCCTGATAAGGAAATGCTACTTAAATTATCAATCATAATAACTTTTGTATAATTATAAATATGTAATATTTTAAAAAATATATAATGAAGTTATTATGCTGAAAAACTTTTTAAAAAATAGGTTTTAACTTATTTCGAAATTTTACAGATCACTACATTTTAATTTACTGCAATCAAATGTTTTGTTAATTTGATTATTAATTAATATCTTAAAATATACTTTTTCATTCTTTTTGATTGACAATAGAAATATATTTAAAGATTGAACTAAATTTTAATTTTGAAAGAATAAAGAATATATAAGTGAAAATTGATAAAAGATTGGGGCTTTCGCTTTGATGGACTGATGTCATCAAAGGATACCCTGACAAGCTACACGTCCTCTTCATTTATTTGTAATCACATCAAAACACCATAAGCTAAACAGAGTTGGTTAGATATTTATGAAAAAAGAGACATTACCTCGGGAAGTTATTTTAATTATCAAACTAATTAATAATACTTATTCTATCTAAATATTGTTAATTAATATAATAAAACCATTTTTAGAAAATGCAACATTATAACCGAAAATTTAATTATTTATTGGAAGATGAAAGACAGAACGCAGTTACTAAAAAGTAAAAACTTAATTAACGCTTTAACATTTTTTTTTCTCATAAACATTATTAAAAACTTAGTTTTTAATTGAATTCATTTATAAATGAATGAATTTTTGTACAATTTTGTGTTAAAATTTCATTCTTATAGAAAAAATACGCCATTAAATTAAAAATGTTTTCCTGTTAAACTTTTGTTGAAATTTGGATATATATATATATATATAAAAAGATTTCACATAAACACATGAAATAACAATCAATGATCAAACCACAATAAGAAATGGAAAAACAAGACTAAGATTTTTCAACCGTAATAAGCAATCTTCGTCAGAGTCAAAAAAAAAAATTTTTTTTGATTCTGACGAAGACCGCTTGTTACGGTTGAAAGATCTTAGTCCTGTTTTCCCATTTCTTATTGTGGTTTGATCATATATATATATATATATATAACAAAACTACCTGTTATATTTTATTGGTTAAAGCAGTTCTTTTTATTTTGCTTTTACAAGTTATGTGAGGTTTCCTTATATGTTCCTTTTATTTATTTGTATTTTAGCTATCTTTATGTGCTAAACATACACTATACAATATTGACAGAATTATTGCTATGTTTGGTGAATGATAAAAGTCATACTGACAGGAAAACTGAAGAATAAAATATATAATCTATCCTTTATTTATTGAAACATTTCTAACATTATTGTTTTAAAGAATAATGAACCCCAAAGTTCAAAATTATTGAAAGTGACTTCGGAACTATTACTTTCTGTGGGGCGCATATATTCGTACTGGTTGAAATCAATAAATAATAATATTATAATCTGCAAAAAAATAAAGAAATATTTAACTTGTCTTCAAACTGATTTATTGATATAAATCAAAAACATTTCCTTAAATGGGTTTAAAAAATAGAGGAAAATATACACAAAATATTACATTTTTCTTTTGTTAGCATTAAATTTTTCTTAATGATAAAACATCTTCAATGATTAAACAAGTAAAATGTATCTCTTTTTATGAGATATTTTCATGAGATAAACTATGGTTAATCATCATTGTTAATATAACAACATTATTGGAAAAAAAACTGTATATCTGCCTTGTATTGAATGAAAATAACTATATATTTTAAAAGCAATATGGCAGTGAACTCGGCAAATCTTGTTCACTTTAATAAGTTGTTAATTTAACAATTATAATTATCCTGCTCATTTTTTATTTTTTCATTTCCTCTGTAATTTGGTTATAATAGAAGAAAATCTGTAAATTCAATAATTTAGTATCTTGTTATGCAAAAACACTATTTCATTTTAAATTCACAAAGTATGATGTTATTTTGATAACATAAAAAACAAAAAATAATTTGGGTAACTTTTATAGGATAGTGAAATATGTCATGCTAAAGCCTATTTTGAATGACTGCAGATTTATTCGAATATAAGAAAAATTATAAGCTTTTTACATCAATTTTTATAAGCTTTTTTGGACTTTGAACAATTTTTACAATATTATTAGCATTATTCTCTAAAAAGTCAGGAATTTAATGGCAAAAGGTATATGTCGTATAGTTTGAAATATATATGAAATTTGAATGCTAAAAGTAATAGTTATTAATTTACTTTAACAACAGCATGCTCAATTTATCGGGGAAATAGAAAACAAAAAAGTATACAAAATAACTTGGAGCAATGATGAATCAATTAGTGGGACTACAGATGGTTGATCAGGAAGTAATTTGTCAACGATTTTGGTATAGGACAATTTAAAAGGATTTCATCTTTTGCAATTATTTATTGGAAGGAAACGTGGGATAGTATAAGGGTTGAAATTGAAAGCTCAACAGATATCAAGTTACCTAGGTTAGTTACAGGAGCAAATCGAAGACAGGTATCCGCATTAGAACGTTGAATCCAGAAGGGACCTTAAGACCACTTTCATGTCCCTCTGAACCGGGCACGAAAATAACAAGGCCTGCGAGTTTTTCAAACAACCCCCAATGCAAACCCCCACCAGCGACCAAAAAAACCACCCCATCCGCCCGCCCTCTTTTTTAGCCTTCTCTTTTTACCCCTTTTTCCACGCCCAAAGCCAGTAGTGGGGGAAAGGGGTGGCAAAAATACCGACAAATTCTTTTCGTGGGTGGACACCTCGAGCCATGCGCGAAAAATCTACCCCCACTCTGTGGCTTGTCATTGTCTCATGTCGAGACGTGTAAGTGGGGGGTGAAAAGGGTTGTTGTCCACCTAGCTACTATTGAACAAACCCCACAAAACAATGTTTTCCTTTCTTGCCTGCATCTGAACAAGTCAACTTCTCAACCATTTAACTGAATTCATGCTACAAATATGTTATTTTTGTCAAATAAAATAAAAAAAATTAAAAAAATTTAGCCTGTTATAACTAAAGATGTAATTATCTAACAATTACAAGGAAAGTTGATAATAAGAATTAATATATTAGGCTTCCAGAAACAACACTAGTGAGTTTTGTTCCTAAAGTTGTAACCAGCATTCTAATACTGTTTAACCCTTACTCACATAGTTTGATTCCAATTTCAATTGAGCCATATGTATTTTTCTCACTTATGGTGGTAGAAACGGTGGATTCCTATTTTATAAAAAAATGTTTCATATTCATTTAGTGTGTCATGCAAATATTTTCAAAACTCTTCTATAATGTTATAACAAAAGTTTTTGCAAATTAAGTAAAAGTTTAGGAAAAATTACTGAATACATTAAGATTTTTAGATTTTTAGTTATTTTAAAATTATAATCTTAATATTGGTATAAATGTACTATAAAATAATGGAATAAATAAGAATATTTAATAGAACGGTCTTAATTACTTCAAAATATTTGAATCATTTGATGGGGTGGATGGATTAGATGATAATTACAAATTTAAAAATAAAAAATTAAATGAAGACTACTAATATAACGTGGTTATATTTATATTATAGGTCTGTATTGTTTTGCCTTGGAAAATAAACGTCACCCAAAACTGATCAAGTGAAGAAGGAAATTCACAAGTTAATATAGTATATTTTACTATATTTCGTACTAACAAACTTTGTGCTGCTATCAATAACAACATAATGTTTACTAATATAAGTTGAGTTGGGTTTTTGACTCTGACGAAGACCGCTTGTTACGGTTGAAAGATCTTAGTCTTTTTTTCCCCCATTTCATATGGTGGTTTGATCATTATTTAACGTGTTTATGTGAAATCTTGTTACTAAATATATATATATATATATATATATATATATATATATATCAATATCATTGATTGTTATTTCACGTGTTTATGTGAAAGCTATTTATATATATATATATATATATATATATATATATATATATAACAGTTCAAAATTGAAGATGGGTAATACACAAAGTAAAGAAACACACTTAAAAAACTCAAATTTTTGGGCAATCCGTCTTCAAAAGAAAAGAAGGATTATCCATGTAATGTAACAATCCATATTCATATTGTGTACATGTTTGATGTTGATATGTGATTTCTTGTTATCCTTTGTTTGTAGGCTTATGAAAAAGGTTTTAAATAAAACCGAAACGTTGGCAACGAGTGTTTGATTTTTTATCCTGGAAAATTGACCAAACCCGGATTAGAAAACACACCTATTATATCTAACGGTCAATATATTATTGAACCTGTTATATAATGTATATATATATTAGTGTATATTGGCAGCAGATTCTCTTGTAAACATATTTCATTAAAGTAGACGGCAGCTTCCGCATTCACGACCTTTTTGCTGGTGTTTTCTAGTTTTCTAACTAGTTTTCTTTGGTAGGGAGTGATTTCGTGAAGGAGTTGTCCCAGAGACATCAAAGAAATAATGTTGTAGCTTACTCAATAATATATATTTCGACTTACAAGCTTTCGATTTCACCGAGATCATCGTCAAGTATATGGTATAAACAGATTAAATTAACTTAACAACAATTTTTCAAAGGTTAAACAGACATTAAAATGATTTTAATTAAGAGGTTAATAGAAATAGACAATCATTGTGAAAAAACAAGTCCATTGTGACAAGGGGAAGGTTACAACTTGTTATACACATTGCTTTGTGTATATATTATGATTTTGGTGAAATCGAAAGCTTGTAAGTAGAAAAATATATCATTGAGTAAGCTACAAAATTATTTCTTTGATGTCTCTGGGACAACTCCTTCACGAAATCACTCCCTACCAAAGAAAACTAGTTAAAAAACTAGAAAACACCAGCAAAAAGGTCGTGAATGCGGAAGCTGCCGTCTACTTTAATAATTTATATATATATAAAGATTTTACATAAACAGTGAAATAACAATCAATGATTAAACCACAATATCAAATGGTTAAACAAGACTAGTATTGTTTATATAACTATATATATCATTGATATAGACATACATATATACCTAAAATTAACTGTGACACTTAGACAAAAGTAAACTTAGACAAAAACATAACAAAGACTCACTTTTCGATATTTCAACCGTAATAGCGGTCATCCTCAGGAGAAGAAGTGAATTGATGGAAGGACGGGAGTCAACTAATAATATATATATTATTGAATTTGATGGCAGATTATGTATTCACGATTTTCTTACTTATAGCTTCTATTTTCCTTACAATTTTCTTTTGAGAAGGTGATAATTGCCAAAGCAAACTAGCATACGACATTCAGAAGGCTGGAAATAACCACTTCACTGGGGATAACTATATTTAATTAAACACTACACTAGATTAAACTAAGATAACAAGCTTTCGGCCCCATGGGTCATCATCAGGTTCTTAAACTACTTATATTAACTAAATATACATATTACTGACTACTTTGGCGTTTAAATGCCAACTGAAAACTGCCAAAGTAGTCAGTAATATGTATATTTAGTTAATATAAGTAGTTTAAGAACCTGATGATGACCCATGGGGCCGAAAGCTTGTTATCTTAGTTTAATCTAGTGTAGTGTTTAATTAAATATAGTTATCCCCAGTGAAGTGGTTATTTCCATCCTTCTGAATGTCGTATGCTAGTTTGCTTTGGCAATTATCACCTTCTCAAAAGAAAATTGTAAGGAAAATAGAAGCTATAAGTAAGAAAATCGTGAATGCATAATCTGCCATCAAATTCAATAATATATGCTTGAAAGAGGACTTGCTGCCGAAATACACTAATATATATATATATATATATATACTTTAAAGACGGAAAGTCGATCTAAACTGGATGCAAACAAGTTCAAGAAGGAAGGATAGTAGCACACAGAGAAAGAGACACACTTACTAACTCAGGAGAAAGGAGAGTGGGACACCAAGCACGCTTAGTTGCCAGGACGGTCTCCTGCCGTTGCGTTTCCGGTGTGCTTGGATTCCCACTCTCTTTTCACCTGAAGACGGATCATCCAAAAATTTGAGTTGGTAAGTGTGTCTCCTTCTCTGTGTGTTACTTTTCTTCGTTTTTGATTGTAATCAGATTTACATCAATGAAAGGTGAATGAATATACTAATATACAGTAAACCTGTACACAAAGAGAGAACAGGTACAAACAAATTTCCTCATGTCACGGTTACTGCCCATAGGAAAGCACAAAAACAACTGATTATTGGCGTCAATGAAATATCGTTCTCTTGGATTTTTCACATACAAAATATTTCAAATTAACTGAAAAGAGGATATTAATATTATTTTTTGTATCCTTTTTTATATACTTATAATAAAACAAAGCCATATTAACAACTCTGTGACATCGTTCCCAGCTGAAGGGATTACATCATGTTAAACACACTAGAAACCCAACAACATGCAAGATAGTTAATAAAGCACAATGAAACATTCGTTCTCTTGTCAGGTCTGACAAGGGCAGGCAGTAGTCAAATCTCATAAGTGCAGATGAAGACTCCAACCTAGCAACGGCCCGGCGAATTATCAGGCACTTTTAAACATTAAATCTCATAAAATGTTTAAATACTAAAACAAAAGTTGACATTTTGTAAATAAGTCAACCTAAAAAAAAAGAAAGTTAATCATAAATTTCGGGTGCAAAACAAAAGTAAAACAATAATATACCGATAATAACTGAACACTAAACGCGCAATAATGGTCACCCTGCTGAACTTGTTAGATTTGTCTGAAAAAAATTGTTTCAGAGTCAAGTCAAACATAATTAATTTTTGTTTTGAGATTAATATATACCAATTTAATGTAACTCAGACGGTTAATATGATATGTAAGAATAATAAAATTCTTGAAACACTATAACCCGATACCAAAGAATCTTATATCATACCATGTTCTCCAAGGTGGAGAATGGTTGTCTATTTAAATTTTTGCTTTTAAATTTTCAAACCTTCAACATATCTAATTGATGGACACATATTTAATTGTTATTAAGGTATTGATTTTAGAAAATTTTAAAGGTATTTATAGAAAAAATAATAGCTCAAGTATTAATTTCAGGTATTATTGAAGAGTGGAGACTGTATTTGGCTACTCCTTTTAAATAATTTCTCTGGTGATCAATCAACTTTAAATTTAGTATTGTCATACAACGAGTATGAATTTGCAATAATGAAAAAGTAATATAAATTCAGTAAAAATAAAGCACGTTCTATTTATAGAAATATGATAATATTCGTGTCAAGAAGTATCTTCATAATGGTCAACATACTAATCGGAAAGACAAATTAAGAGAATCAGTTCCAAAAATATTGGTTGATAAAAAAAGAAAACTCTTAACATTTTAAGAGAATTAGTAGAGTTTTTGAATATATTTTAGAAGCTGCATTTGATAGCACGTTCTTGCTATCCTTTAAATTAGAACTAATACATAGATGTATTATTTGAACGACTTTAGAATGTATACATTTTGAAGATATAATGCTAACGCAAATTATAATTAGTGTAAGTTTAGGAGATACTATAGTTGAAATAGTGATCACCAAATGATGTACTCAGGCAGATTTGTTATTTCAATTATGACCATTAGTAATTAATCATATAGAGACAATCATCGATGTACAGTTTAGTTACGTTCCGAACGTTAGCTAGAAATGAGAGCAAGTTGTTACTGTACGTTCCAGTAATGTATACCGTTCATAATGTACTATACGAGTACATCCATTAATTGAATTACCCTATCTTATGAAATACTCCTAAATCATATAATACAAACAAACATAAAAAAATATATACAAGATTTCACATAAACACGTGACATAACAATCAGTGATCAAACAAAAATATGAAATGGGAAAAAAAGACTAAGATCATTCAACCGTAACAAGCGGTCCTCGTCAGAGTCCAACTGAAACACTAGATGCAGAAACATCTTGGTGAGGGGTTGAGAAGAGTGGGAGGGAAGAGTGGTATTTTAAAAGGGTGTAAAGTGCCGGAAATGACAATAGTTCAGAGAGTGATGTTTGGAAAAACAAAGGAGTACATTAAGAAAAAGTAAAAAACTATCCGCTAGCTGTCAACCCTCTTAGATGAGGATATTGCCCTCGTTAGAACTGAGTAAAGTTTGAACAAACCGTTACTATTATTTGTAATATTTGATCTATTAAATTTAATCAGAGACGATTATAATATTGAACATATGTCAAAATTGTCTGTAGTAGATACTCTATTGATAAGATACTCATTGATCTGGTTCTTACAGGAGAGAGATCGTTTTTGAATTGCCTTTGAGGTTTTTCAATATGCTATTCAAATCGTTTAAATTGGAAGCAAAATTAAATTGATTGACATTGTGATTGATACTGTGTTAACTGATATCAAATCTGATTGTTGGTCACTACAGGTTTCTTTATTCACTTTATTATACGTAAAGTATAGCAAGAATCTTTAAAAATTCTATTTTAAGGTTTTGTACAAATTTTCATGTTGTAAGTTTAGTATTTGTACACACGTTTAAAAACCAACACTGTTTGATTTAACAAATTCATATTTCCTATAAAAGTGGGACCTAGTAGAACGAGTTCAATTGATTGATATTAATATTGCGTTATGAAAAAGTCACTTTTTTTTGGTAAAATGAGATTTTTAGCAAATATTATTTCTTCAACTCCTATATCAAGGGGGTCCATTTTTCGTAATTATTATGAACTTGATAACAATCTGAGAACAATTTAAATATTCAATAATTAGTCAATTATTATAATAAAATATGAAGTTGTTATCTTATAGTTGATTTTATAGCCTTGTAGACAGTATACAGGTCACTTTATTTGATGAAATATGAAATTATTGTTAGAAGTAATATCTTTGAGAAGATGAACTGACTACTTCTTTATTGAATTTACGCATAGTTCTGCCGGTCACCACGCCTCTTAGTAGCCCAGCAGTCACAAGAGAAATAAGTATAATAAATGATAAGAAAATGTGCGTATTATATAAGTACACTTACATATTAAATAAAGTAAAAAAGTAAGTAAGTAAATCCAATATCAAATATTATCAAAACTTCGTTATTAGTCAATATAAAATTACTATACACTATAATTATAAGAATTATTTACTTTAGAGTAATTAATATTAATTTTTATAAATTTAATTAAGCTAAATATTAATTCTGTAATTCAAGTTCATAGGTTACAGGAAGCGATGTAACAATAGGTATGAGGGAGGGAGAACAAATTATATTCGTAGGAATGTTGTCATTCTTCCAATTAATGATTATTTTTTTTAAAAATAAATAAAGTTGGTACAATAGTGATAAGAGTTAAATAAGTATGTTTTTCCATGAATTGTTAAAATTTTCTTTACAACCTGATAGCAGAAAAGGGCTGTATGGATACGCAGATTCAATGTACACGAGGTATCCTCACTATTCGCGGAGGTTATGTTATCTTCCTTTCCCTCCCGCAAATCCCAAAAATCTGGGAATTATTGATGGATTTTATAACGTTTTTGTATGATATTCTATACAGATATATTCAGATGTAACAAGATTTTACAATAAAATAAAATTCAACCTCCAAACCACACTAAAAAATTAGGAAAAAGACTAAGATATTTCAACTATAGCAATTGGTCTCTGACAAAAACCATCTCAGATGAAGACCACTTGGTACGGTTGAAAGATCTTAGTCTTTTTCTGATTTCTTACTATAGATTGAATAGAGATTGTTATTTCACGTGTTTGTTGTGAAATCTTGTTTCATATATATATAAAAGTTAATTTGAGTGAGTAGGAACTCGAATTGTAAATGACACAGGAATGAAAGGTAATGTTTATTATACAAGCGCGATACACTGACTGGCTGACCCCCTCCTCGAGGCCAGCCTTGATAATCTGTCTCTGTGCATAAACAAAGACTTTGACCGGTGACGCCAGTAGTACAGCCACCGCCAACTCCGCTAACTTATATATATATATTATATATATAGCACAATAAACAGTAGAAATAAAATTCAAATAATAACATACTTAACAGGATAAGAACTTACTTACTGCATGTAATATTTCAAACATGTTTGCTGATAGGAAAAAACTTGCCTTTGTCCTATTAAAAGTAATTTGTTTATATTAACAAAACAGTTAACTTTGTTGATTGGAAAGAAGTAGTACTTGTCATAGTGCTACTCTTTCGATTGTGTTGAAATATCCGTTCTAATTTCTTATTTTCTTCTATATTACAGGTCTTTGAAAATGTTTTTGATAAAGTCAAAACGTCGATTATGAGAGTTAGTTTGAAGTGGAAGAAACTGACCAAATCCGATTTATTCTTTTTAGTTATATATATATATATATATATATATATATATATATATATATATATATATATATGAGTTTTTAATTTTTAATCGTAACAAAATAAAAGTTTATCAGGACTCAGTCAGATCATCAGGTTCAAATTAAACTCTGATTAAATTTATCTAATGTTTTATAAATAAAAAACCTTTTGGTTTTTATTTAAAAGTATTTTCATAAGCAACATTATAAAATTTAGAAACACAAAAACTAAGTATTTTAGTATAAATTTTCTTTGTAAAGAAATCTCTAATTTCTTTAGAGATTTTACTGTAAAAATGTTAGCTTACTGTGTTTTATGGTGGTTGAGTTTACTTGTGACAAAATTTTGCGGACATGTTTCTGTATTTCAAAATTGTATACTTTCCTCTATTAAAATGTTTTAAATAAAAACAGCAACGCTTACAATGAGAGTGTAATTTGAACCTGAAGAACTGACAGAGTCCTGATGCACATTTATTTTGTGCAAATATATATATATAGTAATGATAAATTAAAAATACTTGTAGCAATAATGTAGTATAAATGTACATAGCAATTATTAAGAAAAAAAAATTAATATTAGTGTACTCACAAAAAATAAATGAACGATGATGATGTTAATAGCATTATTGATACTAACTAATAAAAGTTTATCAATTGTTGTCATTGTGGTTATTTTGTTGTTGTTAGTCACTATATATTTGCATAGCATGATGGAGATTGTTGTGTAGCATTGAAGATTTTGATGCGTGTGGTGCCTTCGGATGGAGCATGCTGTTCTCTAACAATAAAAAAAAGAAAAAAAAACTAACTAATAACATTTACTGCACCATACGATGTAGATGATTACATATAGTGCATTGATGTATGGCACAGCTTAAATGATGCTTCACGATAATTCATGAAATTTTGTATTTTATATATATTGATATTTTATATTGTTAGTTTAAAGATATTTATTATTTACATATATGTACTGTATCATCTCTCTTTTTTACTTTTTTTATATTAACTGACTAGCTGTCTGTCTTTCAGGTTCATGGAAGAATGAGAATTGGTACCTCTGACTCTTGAGCAAGCAACATACAGTTGAACATGTGCGTAAAACTTGGTCTAACTCACTTCAATTCCTGACGTAGACAGGGTTTGGCCTTGCGACTTATTTATCGTCATTGCGAAACAGACACCGACGGAAATTGTAACCGTTTGAATTGAAAGGGACAGTTGCTAAGTATCAATGGTATGCTTGGTATAAGCATGCATACTCCTGTACCACACCCAGTCATGATATTAACCTATATGACGTATCTGTGGAAAGCACGAATGTGGAGTCGTGTCCCATTCCACGTTTATGGGACACTCAAGTTTTGTAACAGCATGATTGGTGCCCCTACTTTAAGTTTTAAGTCATGAACAAGCAGTCCAGGAGGTGTCTTGGAATCAAAAAATTGAACTGAATAATGATCTGCTTCCTCATCACAAATCACTCTTTTTTCTGAATTACAAGTTCTTTCCTCAACATGATATAGTGCAAGAACTTGTTTATTGATTTTTACAGCCCGCTGATTCGTAGGGGTGAGAATTGAATGTTCACAAAGCCAGTTATTTTGAATAGGTGGCAGATCTTGAACTTCCAGAAAAACCTTGTCAATTATCTCTTGTTTGGAGCTTAAATACAAATGAAATTGAAATCAACTAACAATACCTACTTGTTATACCTGTATATTTTTAAAATAAACATGTCTGTGAAGTTATCCAAAGACAGCTTAAAAGTCTCTAACTTCGCATTTACGTTGAATTTTTAGTCCATTTAACTTAACTTAGACATACACGAATCTACTTTCAAAGTTTTTAGCTTTCTACACCTTATGGTGGCTGGGTTTACCTATGACAAAAGTTTGTGCTTATAAGTCCATAACTTTGCTTCTATGTTAAATTTCCAATCCATTTAAAGATTATATTTTAAGTTAGACATACACAAATTTACTGTCAAAGTTTTAGCTCAGTGCGTTTTATGGTGGTTGAGTTTACTTGTGACAAAATTTTGCGGACAAAACGACAGACAGAAATTTTTCTAACGGTGGATTAGGTTTCTCTAATGTGTGAAACGTAATGATAAGTTGAAATGAGTCAGTTCTATGCAGTGTATAGACAAAACCTTTCGTTTATTTATATTGATATAGTTATTATAAAATTATTTAAAGGGAGCATTTATCTGCAAAAAACATATCCTAAGATATAAACGAAATTTATGAAATTTTTCCGCAAATATTAAGGGTCCCGATCGGTGAATCTCCAATGGATGAAGGTATACAGCATTGCTAATCTTCTTAGATGATTGAGGTAGTGACAAATTCTTTGTTTTCGCAGAGTTAAATGTAATGAAATTACTGTAATATGTAATAAAAAAATAAGAAAAATGATGCATTTTTATATTTTTTATTGCATAAAATAATGATAAGCCACTGTTATAGAGTAAAGTGTTCTACTATATGTTGCAAAAAATGCCTTCATTGTTCCTATCCCCTCAGCTTGCATGACTAAGTTTCACAGTCATTGCTCCTATAATGCAAATTCAATAGAAGGTATATCATTAATCTGATAATTAAATGTATAACGTTTAAAATAATTAAATGTTAATTTAAAAGATACTGTTCTGCCACTATATTGTATCTATGAGTAATAGACAACTTATATGTACCAGATTTATGACTGTTTCTTCCAGCATCCATGTATAGATAACTCTGAAATAGTGCTCTTCTTTGGAACGAAAATATCATTTGTTACTAGGTACCCATTTTAGTCATAGGTGAGTCACATTACAGGGTTGTTTACGTCTCCGGTTATGGAAAATTTCTGGTATTTTTTGTTTTTAATGGTATTGTCATTTCTATAATAATTCCAAACTTTTAACTCAGAATGAGTTGTTTAGGATTAAAAAAAGTTGTTTAAGAGGGAATTTTCGCTAGAAATATACCTTCCCATTATTTAAAAATTGCTTCAAAATAACAAGCACAGCCTACGCAAATAGGCTCAACTTCCGGTGAATAACTTTACTTGGTCATTCAAAAGGTATTGCCTGTAATGATCCGCAAACTTTTTGATGAAGTTTAAAATCGTCGAAAAACATAAGGAAAAGACTTTTGGAACTCAAAACATGTAAATTTGTTAAAATCTTGAGATTAATTTTTTTTATGCTTATCATATATTACTATGGTAATACTCTTACTATACAGTTAGCATAACCTTAACTATTAATTTGCCAAATTTCACAATTTTCTGTCTGACATTATGACATATAGCGTGGGGTAGTAATGGAGTGATTAAGCGCCTCTAATAGCCTCTAACACTCAACTCCGACTTTCGGCCTTCACGAGGCTACTCTGTTAACCTGCTGCATGCAGGGACAAACGAAAGAGGATGAGAAGGTGATCAGGGGCTGGGTCTGACCACCTTTGTTTCACATCCTTCCTAATCCCGAAATCCCCTCCTTTATCTCAGCCCCAATCTAAGGTGTTATGCGATCCGTGCCGAAGGATGGATGATACAGGGGTTACTGTATTATGAACGGAGCCTCAAGGGTACCAGGCGACCCCCTTGAGTAAATAGTCTTACTCTGGTATACGGTTCTCTGCTGGAATGGACAAAATACCACCGATAGAGATACAGGGATTTTCTGTTATATGATACTAAGGAGAAGGAAGTCCGGAGACCATCCTCCGGAAGCTCAGAGTGTCCGAAAGCCCTAACTAGTGGAAGCCAACATCCTACAAGTGCACGTAAGAACCCGAAGAAAACCGTCTCGAAGAAGGAGAAACAAAGTTATTTTCTCCTAAAACGTATTTAGGAGCCTGAATGGTCATTATCAATGATGGTTTCTGCAGATTCTACAAAAAAGAGAAAGAAACACCGTTCCACCTGCTGACTGACTGTAGGCAACTTTGCTGCACAGAGGTAGGTGCTTCGGGACACTCAACAAAACCATAGAAAGACTTTTACCACTGGAACCAGCAAAGTGCTGAGCTTCTTGAGGGCGTTGATGAAGCTAACTGCTGGGGTACTTGAGTACAGAATAGGGGAAGTACAGTAGTTTTTAAGACGCAATGCTATAGTCACCCTTAAATAATAATAATTATAATAAGGACGTATAACGTGGTCTCAAAGTTTTTAAATACATTCCCAAGTTTTTAACAGCTCAACGTTTTTAAATTACATTCAAAGTAATTAAATACATTTTAATTACATATTTATTAAATATAAAAGAAATGCAAGGAGACTACCAAAGTGTAAATACCTCAACATATTCAAATTAACGTCATTCTGTTTACTATATTACTTATATAAAATTAATATATTGTATTCTAAACCGACTATTAATTGATAAAATAAACTAAATCATTTCTTGAAGCAATATGAAAAAAGTTATTTTATTTTGAAGTTAAATGTATAATTATAATTTTGAAATTGTTTTCGTTGTAAAAATATGAAATTTATTTTAAGTCAATGGTGATATCAATTTACTTAAATTTTTTTTCTTACTTTAGTGCACTGAACTTGAATCAGTGCAGGACACAAAAACTCATAAGTATCATTTGCTTTTGATTAAAACAGCAGCAAATTGATTTATACAGTTACTGCTTGAAATACTGTGAGGCATTTATTAGCTTTCATGATAAATGTTGATTAGGGTGTAGTGGGGGAAGTTTTTCTAGAAGAATGAATGTAAGTCAACCTTTGGACCCTGTAGTTGGTGGCATGTCGTGACACGGCAGTTGAATGTTTTCACGCTTCTGCAGACAGAACAGAACAAAATTACATCTCATCTGGCTCAGGTATTCCTATTTGTTCATAGATCTTTGTTCACATCCTATGCTATTATTTTTCTTTATATATACAATCATATACATTGTATACAACTTTGTATACATAATAGCTGCATTAAAAGTTAAATGGAAGTTATTTTACTTCTTTTTGATACATCAATACAAAGTGTTAGTTGATGTAATTTAATTTAACACTTCAAATTCGTGAAGCTAATATATAATAATTTCTTTTTGGTACTTTAATAAAATTAAAGTGTTAACACAATTAAATTTGTTTGTCTAGTTGTTTTTTATATTTTTACCATGTAACTGAAATGACCTGGTTTATCTTCTCTACGTATTTTATGCTACTTTTTAACTACTCACTAATAAGAGATTCACTTTTATCAATTATAATTTGTAACATTCTGCAAAGGCCTTTCAAATTTATTTATTGAGAGTGCATATCTTTAAATTAGTAGGTCTTCAACTCTTTGATGTTTGATGATCAACAAATTCTTGAAAACGATATAAAAGAAATGAAAGATAATTATTTAGTTAATAAATTAAATACTAGATAATTATACAAAATAATTTAATTTTCTAGTTGAATGTTTTATATGAAACCTCTAAGCTTATCTCCATCTATCGTTCCCTCTTCCTCGCTTGTTCCAACGCTCTTTTCATCGTGATCATATATTTCTTTTCGTCTACACTCACTTTGTACTCCTTCTTTCTTCTCCTAGTAACTCTCATGCCCTATAAAGCGTTGTCCTCTCTCATTTCACTCGTTACCTATGTAACAATATGTAAATTACAATAGTTTTTTGTTTTGTTTTCCTGATTACAGTTACCTCTAAGGTATAGAGTTTATTATTCACCTGTTACCTTATAAAAATTAAATATTAATTCGGGTTTATACAATCAGAATTATTTAAAACTACATAACATATTTTTACATGCACCCAAAATATATATGTCTTCCTATGCAATATATATTTGTGATAATCTCAAAAACGCTCTCATAATTATTGAATCATCCTTGTTAACATATACTAAAAACAATGGTCCAATTTTTCTTCAATGTTATGTTTTGAAAATATAATATAAAAAATTAAATGTTTTACTAGTGATAATTTTGCACTCATTCATTAAATTGTAATTGTAAAAATATAATACTTTCAATTCCTAAGATTATTATCAAGTATGACTCCTTTGCGTACGTATTTTATACTGACAAGATGTATCATATTTTTATCAAAAAAAAAATGGTAATCGACTTTTTGAAACATTTAATGAAACATGGTATTACTTATTAGTTATTAAACCTATTTCACTTTAAAAAAAAATTTGTATCACTGAAATTTAATTTTTTACAATGTTAGGAAAGACTGAAGTATTAGTACAGTACCATATTTCATAGTATGTTACTGTAGTACTAAAAAGACTCAACTTTTTACATATAAGTGCAGACTTATTTGATTTATAGACCTGAATCATTATTAAAATAATCTGATGCTCTTTATGCTGATGATAATGATAACAGTAATCAAACTGATTGTCTTTTTCGTTTAAGATACTGTTATGCAGGTTGTTATTTCTGTATTGTAAAATAATATAAACTGATCTGTAAGATACCTGCATCATATGCAGGTGAATATCAAATCAAAACAAATGGCAAATGCCCATCATACGAGTAAATGAGTACGGTTTTTTAAATCTTCCTTAGCTTAGATAACGTGAGAATGAAAAAATTTTTCAAGTGAAAGTTATGGATAATAAAGTTACAATAATTTAACTTAATTATCTATGATAATAATAATTATCTATGTATATATATAATAATTATCTATAAATTATTTAACTTTAACTATCAGTTTTCACTTAAGTCAATTGTTTATAAACTATTTTATTGAATAGTGAGCTGTCATATTATATATTTTCTCGCTTATAAGTTTTGCAGATTTAGGCGTAGATACCAGCTGAGAGTCACTCACGTAGAACCCGCCAATACGTAATTAATGATACTTGTTCTGTTTATTAGCGCACAGACACTGAGAATAGAGCCCGCTGAACCTTTACTACTTATCACTTATAAGCTTTACTTACAATATGTGTACCTGATTTTATGACCCATAAACAAGTCACCCATTAGCGATGGGTCAGTCACATTATATTACAAGTGTCAATGTTACATGTGCTAATGTTAATGAAGTGGTACGAATGTTACATAGCTTCTATATACCATATGTTGCTAAACTTCAAGAATTTAATCGGGACTGGTAGGGCCTTCCCTAGGAAGGTTTGGGATGGTGCGGGGCCTCCTCCACGTACAAATTATTGTATATATAAAAAGAATTGTTATATTATGCAAGTATTAGCAATAAAAAGAGATTAAAAAGACCCGAGTGACCCAACCATGTGTCTGTCAATTTGCAGGAGTGACTGTTACGGCAGCTGTTAATCTGACCTGCCGCCGGCATGATAGATTAACTAGTGAACAGGTCATCTGTCCGAGGTCACTGCCGCCGTCCTACTGGACCCCTCCACAAGCACAGAATCCAGGGCCCGGTTCTCCCCAGCTAAGGGACGGACCTGGGACCTCTGAGTTTAATATAGTTACGGGTGTGGAAACAAACTAGCAACCATATTCCATTTGAACTATATATCCAAACGAATAGTTCCGTTTGAAAAAAACATCAAACAATATTAATCCAGAGTACTTATTTAAAGTCTAAAGATACAGAAATATTGTTACAAATATTCCTGTGATTCATAATTGGATTCGGTGTTTTCATTTTCAGCCTATTTGTATTGACTTACGCTGTGCGGAATATTTGAGTTTCATGTTCTGCTAATCCTCATATTACCATTTTGTTTTCGTCTATTTTATTTCCAGCTCCCAGATTAACAAGTTTTTACATTTATTTTTATTTCAATGTAGGAAAGTGTGACTCATTTGTTATTTGGCACCCATTTTGGTTGAATGCGTTACGTTTTACTAGGTTGATGGACCAATGAGAGTTTATTAAATTTTACCTTAGTCATGTTTGTTAGAATAAGGATTTGTAATAAGTAACTGAAATCGTGCAGATTCAAAACCAACGCTTTTACAAACGATCTGGGAGACAGTATGATAACAAACAAGATTGTCCATATTTCTGAAAAACTAGGCTCATGAAGAATATTCCAGCCATCAAACTAAAGTACTAAAGACAAAAACAAACTTAAACCCAAAAATAGAACTAATTACTTACTTTTATGTAAACAAAAGGATACATTAACTAGACTGAAATATTTAACGACTATTTGAACTATTGTTGCAAAATTTATAGTTAGTTGAAAATTAAGTCAGTGAATATGCACATAAATTCTGTCACATAATATAATCTAATTATGAAATGTATTTTTGACTAGTTAGTTGCAGAAATATTTGGTTTAGGAGGGTGATTTGTCATGTTTAAATATTGCTTTTTCATGGAAAGTAAATGCATATTTACAGGGATTGTGGGGAAAGTGTAGCCTCTGTGATAATTAAGCCTGTATAAAATGCAGACCTCTCTAATTAATGACAGACTACAGGGCTAGTTAAATACCTATTGAGTACAAACACAGTCCTTTTAGAATGTTCACTCGTAAATTTGCTCAAAAATAAATAGGGACCTAACAATGAGAGGATTTTAGGCTAAAACTCGTCCATCCAATGGACAATACGCGTGGGAGTGCCATCAGTCAGCGCTGATCACGGACTTTTACAAAACAACCTCAAACCGCTCGCATTTAACAAAACTATTATTTGAAATCCGGAGGGCAAAAAGAGCCATGCGGGCACGATAAATTTCTCTTTCCCGTTCGTGGACCAATTTCGTGGAGCCCCCCTCCTCGCCCCCCCACCCCCTACCGCTCCTGTTTTCGCGAACGTTTCCGCTGGTCCTCCCACCCCCTTTTCACTAGTCTAAACTCCCAAGGGGGAGTGAAATCTGCCACACTGAATACTAGGCCCATTTAACAAAACCAATAAATCGGCTCTGGTCACAAAACAAAAACAACCCGTTTCCCTATTCTAAAATGCTTCCATAATTAGTTTGGAAAACCTATTGAAAATTTATTCTTGTGAACAAATGTTGGGTCATTATTTCGATTAAACTACATTTTCTCCAATGCAGTTTGATTTGTCCAGTTAATCTTTCATTCAAAACTTTAATTTTTTTTTTGTCATATTAGTACGGTTTGATGCATATGCTCCTCATAAAAGAATAAGAGTTTTCTGGTCTATTTCTGCTTTCTTTAGATAGAACAATATTTGTGGTTGATTTGATTTTTTTAGTTTTGATAAATGCATTTTACTTTAATTATTACTCATATGAAATATAAAGCAATGAAATTATTGCAAAAGTGTCAATATTTCAATATCAAATTTACACGGCGATACAAGTCTAGACAAACACACTTACTGTCTCTAATTTTCGGTTGAACCGTCATCAGGACAGTTGAGATAGGGACACCAAGCGCACTTGTAAAGCGATGGTTGGAGACCCAATATTGGAAACACGGTAGGTGTCCCTATCTCAACTCTCTTGATGACGGTTCCACTGAAAATTAGAGACAGTAAGTGTGTTTGTTCCTTAGTTCTGTGTTTGTGATTTATCGTGAATCATATATATATATAAAACAAAATTTCACAATAAACAGGTGAAATAACAATCACGTAAGTAGACAAGAAAAAAGTAGCCCCTTATTCTTGCCTACAAATAATGAAAATCATCATATTAATTGGACTGGAGCTAAATTTATTACTTATAAAAATCGGTGTTGTTAAGAAACTTTATTGAATCCTCTCTTATTTTATTTAGTTTAAATGTAATAAACAGTAGTAACGGTTTGCTCAAACTTGACTCAGTCTTAACTAGGACAATAGCCTCTTCTAAGAGGGTTTAGAGCTAGCGAATAGTTTTATTTTATTTTTTTTGCTCTACTCCTTTGTTTACCCAAACATTTCTTCCTGGACTGTTGTCCTTTTTGGTCTAGCTTCAATAATTCAACACCTTTAAGCCTTAAAGCCTTTAAGCCTTTAGGCTTAAAGGTGTTGAATTATTGAAGCTAGACCAAACCTCTATAAAAAAGAAAAATAGTATTTATATTTACAATTTATTTATATTTATAAAAAATTGAAAAATGCCTAGACCATCTAATAGTATATAAAGCACTGTAAATAACAATAACTATACAGGGTGAATAATTTCGGGTTTAGTCAATTTTCTAGAACCAAAATCTCAATGCCAATGTTTTAATTTTGTGTAATCACTTTTCCAATGGAAAATATTTGAGAATAATAATACGTTAATATAATAATAATACGTTAGAATAATGTTAAATATAAATATAAAATAATAGCCTTTAGTCTCATTTGAAAAATGTAAACTTTAAACTGTAATTGTCCTTTGTGTAAATACCATTATTTTATATTTATATTTAATACACTTCAAATGCTATGAAAACAAAAATTGAGATGGTTCGTTAAAGGAATAACTGAAAACATTATAAATTTAAAAATATTGTGGAAAGGTCAAGGCACACGTTGGAAAATACCGCGAATGTGTTAGCAAATGCTAGAGCTAAAGAGGGCCCTCAGGACAACAGCTTGTATTGTACATACGAAAAATACCCCGTGTTTAACATAAAGCAAAGTCTTGTCAGGTAAACAGTAACACAATGGAAAAAAATAGCGGGAATGTACTAATAGTCTTCTGGCACAGGAATATTTTCTGTTATATAAAAAAGATTTTCAATGAAACATATCGAAATAAATTATAAAATATCCCAATAAAAGACTGGTCATAGCTCTTTCAGGAATACCTGTAGAAGTTAAAAATAGCTCCTAGTTCATCATGTACATGTAATGGGGAGGCACTCAAATCTCCTTGACACTTGGTGTATTGGTGTTCTCTGAGGGACCACAATGACTGGCTATTATTCGTGAGGTTTTACCGCGTGGAGAGGAGTATCCTATTAACCCCTCATTAATTAATTACAAAAGATTATTATAAGAAATATGTAGAATTTTTATAGTTTTTAACCATAAAAATATTGTAATTGCATGTAACTACAAGTATGTATGTATTATACATCATTATACATTCAATGGTCAAACCACAATTTGAAATTGGAAAAAAAGGACTAAGATCTTTCAACCATAACAAATAGTCTTCGTCAAAAACCCAACTGAAACAGAAGATGAAGAAGCATCATGGTGAGGATTTGAAAGGAGTGGGGAGGGTTTGAGAGAGGGAAGAGAGGTATTTTAAAAGGGTGTAAAGTGCAAGAAAGGATAATAGTCCAGAAAGGGATGTTAGGGTAAATCATACATCATGTATACATGTTCAATAAGATTGACTTGATAGGACAAATCTGTTTAATTTAAAAAAAAAATATAATTATATTATTATATATAATAATAAAAAATATGGTACAAAGCGTGCAATTAAAGCGTGTAATAAATGTGAAACATGCTGCAATAAAATAATAAAATAAAAAGAGTCTTTTAATCTAAAATTAAAAGTTTTCTATTGTCCTATATTCTTACTTGACCTTGTGAAAAAGTTTTGTTTTATATAATTAAACTTCATAATTGAATGTTTGATTTAAACCTGGAATGATAATCAAACCCTGATTTACTTTAGTTAGATAAATGCCATATGAGCAGAAATAAGTATTTGTTTGAAAAATGTTCCCTGTAAAATCGGGGAATATGAAAAGTAAGAATAATAGGCTTCATTTAGAATAAATGTCATTGAAAATGGCTTCGTTATATTTAATGATTTCATTTTATGAAGTGAACAATTGAATTAATTTATGAAGTTGGATGTAATTTTCCTCTAAAATGATGGTTTTAACTCTCACTAAATTATAAAATAATGTCGATTGTAAAATTGCTTTCACAATTTTCACTTTAGTGTAACTTTTATTGAAATTACTTTAAATTGGTTTGGAGATAATTAAAGCAGAAGAGTCATGAAAAAAAATCTAAATTACAGGCAAATTCCTTTCTAGTAATTGCTTTGTAACGATTATAGAAGCAGAATTTGTACCAAACAAGGCAAAATTAAACCGAAACCAGATTTACTTGTGCGAAATTAATTTTATTTTTGTTTACATTATTAGAACGGAATGTAATTATAGATTCGATGATTAATGCAGGGAATAATTTGATTTTGCTCATTAGTTGGATGGGTTAGTGATTTGCCTTTTATCATCAGAACAATTGCAATGACTATCAGAAATTGGAAAAAGCATGTTTTCGTTGATTGAATCCATCAATCAGTGTTATAATTAAAATTCCATCCCAGCCACTTTTCAAAATGAAAGCAATTCTAGTCAACTGAACAGTCATTTCAATTTAATGATATAAACATTAAAAATTCATAATTTAAATAAATTTCTTTCTTTCACTAACCTACCACAGTGGTACTAATTTAACTAATAAATAAATTTTGGTAAAAAAATGCATGGTTTCTCTTTATAAAAACCTTGTAATATCTGGTTTATTGAACAAATAAATGAATGTTGTTAATATATCAACCGTACAATAGAACAGCAGAAAATATATTTGTTATCGGCCATTTTAGATTCAAATCAATTCATAGTCAATTATTTGGTTTCACTAGAAATCTTTCAAATATTGTTAAGTTCAAAATTGTAATATGAAAATCTATGATAATTCATTTAAAATGTTAGATACCTGGGATAGAAATATTTTACTTTTTTAAATGAGTAATATTTAAAATAATGTATGAATATATGATAATTTAGATATTTAAAAGCTTTCTTTAAGGACTTTTAAATAATATATGAATATATGATAATTTAGATATTTAAAAGCTTTCTTTTAGGACTTTTAAATAATGTATGAATATATGATAATTTAGATATTTAAAAGCATTTCTTTAAAGACTTTTAAACAGTCAGGACTTTTTACTTCTTTTAAACCTGACTTGTACGGTTTAGAACGTAAAAATGTATTTCTTAGAATTTTAAACATTTTAGTTACTCTTACTAAAACATATAAAAGATAAAAGATAAAAAAATACAAATTTCTGATAAATTAAAATTGATTGAAATTTTAGTTAATTAGGCTAAAAGAAAAAATCGATATGAAGTAAAGTAATAAAAATGTTTATTCTAAGTTAAGGTTTGCTTAATCGATTGAATGTGTAAAGATTAAATAAAAAGATAAAATCTATTTTGAAAACTCAAATTAATCGCTTCATTTTTGCTCTACATCTACTTTGGTGCAATATAAATACAAATTAAAAAAGATTTATAAAAATAATATTTTCATATGATTAATTGGAAGTTCACTTGGTTTAAATTATCTAATAAGTTTGTTTCATGGTTATTTTTTGAGTCAATTAATTAAAACAATTTCAGGAAATTATATTAATAGCAACATAAACGGAAATAGTAAATTAGTCCGGTTCCGTATTGAGGAAGAGAGATATAGCTTGTTCTGACATAAGTTATCTTTTTACAAAGACCTCTACCTGACCTTTCATGTTTCGTTTAAGGGTCCTGATTAACTTTTCTCTTCACCTGACACTACTATAATGACTACTGTATAATTTGTTATTCTTAGATCTTATTATATAAAGATTTCCACTACCTGACCTTTAAAGTTTCGATTAAGGGAAATTAATTAACACTATTACTGTGAAAATTATTTCATCTGCTATTCTTAGAATCTCATTATAAAAGATTTCCTAAAGAGTTATGTTTTATTTGGTATAGAAAACCTTAAAATATATTAAGTTGTGTCTATTTTTGGAGTTTCCGTCTCAGAAATTTGAAAATATCTTTTTTTAGACATATATTTTAGATTTTATTAATACTTTGTTCCCTTTAATTCTAAAATGATGAAATTAGCAACGATATTTCGATGAGTCATTGTTCTATTTATCATTTCTGTACTGATAAAACTTAATAAGAAAACCCTCTCAAGTAAAGTAAGTGAAACCTGTTTAATGTCAAATGCCATAGTTTTACAAACTCAGGAGTTGTTCGAACTTTTTAGGCTTCCTCGTAAATTTGATATTAACATAATTTTTTTTCTACCATTAAGGACAGAATTTTGTTAATTAAAACTTTCTTTAAGAAGTGGAATATTGCGGTACCTAATGTCATAATTATAAATTGGTAACACTGATATTCTTCTATTCTGATTAACCCGTGTTAGAAGAAAATTCCTTCGTAAGATTGAATTTCTCAGTCAGAATATCGTGAATGTTGAGACTCCATTTCAATTCAATGAAATAAATCTATCTATTTAGAATTGATACTATGATCTTTTACTTTAATATGAATTTTTGTTAGAGTCACAAAAAGAATTATGATTCTATGACCAAGTGTCATAAATCATAAAAGTGACTCCGTGGAAGTCTAGTTAAGCTGATATTTGCAGATGTCAAACTTATCCTGTCCTTAATCTTCTTTTAAACAATAATTTATGACTAATTCATATTAATGTTTCCTGTATTTTCATCAACTGGGCCATTCAATGTGATTACACTCACCTGGTAAGCTTAGAACAAATTGCCATAGCGCTGCTATCCATCTGAACCAGTATAAATAACTGTTTTTGTGTTCAAATCCTGAATAATATCTCTGTTCCCTCAACATTTATGTCACAATAAGAGCTTCAGAAAGAAGATATAATTTCTCTGATCCCAGACCAAATCAGAGATTTAGTCATTATCCTTGATGTTCTTTATAAATTTATTTATAATTTTTCACTAATTAATTGGCCAACAATTTTTACCGTATTCATTATTTTATATTTTTTCCCTACTCTTTATATTTTTATTTACAACAATAGTTATTTTTTTCGTTTCCCTATTTATTTTAGATATATATTTTGATTTTTTTTCCATTGATTTCTCTGTTTTTTCAGTCCACTCCTCATACTTTGTCAGTAAAACATTAACTGGCCTTTTAATTACCTTATAATTATTATAATTAATAATAATAATGGTAATTTCTCTTATGATGGATTTTATTAAGATAAAAGTCACTCATCTTGCCGCTTTTTACTTGATGATTACAAACTTCAACATATTGGTGGCAGTCATGCCAATTGCGTCACTTTGTTCTTCTCGAAGTTTTTACTCTCTAATTTAATATATATATTTCATATTTTTAACAACATTTTGTAAACTATATATACGTGAGTTAAAATAATTCTATACACTATAATAGTACGAAAATAAACATTTGTTATTTGAATAAATTTTAAAAAGTACAATTGTTATTTTCATTATTCATTTTCGTATAGCTTCCCCACCCTCTGATGCAATTACTGTTAGAAAAATAGCTTAAAATAATTTATATTTTAGATATGATTTTTAGTTTAAAGGAATATAGACGGTGACTGGCTGTCTGAGAGTAGTTTTGCTATGGGAGTAGGATCCTCTAGGGCTTTTCCCCTGCAGCCAACTGTCACGGGAGCAGTTCTCTTGAACTTCGTCATCTGAATGGGCTCCGCGCTTTATGACATTTGGCTTCAGTTTCTTCAACTTAGAATGCAAGTCGCATTTCCTTTTAACTTAAAGGACACGTTTCATAAGTCCACTATACTCATATAGTCCAAGATGATTTCATTATAATTAATATTTCTTAGAATATATTTGTAATAATACATATTTCAAAATTATTTGTTAGCTCTTTATTATAAAAAATATTTCTGGTATTATCATGGACAATGAAAAAAAAATAGAACCAATAAGTTACTGTAAAAAAATTATAATGAAAATATATAGACGGATGGCCAAAAAAGGAGCATTATCAAAATATTTATTAAAAATTCTTCCCTGAAGATATTTTAACAAAACCGGTCAATGTTAATAAAGAATGTTTAATTGACATGTCGAAAAAATTTTAAGGTGATGAACAAAATTTTAAAAAAGTTATGGATACTTATGTATGGCAAGCTATTTATTTAAATTTCTGTGTATCGTTTATCAAAAGTGGTGCTCAATATGTTTACCTGAGACTTGAATAGCTTTTCTTAAACGTTTCCGAAATTGGTCAATGATACTATTAATTTGTTCTTGAGTCAATGACTCCATTTTTTAATGATCAGATTTTTTAAAAGTTGAATTCATATGGTTACCGAGATTGCCTTCTTAACTAATAATATCGTACTTCGCAAATAGTTTTTTCAATTCTCACAATTTTTCATCTTCCATTTCTTTCTTGCCTTTCAAAATTTCAAGTTTCATTTAATTTTCTCAGCAATTTATCAAACCCTTCTTTTGCACAATTTTTTTGAGGAAATTCTTTGAATAATGCCGTGGCTCCACCCCCTATAAATAATAGATAATGCTGAATATGTACTTTATCTTCAAATGTCAAAGGCATTTGAATGGTTATGTCAGATAATATTTATTATACCATATTTTTAAGGTAATAAATAATAAGCAGAAACTCTGAAAATAAAAAGAAAAGAAAAAAATGTGATAATCAATTATTTTGATTAAAATTAAAATTATTTTAAAAGGTTGCATTGCATACCACAAAATGTTGGCAAAATGTCCAATCATCATAAAAATTTGCATTTTTTGTCCACATGTGTATACTGCATTCATATAAAATTGTATAAGTTTATGACAAGTTGCTTCGAAGTTATGGCAAGCTTAATAATAAAACTCATTTTTTTGTTTTTTTTGACCTAACCTGTATATTAGTTACAACTGCAAAATATTTTACAGAAAACATGTAAATCAGTGTATTTATTGTAACTTATAATTTGATAGCTTTTCATTAAATAACCACTCCCGAGAATATTGAAAACTTACTTTACAATAAATAAAGTAAGTTTGCATGATTAAGTGATAAACTTGTTCACATAAATTAACTTTAAAGAATTATTTTTATATTGATTGATAATATTGAAATATTTAGTCATTGGAATTACTATTAATAATTTATATTTTAAAATTTTTGAAATCTAATTAATTTTATTGATCAATCTTTGTGTTAAAGGCTTTATAAAATCAATTCGTGTGATCAAAAAAGGTAAAAAAAGATGAAGAAAATAAATTTGTAAAAATTAAAATGTTGAAGCACAACATTAGATATAACCTCATATAAAGTTTTCTTTTGTGAAATAATCAATCACACAGATGAAACGTTTTATAGTTAAGCAACCATAACTTTCTTAGCCATCTGAACATACGGAATAAATTTTTTCAATATTTTAACAAAATAAAATTGACATCTTTTTAAGGTACTTAATTAATAGTCAAATACTTCAATCTTTTAAAAAATATAACTACAAAGTTTTAATTAGAATTACTATGTAGTATAAAGTAAAATTATATTACCAACAAAAATTATTTGATAAACAGTAACACAACACTAACATTATGTAACACTATGTTAAAGTTAAATTTCTTAAAACAATAAATTTATGTAAGTAACACTAGGACAGTATATCAATATATACAAGTACACCATGCATTTTTATGGTGATTTATGGTTTATATTCCGAAGCAGATTTTCTTGGGCTAAAACTTAAAAACTACCGCGAGAAGTTTTTCTCTGAATCATATTTTTCCCTTTTAGAAGGGAAAAGTATGATTCACGATTATGCTGTACATATTGTGAATTGTTGAGCTCTTTGTGCTCAAAAGGATCTTCACAACTGTGTTGGTAAGGGGTGTTTCCAAAAGAGAGCCAGGTAGTTTACTACTAGTTATACTTGATACAGCAAAAGGGTGAAAGTATAATATTGGCCAGTGAACATTAAAATGTTGACCGTTTGTAAAGATGTGTTTGAGAGCTTAAACGACAAGTAGGGAGAATCCGGATCAAGCAAAATTTGTTGCATAATTTATGAGAAGAGGGGAATAAAAATGCATGTGTGGGATTTGAAGAGTGGTTTGGTATCGGGGAATTTTTAATATTGGTTCTCACGGGCGGCAGCAGGTGACCCTTGGAGAGGTCCCCTGGTCAGAAACTGGACTCGAGTCCAAGACACCTGTCTCATTAAAGCGCCAACACCCTGTTCTTGTTCCACTGGTTTCTTTTTCAGTTTCTCTGTGAAGGTACTTCTGACCAAACAACCATTCTCCGGATATGAACAACCAATGTCTTTAACAGATTAAACATTTTCTTTTATAACTGAACCATTGCTTTCAAAAAAATGATTCCAAGCCGTTCTGTTGGCATCCATTCTAAATTACCTTTCTTCGTTTCATCTCCAAACAATTTTATATTTTTTGAACAGTTAGGTAGGAAATATATATAACCTACCTAATATATATGTAGGAGAGTCGATTAGACACCCTATTCCAAGGATACAATTGTATTCTGTATATATAAAAAAATAAATATATTGGAACAGTCTCATTTTATATTTTCTGGTATTTTAAGGTATATGACTATTGCCGTACCACATAGTTCAAATAATTCATGACAGTAATAAAGAAAAGAAGAAATAACAGTGCTAGTTCCTTTTGACGTAGCTCAGGGTAAAATATCAATTTTTAAACAATAATCTTCATTGAAGACCCTTTAAACTGATCAACATTTTCTACTATAGAATAATTTCTACTTTATTTCAGTAAATGTTGTGGTTGCAGCAAATAAGTTGATAACTTTGAGATTTTGGTTGGTACGTTGGTAGTCATTGTGGGCTACAGTCTTTCACATGAAACGCATTCCTGGGAATACGGTTTTTTTTTGAACAATATATTAGTGAAATACAAATGTTTTTTAATTTTTCAAAAGAAATCTTATTCAGAACTTTTTAAATTTTTTAGCGGAATTTTGATTTTAAAACAGAGCATAAAAATTTCGTACAGGCTTACCTAATTTTAATTACATTTATCTTATTATTTACCATGCGCTTAATATTACCGACGATCTTTTTTTATTTTTATTTTATTTATTAAAATCTTGCATTTCGTTAATTAAAAGTTATCTACTGTAAGAAAAATTAGAAAAAAACTTTTATCACTTATCTAGTTGATTTAAATGATAACCAAATGCAATAATATTTAGGATTTTAAAATCTAGTTACAATTGCCACCATAGATTAGATGTTGATCATCTGTAGGGTGGTAATTAGTTTTTATGTGTCGATAGACATTGTGGAAAACAGGGTCAAAATACAGATCAAGTTTTGAACCTTTTCAGAACTGGAGGGTTTTCAGAACGACTTCTAGAACCTCAGAACATGTAATTCCGTGAATAAATCTCGAGATCGAATTTTTTCACGATTACCATACTTATAGTAAATAATTTACTTAAAGGAAATTTAAGATGTTATAGTACGCGTGATGAAGAGAATAAGACATTAAGTGAATAAGAACAAGTGTCGTACCCAAGCAGTGGATGAAAGATGATGACACATAGTAGATCTGTAAGCGGAAGTAATGCGACACTGTAAATTTTTGTTTTTTTTTTAATGATTTAATAAATATCTGAGGCGGTTGGATCTTTATATTAGACTGAAAAAATAATAAAAGTTATTTTTCTAGACATATTTTTTTTTTAGAGTGGAATTGTGGATCTGCTAGAAATATATTCTTATATCTCTGATAATGCTTATATCTCTGACGCGGGTACCTCAATTGAATATAGAATCCCCCTAATAACTCTACACGTGGTTCCTAAATTTTGCGTAATTCAAGTGTATTTAAAGTAAAGATTTTTAATCACTACCTGACACCGAACAGGCTGGCATGAATGACGGCTTATAATTGTTTATGTCTATTAAAATTAGAGGGCTTGCAGTGGGAATCGAACCCCAATCTGTCTAGAGGCAAAAGCGCAAGCCTCTTGGTTACCCTGGTCCCTCTTGAGGCTGTTGTATAATAAGAAGCAGGATATGTCATATTATTCATAGATTACCAGGCGGGGATATTGGTTCTGACTACCTAGTAAGATTATGAGTATTTCGACTTCATAGAAAGCCAAATCCTAATAATCAGTTTGATTACAGTTGGTAGGATTGTCGCATTTCATTGGATTCCTCTCCACTAGATAATGAAAAGGCTGATCATTTGGCAAAGCAGGGAGCACAAAATGTGTTAGTTATTTAAAAGTGCCTATGTGGCTCTTTCAAACTGATTAATAGTTACGATTCTCTCATTGAGTATCTCCAGTGAATGGAGTTATTGATAGCTGTAATTGCGTCATATGTGGAAATGCTTTAACATATGGAACATATCTCGCAGTCTCTGAAGCTCTCACGACTGTTAGAGAAACAATACAGGTGAATCAAATATTTGAATAGAAGAAGGGCTCAAAGTAGTCATGTTGCAAGATATTTTCCTTCCAACTCCCACACTTATAAGGCCTTCACCTTGAAGTACTGTTGAAGGGCAAAAATTATGGATCATTTATACATTGGCACTCGTTTTAGTAATGGGTAAGCCACATTAATAAATTCTACATTGTTGATTCTACATGGGAAGTCCTAAACTTTGCCTAACTCAGGTGTGTTTATAGTAGGGTTCTTTAACGAGTAGCTGACATCATACAGGCTTGGGTAAAGTCCTCTCTACCAAAGTAGTAATGGCTCCAGTAAATTTAGTTTTGTTGTTAATTTTTATTATACACCTGTAGTCTAATCTAATTATAAATAAAATTAAATATTAGTTTTTTTCTAAAAAAAAGGAGAACAACATATTGTAAAAAAATTTATATCAATAATTTATTGGTTTACACTGTTTTAATAAACCCTTTGTGTAAATATGTTTGAAGCTTTTTTGACAATGTCTTTGACAGTGTGTGTATATGTGTTGGTGACTTGGTCTGAATCTATTGAAAAGATTGCAAAGACGCTAAAGATCAGGCCATTTGATGAACCATTTTAATGTTAAACGAAAAAAATATCTCATACAAGAGATAAATAGTGAAAGATATTTCATGATTAGATGATCCAGATGAGCTGAATAGTTTTGTAAATCAATTTCTGTCAAAGAAAGGTTCAAATCTTTGAAATCTTTAAAGTAAAAGGAAAACTGGAATTGTTTCCCCTAAATTATCAAGAGTTCAGTATTAAAATTTCGAAAATAGCATCTATCTAAAAATAATCAGCAACGGAAAAAAATCAATAATTTCGGAAAATAGTCTATATAACCCGTCTTCCAATAATCTTTATCGTACTTCTTAGATTGATTTCTATTACCACCAAAAAAAAAATTGTTATTAATATAAAACGAAACCAATTTATTAGTCTTTAAAATACCATCAAAAATGTTTGGTTTTTCAAGTTCATTCCCTACATATACAGTTTAAACTATAAAAACCACATATGTTTGGGAACGTATAACTATTCACCATCTTATGTGAGAGCATATGGTTTTGATAAAGCTATTAAATCCTTCATTTCTATAGTACTTATTAAGTTTAATAATTATAATTATTAGAACAATATGATTGTAATAATAGAGTTATTATGATTTATAAAGTTGTATGGCACATGTATACTTATATGTTTGTAATGCGAATTGGGTAAGACAAAGTATCAAAACATCAAGAAAAAAGGAAAGCAGTAGAAGTAAATGCTGTGAGACTTTTTACTTTGTCAACAGAAAGCAAAGGTAAAACGAAGAAATCTTTGTTTTCCTTTTTCCATTGGGACTTGATTTCATCTCGTCTTTAATGTTATTCTTCTGCATTGAATAAGATATATAGATAAACATTCAAAATATTTTCTGGAATAATAAATTAGAGGATAATTTTTTCTTCTAAAAAATAAAATATTCCTGTTTTTTAATTGGTCATCATAAATTGTTTATACTTGAAAAGATTTTTTTTTATTTTGACATATTTACAAATTTTTTTATGTACTTTAAATAAAATGTTTATGTCTTCTATTTGCATGTTAATTAGTAAATATTTATAATGAATAATTGAACGACTTCATAAATTACACCATCTGACAAACAATAATTTTACTTTACAGTCGTTTAGTTCATTCTTACATTTACTTCGTGTAAAAAAAAACCCAGATGGTATTCAAAATACCAGTTTAAAAAAAATAGAAAATGTATATAATGATTTTTTAAATAAAAAAAGTTATTAAATTGACCTTTTTCTATTATTCTACAAAGTTTAAATTTCATATTAATTTTTGCTATAATTTGAATATTGCCAAATAAAATATCATTAAAAAAAGAATGCTGGGCGAAAAAATATTACAGTCGCAATGGCAACTAATGAGTTTTATCTCCAATAAATTCTCAGATTTGTTCTAAAACAATCTCATTTTTGTATATGTCAAAGAGATAGTGCTGCATTTAAATAAATGAATCCATTAGATTGATAGGTCATGAGTTTAATTCTTCTACCTCAGAGACTGATAATATGTCAACAGGAGAGCTGCATTAAAATTAAAACAAAATTAAACAAACTTTGAACAAGTTTGATAGTATGGTTTCGTAAAAGACAGTAGCCCATTTCAGAGTTTTCTTTATTCTTTTCTCATTTGTAGAGCCTTAGCAATACTGCTACCACTGGAATGGTTTCTACAGCATTTTTTCTTTTCAGAATTAATTTTTTTTTTGTTCTTGAATTAACGTGTCCTCTTTATTGACAGAGAACTAAACTTAGAAAATATCTTCATTACTTTATTCGTCATCTGTACTACGTTACAACTTTTTTCTTTTATTCTTGTATATGCAACTAAACAAGTTGAATAACATTACTTATATCTTCAGACCTTAGGTTTACATTAATATTTTAAACTTACCATTTATACCTTAAAGAAGTCAAAAAAATGATGTACTATCATAGACATTATGTGAGTGTATCTACTAAATACAAATGCGTGATTTGACATTTTTGTTAAATAGAAATATTTTTTGACTTTTTTTAAAATATAATTCCTATAATGTCTTGGGTATGATAGAGAATAAGTGTAGAGGGTAACGTTATATTAATATTTGCAACTGCAGATTAATTGTACTCAGTGTAATACTTCCTAGGTCAGTTTGATTTCAACTAATTATGTGGGCTTTCATCCATCAGCGATGGAACTTTTATAGTTTTAATGACTTCTTTCATGTTTGAAACTTTATTTATAGCCTTGTTTTTTTGATATTTTGATTATTTTAATGATTATAATTATTTTAACTATGAATGTTGTATTGAAACTTAGAATATTATGTATATTAGCTGTCAGCCCTCCTGGTGTATTTTTTTCATATTTCATGTCTCTTTATTTTTTCAACATTTAACCTATTTTCAGATTTTATTTAGTAACAATTTACACCTAATTGTTATAAAGTGAAAAATGAGAAATAGTCATGGTTTTGTTAATTTTGAAAAAAAATTATAAAGTATTCTCAATAACAAACACTAACCTGGAAATCATTTTCAAAGTTTTGTTTTATATTTGTAAAAATTAAAACAAGATATAATGTCATATGTATGAACATAATTAGTTAGTTTATATCTGATTTGATATTAAGGGATAAAGGGGATTTAAAGGGGGTGTTTAGATAAAGATTTCTCAAAATCCCTATTATAGTATTACACTTCAAGTACTTAAGACAAAGTGAATAAAGGAACTTGTTTGGCTATCCTTTAATCCAGAATTAGAAAGCTATTTTATATCCCTTGCTTTTTCTCTTATCAAACTGGTGAGTTTGTGAAACTAATTAGAAGACCTAATTAAATTAACAAGCTTTTAGTAATGGACAATAGGCGTGGGCTAATTTCACGCCCTGCGCACTCCGAAGAAATACCTTACATCTCCCGCAATCTCATTAGTACACCATTTAGCAACAATTTACAAAAGCTTTATTTTTATTTCATATATCTATTTAATTAAAACTCTGCTTAGTTTTATAATATTTTTTGACAACCTATACAAACTTTTTGTTCAGAATAATTACAATTTCGCAAAAGCATTTTTCACTACAGTACATAAATAATTATTGATAAATTTATTAAATATCAACAGAGTTAGTGATTAAAATTTAGTAATGTTAGTATCAATTGAAATTTATATTATTATATATATAAGTTGCCAAAAATTGTTCCTTATGACTATTAAAAAACTTATGTTTATAAGTTAACAAAGTTATGTGGGAGTTGATTAGATTGGATGGTATATAACTTTTGGTAGAGGGAAAGGACAAAAATATGAATTATAATAATAGATAAATTTTTGAAGTAGAGACAAGATTTAGTGACTGAAATTTAGAAATTAATATTATTATGTAGATAAGTTCTTAAAAATTATTCATTATGTAAAAGGAAATAAATTCATGCATTTCATCATTACCACAGGTTAGTATTATTAATATTAAACACATAATATACCGTCTTACCACGTACATTGCTGCCGTAGCTCTAGGACCGGTTTCGGGTGTCACCCATCTTCAACACTAACTGATATGATCAGTTCTTGTTGAAGATGGGTGACATCCGAAACCAGTCCGAGAGCTACGGCAGTAATGTACGAGGTAAGACGGTATATTATGTGTTTAATATTAAAAGGAAATAAACTATTAACAAAGTTGTGTTTGTGTTGATTATGTGGGATGATATATAAACTTTTGGCAGGGGGAAGGGAAGAAATAGTTTTTATTTTGTTCCATGAATATTCTGTTGACTTTTGTGTTTATATTTTTGTATACTTTGAGATTTTTTTTGCATCACTGTGACGTGTTTGATATGGATAGGAGTTTACTTTTGCAAAAAAATTAAGGAAAAAAAACTGTGATTCCGTTTTTAAAAGACCCTGAAAATAAATTGAATACTACTGAAGTGTGTTTTCTCCACGACAGTGCTCTATGCATTTTTGTAGGAAAACGCAAAACTCGATGAAAAGCTGTGGGATTGATTTATTTGATTGAACTCAGTGGGCTGAAAATTAACTTGACTTAAACCTTTGAAAACACATAGGAGAATTTTGAAAGATATTGTGGAAACTCAAATGATCCTAGAAGTCGATGCTAATTGCTATAAAAAAGACAAGCTTATGAGACATCTGCAAGAAGTGTTGGAAGAATTGTAGTTTGATACTAATAGTTTGAATTACAACTTCAGTCATATTCTTTAAGATTGCAAGATGTTCGAGACGCACGTAGATCCCTCAGGAAGTACTAAAGGTCTTATATTTTTTTTGTTTTAGCATTGTGTCATTGGGAAAAATTTTTCTGTAAAACTAAATGTCTTTCTATCCCTCCAGCAAAAGCTTTAATACCTGTACCACTAGGATTCATTTTTTATTTTTATTCATTCATCCAATTCTTGCAACTGCATCTTGATGAAGTATGGTGTAGGCTGATGTTTTCTATGTGCAGCGTTTTGTTGTATAATAAAACCAACCCCAGTGTGAGGAAATCAATACAGAAGTAAAAAAAAAAACTCCATCGTGGACATCGTAAGTGGAGGCTTATACAATATAAGTTATACAAAAATAATGCTTCAAAGACTTTATTACCCATAATTGGTTGTTTATTGATATAAAAAAAAAGAGTAATATGAAAAATAGCATTTGGTAGCAAGAAAAAGGAAAAAAGGAGTGAAAATAGAAGAACGAAAAATGTAAAAGAGAACGAAACAAGAGAGAGAGATGAGAAATGAGAAAATGAGGAACCAACATTATCAAGTGGAGCCGGGTGATTCAATAACACTGGCTCGAGATAACATCGTAGAGATCTCTATCCCAGGCAGATCTCAAAACAATTAACTGGTCCTATGAAGTAGTTAAAAAAAATCTTCAAATTACTATGTATTTTATTTTATATATAGTAAACACTTTAAACTAATTAAAAATCAATATTTGATTACCTCCAACAAAAGATGGATTTTAGTTTTTTTAAAAATTCTTTATATATACTATAAATATTATAGATTTCTATTTTTGTAACCAAAATGCATACTGTAATAGCTAATTGATATTCTTGTAATTTTTTAATGAAGAAGAGTATAAATTTACTTTTTTTACACTGATCAATATTAGTCTCTCTCACTCTCTCTCTCTCTCTCTCTCTCTCTCTCTCTCTCTCTGTTCATATAACTTGTGTGTGTGTGTGTGTGTGTGCGTGTATGTGTATGTGTGTGTGTGTGTGTGTGTGTGTGTGTGTGTGTGTGTGTGTGTGTGTATGTGTGTGTATATGTGTGTACGTGTGAAAGAGTGAAAGAGGAAGTGTATCTGTATATATATATATATATATATATATATATATAAAGATTTCACATAAACACGTGAAATAACAATCAATGATCAAACCACAATAAAAAATGGGAAAACAAGACTAAGATCTTGGTCTTGTTTTTCCATATCTTATTGTGGTTTGATCATATATATATATATATATATATGAGTATGTGTGAAAGTGTGTTCGTGCTTGTGTGTGTGTGTGTGTGTGTGTGTGTGTGTGTGTGTGTGTGTGTGTGTGTGTGTGTGTGTGTGTGTGTGTATGTCAGTCCGTCCGTCCGTCCTTATGCGTGTATGTGTATCTTTCTAACCATTTCTGCATTCTATGTTTGGTCTCTCTTTCTCTCTAATTCTGTAGCTTATATGTACTTGTTGCATGTAAGCAAATATTTATAGTAGTATGTCACCAATGACATTAGTTTTTGTGTTAAAGATGGAATACCTCGAGCCGTTGTAATGATACAGGGATAAAAGGATTTGAATAAAATATACTACAGAAGTATAGAAGGGATATAAAATGGAAGGAAGGATCTGGTGTTGGATCTAGAATGGAGAGGTTTCAGGAATAAGTAAACTATTGGAGTGTGTTAACTTTTGCTATTAGGGCTGTAATAGATTTGGAGTTTATAAGTTTGCAATGGTCGGGCCAATATTAGTTGAACGTGAGTTATCGTCTACTGGCAGAGATAAGAAGACGTGACTCGGTGCGAAACTTAGCTCATTACGAATTCTTGATTCCTCCCTCTCTTTGTTTAAGTGGTTCTCAAGACGGCGTTGGGGGTGTTGGTTCACTCATCCCCACCCTTCTTCCAAGCCCCACCCACCAACTTCCCTGCAATGTTAAACCATGCACAAAATTCACTCTCATGGCCTTCTACTCTCCCCTTCTCTAAATGTATAATTATATAACATTTCACTGCCTTCAAACTACCATCTTTGCAACTGAAACTTCACTCATCTCAAGGAAATTAAGCTATCTTTAGTAGCCAAAATATACTTGGGCGTTAAATGATAGCTGTTACCTCTGCTATTGAAAGATATTATTTTTGAAAAATGGAGTAGTTATACAAGTCGTTTACACATTTTTTGATTATGCGCCAATAAATTACGTTTAAAATCCTGGCACCTCAAGAGGCCATATAAAATGTTTTCTTTCAGTTGGAAAAGTAGCCTAAAAAAAGATTAAAAAAGATAAGAAAAAACAAACATTAGAAGGGCTTAAGTTATATGGGATTAAAGTCAAACCCTCCCAACCATTACTGAAAAATTAATTTTCCCACATTTCCGGATCACTGATTTATATGACCAAACGTTCAGTCCTAGATTAGACAAATATGTGAATTTATTTTACATCGTTCCAAAGAAAACTAAACGTTCGTTGAAAACGTTTCCAACAGTTACGCTTAGTCAACTTAATTCTTGCCAATCTAAATATGATTATATGTATATTTAAAAATAATATTTAAACAAACGAACAGAAATTAATAATTTTACTAAGGAATTCAGAAGTGTGATAAATTCTTGTTTCTCAATTTACTATAATATATGTAATTATAGTAAATAAATATGTAATTCTTATAGCATTGTACATATTAGAACAATATATATAATAAATGATAAATTATTAATTGTCTCAAGGTATTACAGCTCTGATGAAAATATAATATACAAGTCAAAACGATAACAAAAAAGAATACTATTTATGAACTTTAATTTAAAAAAAATACTCAGCCAGAATATGTGAATTCGGTAAATATATCTTCAAACAGAAATAGGGAGGATACTCAGAAGATGCAGAAGTGACGGATGTGTTACGATAGGTCACCTTCCCACATCAGAAGAAACTCATATTTGTCTTCTTGGAGTTAGATCAACTAAATAATCTTCAAACCAAAGGAATTGCACTTCTATAATTTTAAGATAAGAATTTAAGAGTAAAATTTCTCTACTTCTTCTTATACATCTGCAATAGCTTAAACTCAACTTTACCATAAGTATACATAATATCAAACACGTTTACAATTAATTTAGTATTGGCATAGAGACCTTATATTTAATTTCAGGTCTCTATCTCCACGGGAAATGGGTGAACAAACAATCTCACGAACTGTATATATAGAGAGTTTTTTATATATAGAGATTAATTAAATGATTGCATAGGCACAAATGTAACTCTGTCCATTTTACCAGTTAAAATATACTTGAAATTATGAATCTAAAATAATTTGCCATGTTTATAATTACAAATATTATTATTTGACTCAGTATTCCTATTGTTCCTCAAACTCATACTGTCCGCTGCCATACCTGACTATATTTCCATTTACTGTTACTGCATTCTAGTTTATATTTTAAGTTGTTCAATGAACTTCATAATTACTATTAGTAGATGAATAGACAATACATTTATTCTAATTGTTTTAGGTATAATTTGTTAAAACTCAATCTTTTAAACACGATGGTTTAGCATTTGTGCTATTAAATTTTGATTATTTTATTTCCTACTCATTGAGATATTTAATGTTATACCAGTATCAGTACAAATGACATTGCGTCTTTATTAATAAAAATGTAAAAGAGGGAGACGTTTAATGACTTTCCCAAGCAGGAGGTAGAGCAGGGAGTCTCTATATACGTTTGTCTGTGCAGTTTATTAAGGCTAATTTGGGTACCTTTTTTATTTTACAAGTAGTACCTGTGAAATCTTTACTGTTTATTACAGCGATAGTAGTAATACTGTATGACCAGAAATGTATATTTGTAGTTGATTTTATGTCTTTTAAAATAATCTTATGCAGCGAACACTGCTTTTGTGGCATTAGATAATGTACCTGTGACATAACTTTTTTAGTACAGTTAATTATCTACAGAACTTTAACGTTTTTGCATACCTTTAAGAGTTCTAGTTTCATATTTTTGATTAAAAAAATATTTTGTGCCTAGTTTCTTTCATCATAGAAGTTTATAAGGACTCTTTTAACTGAATGTATATCTAGTCTTTTTCCCTTACCAATATTTCAATTTTGAGAGCAGTCTTATCAAGTATTCTTTTTTTAATAGTAGAAAGGCTATTTAAATTTTGTTGTTTAAATTTAAGGTTATCAACAACGAATTGACACAATAATGTCCGACATCACACCTCGCCTTAAGTAGACACAATTACAGTTATGGTAGATTCTATACTTGCACTAATTATTCCAGGGTTAGCTTGATGTATTTCATTCTTAATCCATTCATTAAAACTTTACTAGTGCCTGTTTATAGGTTCTACAGTATGTTATCAAAAGCTTCTTCAATATCCACGAATAAGCCCAGAGGAACTTTATTAACATTTAAAGACTTTTGTATTTTGTTCACCAACATTTTGCAGCTGATTCATGTACATATATCTTTTATATATGTATATGAAATTTATTTCATTTATATACATTTGCTATTCTGTATACTGTTAAAAGTTTCGTTTGTATTATGCAACTTTTTAATTAGTGCTCTTTCTTAAAAAAAATATTTGATTTTTTTCAATCCTTTAGGCCATTAATCCAATAAAAAAGCTTTACGTTCAAAAAAGTAGAATTATAGCTTACACTCTGTGTGAAATATAATTCCACTTTTTTTGGCAATAGTTTGAAATATCTGGTTTAAACTGTCTGATAGAATGCAATTTAGGATGATATATACGTGGAATTGTATTATTAATATGGATTATTTAATGTGTCATAATAAAATAGAGAAATTTAATTTATTATTGAACAAACTCCACTAAACCATTATTATGTTTTTCAAACAATATTTATTATAAAATAGAGAAGGGTCTCTATTGTTTTAATTTAGTGTTTTCTATTAAGCTACACAATAGATTTTGCTTAGTTTATGTTTGATTTGTATTATCCTTTTATCATTCATTTTTAATACTATACTTAATTTAAAGTTATTTTAAAAATCAAGTTAAAAGATATTTTTATATTCCTCTCTTATATAAGTTGTTATTAATTTTATAATAAAAATTTAGCAATATTTCAAATTTAAAGTTATTTTTTTAAATCGCTTATTTTTTATCACTAGATTTATTAGCTGTTATATGTTGATATTAACAAAACAGTTTCATATATAGAAAGTATTATCATGAAGCAACGCTTTTCGATCATAGAGACTTCTTCAGGTATGCTTGTAAGAAGGGAGGAGGAGAAATAAATATTATTCATGTGATGACTTTCCCTATGATATCAGAATATAATCTTTCGTTAATTTCAGTAGAGGTAAGTAATTTGTCGTTATGTTTGTACATGGCAATGTTAACCCTTTATGCCAAAGTTAACTGATTCCCGTCATTCCAGAATTGCCCAGTGGCTTACCTGCTCGCCTCTTGACTGGTATATCTGAGATTCAATACTCTCTCTCGCCCTTGACTTATTCTATCTCGAGAGGTGACAAAAAATCTGACCACGTCGTCCCTCAGAGAGGATCGGGGGTCGGTCTCGAGAATATGCATTTTCAGGTACTCTTTAAAAATTCCTAATCTAAATAGACGATGGTAGACAAAATTTAGGACTCTCAATCATCCTAACCTGTAATTTCAACATGAATTTAATCAATGTCAAACAATATTTGCTGGGAGTGACATTGTCAACATATTGCGTCACAATTATAAAATAGTAGGGATAAACAAATGCATCTGGAATCTTTTATTTTTCGTTTTTTTACACTATAAATTCATTATCATTTCCCTCGATTTGATTTTCTGATAAAAAATTATGTATGAATTATTAGACGTGAAGTAAAAAGGAATACATTTTATTACTTTTATCCAAAGATGTGTAAAGGACTCTTTTAACTTTTAAAGGATTTCTTTTAATTGCGCTCGTAACCTCAATTATTTAGAATATTGAGCTGGAAATTTACAACGAATTAGATCTTACAACGTTCTCCTCAATAGTGTTGTGAACAGAATTTTACGTATCCCAAATGAGAAATCTAGATCATAATTCTGAGATAAAAACTAAATAAGTAATCTTTTCACAAAGAAATATAACATCTGTACATCTAAAATATTTGCCACCAAATCTCTTTTGATAATGTTTTAACAGTATCAATATATTTGTTTTTTATAGACGTTTAGTTTAATGAATGCACTGATTTGGTTACAATTTACAGTGCAACGTTTCCCTGGGCTTTCTTTGTCTATAAAACAGTAATGATTAATACAATCATATTTTAACACGCAAAATTTTATGTTTACTGTTCTTTTAGGGCCAGAAATTGTCACTGATTTGTTAGTTGGTCCCCAAAATAGCTGTATTATATCCCAGGTTTCTATAACGAAACCCTTACATTTCAATTAATAACTTACCCTTACCACCAAATAACTATAATATATTTTTATTTAAATATATTATCTTATTAGAATTTAAAATACCTATAAAATGTATGTAGGAGGTATGAAAACTAGAAAAAAATTATATGTCTAAGTTCATTTTAAAAATTAAGTGTTTTATTTTATATTTTTTTTTTTTTTCAAATTTGATCCCTTCAAATCATTTCAACTTAGACCACTGACGAAATTAAATTACTAAATGACATAAACTTTCTGATCATCTTTCTTACCCAAATATACAAAGAAATTGTATTATAAATACAAAAAAATAAATAAATGTAGAATAAAAAGAAAAATAAATGTAAATAAATTGCAGTCTATTTAAAAAAATGCAAATCTTAAATTTGCCTGATGAAATATATAAAAATATTTAGCAGTATATTACTAAATATTATGCTGTAGGTTTTTACTTATGACTATATTTTCTTTGAAAGTGTTATTATAATAATCTATTCTAAGTCAATATTATGTGCAAAATCATTAAAGAATAAATTAATCCCTTACACGAGACTGAAACATATAATTGCTCTCCTAATTGCACTTCTTCTGCCAATACTAACAGAAAGCTTTCGGTTTCATCATTTGCTGGGATTGCAAACAAATCTATACATATTTATCACTGTTTTAATTGTGACACAATTAAAGCCAATTTGAGAACATAATTCAGTTTTGTTTGGCATTATTGCAATTAGAGAAATCAATTTAAGTGGTAATAACATTTTGCACAATTAGCAATAATTGTAGGAAGTTGTAGATACGATATTTTAGTCTTCAGTTTGGATTAATTATGGCTCTCATAACGCAGATTATAATATATAGAATATAATTTTCTTCTTATAATTATTTCTACAGGGCAATATAATGTATTGCAATTACAATCCAAAGTATAGAACTTGAAAAAAAAATGCATTTGTTGTTTTGGGTTGAAAAAGTAGCATTAAAATTTTTGATGACTGTAATACAGTAATACGTGGTCGTACAAGTACCTTCTTTTACGAGCAATTCTCTTTACAAGTAGCTATTAGAGAAAATTTATGTCTCGTAAACTAGTAAAAATTCGTAGTAGAAGCCACTATCTTTCTTATGCCTAGATAGTATCCGTTTTAAGTTTAGTAGATAAATATTACCTGATTATTTATTTATTTAGTAGATAAAACGTTATTGTTTCTTTCATGCATTTATTGTTCAAGTAATATTATTTATTATTCATGTACAGTATTTCTTATATTTTAATTACATGTTTTAAAAAAATAAACTTAAAAACCGGCATGTTGGGAATGGAACGAAATACATATTTACATATTACATTCAATGTAAAAAATTGCTTCGTAGTATCAGTAAATTGCAATGCAAGTTTGATCTGGGAACGAATTAAACTCGCTCTGCCATGTTCTTCTGTATATTTGAATATTTCCTTGGTCTGTTTAAATCATTTCTTCAAACTTATTAATGTTCAAAATCAATTAAAGTAGTGGTTTTTTGATCGAACATTAATCAAATATATGGTTGACATTGCTTAATGACGGTATGGGAGCTTATATGTTTATTTAAAATTTACATATATAAACTATATATATAGAATTATAAATAAATATATATGTATATAGATTTAGGTAAAAATATTCAGGTAACTCACCACAAATAATTGAAGATAATCGCTCTGAGGCCTTTTGTTTTCACGTCGTCAGAGAGCAAGTGAATACAAGTTGTTGGCAGGTTATGAATATAGTATTAAAGTTGGATGAAGATTAGAATCATTGACAGTATTTTTCCCTATTACATTAGAAATAGTCTTGATTTGTTTAACAAATTTCTTCAATTAGAAATTCATCTAATTTAAAAAGGCCTGGACTAGTGTTGACTAAGCTCTTAGAAAAGCATTTTATGAGGGCGCTTTCAACAATGTTATATATTTCAACATTAGACTATTTCGACTGTAATAGGGAAAAATAGTGTCAACGATGCCAATCTTCATCCAACTTTAAATCAAAATTCATAACCTGCCAACAACTTGTATTCTCTTGCTCTCTGACGACGTGAACACGAAAGGTCTCAGATCGATTATCTTCAATCATATGTGTTGAGTTACCTGAATATTTATATCACATGTTATTGTGACAATTTTGTATATACATATATATATATAAATTTTAATCATGTATTGATTGTTTAGTAAAATAAATAAAACAGAGTGTTTAAGATTTTCAATTTTTTTTTAAACTTCTTGAAATTTCATGAGTAATGAATTATTTTAATACTATAGAAAAAATCGTTCAGTTACATGAACTATTTAGTTTTTTGAGATTATATTCTCATGAGAAGTAAGCTTTATTAATTACTATGTGTACTAAGACATTATTTTTTTCTCCTAGCTTATTTATTTTATACAGTTTTTTTTGGAGCCAGGTTAGCCCAATGGAAACCTACTCACCTCTTTACTGGTAGATCTAGGTTCTAACACTCACTCTGGCCCTCGATTTATTTAAGCAGGAGTTAAGTCAATTTGATTCTCAGAGAGGATATTAAGTCGACGATCCCGAGTCTGTGCTATGCCAGATACTCGTTAAAAATCTCTACTCTAAATACACTTGAGTCAGTTAAAATTTAAGGCTCTTAATGTAGAATGTTCATTCTCTGCTATCATAAAGGACCCATGTTCGTCCTAATTGATTTCTCTTGTGAGATTACCACTGTGACCTAACCTGACCTAATATAGACATAGTTATTGCTATGAAAAATAATTCCACAATTTATATGTAAATTGGAGAGAAGTATAGATCTCTAAATATGTTTATGTTATAAGTGTAGCTAAAATATTACAGTTTATATTTAATTAATATACATTACTTGAATAAAAGTTCCATATGTTTGATTAAAAATATAGTCAGTTAAAAATATAAACCCATCGTTTAATTTGAGAACTGATAAACACGATACTGACCATAAAATTGACTGATCGTAATGAAAAAGCACAAAAATAATACATAAAAAAGAACGGCTTGAATAGTTATGAGAAAAAAAATCAATGTAAAAAAGCATTATAGTAAATTTTAAAATTGAAAGAACTATTTTTTTATTCGTTAAATGTGTAAAAAAAAGTAAAATTTTGTTAAAAATTAACATATATCCAATTGATTATAATGAAGTGAAATAGATGTAGGAGGCTTTAAAATATGTTTAAAGGAATATTTTCGTGGTTCTTTGGGAGAGGTAAATTAATATATAGAATGTGAAAATATTTTTAAAAAAATATTTTTTAAAACTAAAAAAAAAGTCATCATAAATCTCAGTCGTTTAAGATGATTGTCTCAGTTCTTTAGACAGTAACAGTACGTCTTTAATTCCTTATTGCATTCATTTGGTTAAAAATTATACAATTGTTAGAAACATGGAGTAAAGGGGTCAGGGTGAGCTCATTGGTAATGTGCTCTCTTCTAAACTGCACATGCATTTTTTTTTATTGTTTAAACTTAAACCAACCCCTAGCAGGTTAAAAACGTCAGCCCTTTACGGTATTTTCGTTTGATTGGTGTTTCTACATTGGGAGTACTAAATTTTGCCTAACTCAAAGCTATATAGAGTAGAAATCTTTAACGAGTACCTCACATCGTACAGGCTTGGGATCGACGGCTTAACGTCCCCTCCGAAGGAAACATACTTAGATTTATTCACCTCCTGCATTAATGAATCGAGGGCCAGGTGAGGATCGAACCCTGAACCTACCTACGTTAACCACCGAACTAACCTGACCCTAACTGTACATTTAACATGAACTCGACGTGCAACTTCCTTAAAATCTATTAATATTATTCAAAACATTCCATAAGTCACATGAGAATTGACAATAACGTTTAATTTGCATATGGCTTTTTGTATAGAAGGAGCCTAAATAGATTCCCATGATTTTGAAGCATTTACAACTTTATATTTTTTTTTCTGTCAAAACGGATACTAATTAAAAACCACATAATTCTGTTTTTTTCAAAAATATTAAACATATTACGTAATGCTTCGATATGAATAAGACGTAGTAATAATTTTGTTCAAACTAAAAAAGGAAAAAAAGTGCTAAAAAGAATAATAGTTTAACTTCATTTGTCGTAAATTTTCAGGTTTATCAAGAACAATGATTTTATTTTGCATAACTGACAAAATAGATACAGCTATATTAAAGGAAATTGATTGCCAAGGTGTTTTTATAGCATGTTTACTTTTAGTAAATTTGAGTGCAACCCTATCCATATTTTTTTAAATAAATTTTTTGTTTGTTAAATATTTATATATTTCAAAGATTAAATATTACTGGTATTTTTCTCGTATATTATACAACTGTAAGGCTGATATATTTTTCTGTAGTATAAAAGTGGTGCAATATAGTATGATAGTTAAGCTGTAAGGGATGTAAGGTAATGACGGGTCTAAGTAGACGAGGGTGAGACTATTCTTTGTGGTTTGCTTGTTAGTAGGGTAATGGAAATCAAAAAGGCTCTATTTGATAAGTCGTATGAACATTAGGACCAAGTCATTAAAATCAGGGAAGCGGTTGCCGTGTAAGATATTAAGGGATAAGGGTTAGAGTGTAATACGAGAGTTTCCAAGTAACCGGCGGAAAATTGGGGTTCCCTTATCCTTAGGGGTTTGTATTTTCTAGTTAGTTCTGTAATATCTGTTCTGTGGGAAAGGGGGTCGGGCCCATTCATTTTCATTTAGTAATCCCGCAATCTCTGGGTGGGGCAAATATGGCCGTCTTGTGAGGGGGGGAGGGGGTGGGTTTTTGGTCAGGGATTAACCATCTTGCTGGGGAATCCTGTAAATGTATAAGGTATGCCTTGTGATAAATAGGACTGGGTAGGGAATCCTCTTAAATATTCGCGATTGGTTGAAAGGAAGGGGGTGGTTTTGTTAGAGGAGGTGGGGGGTTTTGAAAGGGGGTAGTTATGACAAGTCCTCTTCCTTATCTCTGTCCCTCCCCCATCTGCCCTTCTTCCGATTTCCTTGCCACCCTCTCTCACCTCCCTTATGCCTACAACTCTGACCCAACTCGTTAGACAACTTATTGGGCCATCCCTCACTGCTAACTTTCTATTGTTCCTTCTACCTCGCTCGCGATATTAAATTCACTCTCTTGACTTTATTATTATTATTCAAGGCGATAGTGAATTATGTCTTCCCTTACTCCTAAGTTGCTAAAGTTATAATAGGCGTATTTTAGGTCTTCCTCTAAATGTCCCTAACTACCTCAACTTTTTGTCACCTTTCTGATAACCCTCTCATTAATAATCCATGGTCCCTTTAAATATCTAACCATTTTCTCGGTTGTATTTTCCTTTCTGTAATTAATGATGCTACCCTGACACTTTCTCTCCCACAACGTACACTGCTAAAAGAAAAAGCTTATTATATTCGAATCAATAGAAAAGTAAAGTCCCCAACAATTAGGAGAGACAACAAAAAATAATCAAATATTTTCCTTAAATAATAATGATTTAAAATTAAAATTAAAACTCCTAACAGAACATAATTATTGACCATGTAGAATTAGTTTTTTAAGCTCATTCAAATTATTATAAATATATTAAAAAATTTAAAGTTAAAATCGTACATCATTATTTCATCATGGAATTTCTTGTTTTTCTTAATTATACCATAAAAGTCGTTCATAATTGGACTACTGAAGTGTCAATTGGTCATAATCGTAATGTCGTAATAATCATCATGATTGTAATAGGAACTTCTGGAGAGTCATAAGCTTATTATTATAGTGAAAAATAATTAATTAATTTTTTTTTCTCAATTGTTGGAATAAACTTTTTACGGTTCTGGCGTAAACATTTCTGATAAAATTACCCTAGCTGGAATGTTCACTTTCTATTCTTTGTTTTGCTGATATGATTCATTACTATATTTAAAGTAATGTAAAGTTACCGACTGACTGTAGGCAACTTTGCTGCACAGAGGTAGGTGCTTTGGACACTCAACAAAAGCGTAGAAAAACTTTTACCACTGGAACCAGCAAAAGTTCTGTGCTTTTTCGAGGAGTTGAAGCTAACAGCTGGGGTACTTTAGTACAGAATGGGGGAAGTACAATAGTAGTTTTTAAGAAACTCAAGCATAAGGAGCCAGGTTAGCTCAGTGGTTAACGTACTCGCCTCTGGGTTGGTAGTCCGGGATTCGATCTCCACTTGGCCTTCGATTTATTCACGCGAGAGGTAAATAAATCTGAGTACGTCGTCTCGGAGAGGACGTTAAACCGTCGCTCCCGAGGCTGTACGATGTCAAATACTCATTAACGATCCCTATACGAAATGCACTTGACTTAGGCAAAATTTATAGCTCTCAATGTAGAATCACTGATGAAACAAAAAGGTGGTAAACGTTTGATATTATCACCCGCAGGAGATTGGTTTAAACAGTAAAATAAAGTAAAAAAAAACTGAATCAAGAATATTTGGGAGAACTGGTGGTCATATTTATAACTCAAATGAGGAATACTCAATCAAATTTGCCTTATCACCTAACAATAACTACAAACAACATGATTATAAGTTTAACTATAAATATGACATAACTATAAAGACATAAATTAGATATAAATACACATTATTAAAACAAAAAAATGCAACAAATGTCACAAAATTTTATGTATTTTAATTTTTTTTTTTAGATAAATATGGATATAAATTTTTGTATCGTTATAGATGTGTAGATTTGTGTACGTTCAATTTGCTAAAACTTTTTCAAGTCTGATGCCTGGAGTAAGGTAAGTTGAAATAGATTTAATTCTTGAAGAAGGTAGGCGCCGTTGGAAGGGGTTGGAATCAGGTAGCTAATTAAGTCGAGATGGGAGGGCGGATGGGTTGAGACGGTGGTTAATTTTAACGAAGGTTTGACGCCGAGGTTATTAGTGTAGATAATGAAGGCGGAGTAATCGCGCCAAGGCAGGTGTTCTTCTGAGACGCTAGATAAGGTCTTGTGCAGTTCCTTTCATCTATAATTAATAGGGAAGCCTATCAGGTGTGAGCTTGCTACCAGATTCATTAACCCTTCCCATCCTACCTTGCTATTAATCTTTAAGGAAAATCTTGCCTTCCACGTTGAACGCATCATTATTCCGTAGATATCTAGGAGTCTTCAATCAATAGACCCAAAACCTACCAAGCCAGCCTATATTATATTAATGAACCAGCGGGAAAAGGGTTCTATCCTAATCACTTGCAACAATGATTGTAACGAAGCCCTTAAACTATTAATCTAATGTAATGCTTTAAAGCAAGTATGGCAATCCCAAATATGAATTTCCTGAATCCCCCAATGTTTAAAGATACATCCATAATTATGCATATTTTTTTACGATACCTACTCCAGTATTTTATACGCATCCACAAGACAAATAGTTTTCCAGTTTTTTTTTTAATTTATACGTACTTTCCTATTTTATTAATATTATAAAAAAAATACACCGTCAACCTCTTATAATTCTTTTGGAGTTTTTCAACCGGTTTTGGGTGTTACCCATCTTAAAAAGGAATGGATAAAAGTGTCCTCAAGGGTTTATATATAACCTATTTCTCAATGCTGTCTAGATTTATTTTTCTAGTATTAAATTATTTTAAAAAATATCAGCTAATTTAATAAATGAAGAAATAAACCATCAAACCAAATTTGATGATTTAAAGATTAAATAAAAACAAAACGTCAACTAGACAGGGTTGACAATGACAAAAAGAATGAAAAAAAAATCAGACAATAATATTGACTGGAAAACATTTTTTTTAAAATAATAGAACAGTAGGAAAATAGATGTAGACAGCAGTGAAAAGTAGGTTATATGAATACATGACAACGACCTTAGATCAGTTCCTTTCGAAAATGGGGAACTTCCAAAAATGATAAGAAAACTTGAACAGTATTATACGAGGCACGGGGGTTTATTCTGTTTCTAATATTAATCGTACTAACCTAACTGGTACTAACAGTATTCATGAATTTACAATAATGCATGTTTATTGTATTCATAAATGCTAATATCAATAAAATTCAATATTAATAGCGTACAAAATTAAATTATTTGTAAACTATTTAATATGGGTGGTCTAAGGTAACACAGTAGCTTAAGTGCTCGCTTCTGGAGTAAAAGATTCGGGGTTTGATACCCATTTTGACTCTAGATTTATTCAAGAAAAGGTCAGCAAATTTGAACACCTAGTCCCTCGGAGAGGATGACAAACCGTCAGTTTGCAGCCTGTACAATAAAAGATAATTATTAAAATCCCTATTCTATATGTACTGGACAAATATAGTCAAATATTTTCCCAATTCCCAATATAAAATGCTCATTATGTGGAATCACGAAAACCCAATGTTTTTGAATATGTGGCTTCTATCATAAGACAGTTACTATAACCTAACCTAAACTATTTTATTAAATAATACGCTTATTGTTCAGAATATATTTAATATTTTTCTCTATTTTTCAGTGAATAATCATTAATTTTCCCTGTTACTTTAAAACTTAGCTCTATCAAACTTTCCAATGAGAATATAAATCTGAAATCACTATTCAGAAGGTTCTGATAGAGATGTTAAACCTTTAACATAAGTCTTTATGGCTACGGTTTCCAAGAAATTTCGATATTTTTTTATAACTCTAAATGCCTTTTTAACTATCAAACGAATTTTTTACCCCTTCAAACAATTTTAGTGTATTAATTTTTTTAAACTTTTTTTTAATTCAATTAATTTAAAAAATATCGTACTATATATATTAATTTAAATATTGGACGCGAAATCTGGGGATTAGACAACCATACAAATATCTATAAAATCCAAACAGCCCAATCCATAATCCATCGCAAAATTGTACAAGTTCCCTTTTATGTTTCTGACAATACCGTTAATTTGGCTGCGAATTTATCATATTTTTTGCTTCTTTTTGGATTGGCTCACATTTTAAAAAAACACAAAGTAAAAAAACACACTTACAAACTCAAATTTTCGGGCAATCCGTCTTCAAGAGAAAAGAGAAAGGGAGACCAAGCACGTTATAGACGCAACGGCTAGTATCGGCTAGTAAGTGGGTTACTAGCCGTTGCGTATACAACGTGCTTGGTCTCCCTTTTTCTATTCTCCTGAAGACGGATTGCCCGAAAATTTGAGTTTGTAAGTGTGTTTCTTTACTTTGTGCGCTACCTATCCTCAATTTTGAACTGTTATATATATATATACAAAACTTGTGTTCACTTGCTTTCTGACGACGTGATAGACGAAAGGCCTAATTATCTTTCATAATGTGATGAGTTACTTTAATATATGTATATATATATAACGTTTCTGAGAAAACTATAGTTACACAGTAAATAGAAAAACACAATTACGGTTCCATTTTCTCCAATTACTTATGCTTTGATAAGGGCTTCAAATGAATGAAGCTGGAAGTATTATTAGATATATAAACCCTACATTCTATTGATGACTCGTCGGATTACATCACTTATCGCTAATGATGTCATTTAATCATTTGATTAATAATATTATTTAATTATGCTTTTAATCTTAATTAATATTAATCGTTATTTATCTGTTCTTTTTGAGTTTTAATGATGACTACATTTACGTCATGATTAGCTAAGTAGATTCAGTAGATTTGAAATGAATCATTTAATTAAATTAAACTATTCTGTAATGAGTTTTGGATTACGTATATATAACGTAATGTTTAGTTTAGACCACTCCAGATTTATGAAATAGTTAAAACAGTGGTTCTCTATAAATAAAAAATAAATATGAAGTTAAAAAAAATTGTTTGCATTCTCAAAAGGGAAATATTTTTAAACATAGTGGCTAAATGGCAATTTAGTTACCCAGTTTGGGCAATACATCTAAGCCCTTTGTCATGTGGTTCCCACATGAAATGAAAAGCTAAAATAATATCAATTTGCATTTCATATCTCCCACAACACATTTTTTTTTTAAATTATTGTTTTGTTTTCTTAAAATTTATTAAAATGACAGTCAAAATTGGTTTATTCATGCTTTTATTCATTTTATCAAAATGATACACAACTGATTCCTAAATCATGAATAAGAATGTACGTTTGTTTAATTATTATTTGAGTTTATAGTCAAAATATTATCAATTTTAATGTAGAGAAACCAGAAAACTAACGATAAAACAAAATAAATGAAAAACGTTCAATACAAGCATTGCAGAACATATTTAAATTTTTATTATTACTGCTATCTAATAAAATGGGTATAAGTTGATATGATAATTAATTATAACTTGTATTAATAATAGTAATGAATTATAAAAAATATAACATATTAATCATTTTTATTTTAACAGAAATTTACTAATTTTTTGTAACAAGTATTTCGTTTTAGCAATATCAAAGAAATCTAAAAAAATAAAAATTAAAGCAAAATGTTGTATATCTGTAAAGAATTTCTGTTTCAAATATTGAACTTGTTATTATATAAAACTATGTTAAAACTAAAGTATCAGTTACATAAAGTAAAACACTGATAAACTTTATGATGACAAACGAGAACTGATGAACAGTACTCGTGATTACTATACTTATTTATCTTTCTTACATTATATAAGCATACATTTTTGAATGTGCTTTTCATTGCGTAGTAAATTTAATGTGTCAATGTAATTTTGTAAATTTTCTATGTTTTTGAACGTGATTTTTTTTTTTTTTTGGTTTGCGAAAAATAATACAGAATTAAGGGAGACAATGTACATATTTGCTCTAACTTTGAAATTATAGAGAAGACAGCTTCTTACTAAGAGAGTTACTAAAGGTTACAGAACAAATCTGAACATTATTAATGATTTGGTGTTCACATACACCCTAGCGTAGCACGTAAACGCGAACATATATAGACATGAAGTCCAAACAAAGGAAAAGAAAAACAAAAGAATTACATGCTCTTTTCTGATTAACTTTTCTGTTACCGTAGATATTTTTATTATTTTTTGAAATTATATATTTTTTATTAGTATTTTTTTATTAATTAATTATTTATTCTAGCTGTTTATTTTGTATTGTATTTTTGGTACTTTTTTTTTTATTGAGCTATATTGTCACTTGTTTTTCAGCTGTTTTTTTTACCTTGCTTTGGTTAACTTTTCTGTTACCATAAACAAAATTATTATCTTTAAAAATTCTATTACATTACGTTCCATATTTTTTTTATTAATTATTCTTTTTCGTACTGTGTATTTTGTGTCGTTTAATTTTATTGGAATATTTTCTTTTATAAAGCTATATTGTCGCATATGTTGTCCAGCTGTTTTGATACCTTCCTCCTGGTTAACTTTTCTGTTGCCTTCTTTTTTCTTTCATTGTTTGCTCTCTGATGACTTAAAGTGAAAGACCTCTTTAAAGCATTTATTTCTTTCGTTTTTCTTTTCCCTTGTGGTTTGAACTTCATTGCATCACATGTTTAATTGTGATTTTTCTGCACACACACACACACACACACACACACATATATATATATATATATATATATATATATATATATAATAATTAAAATAAGCAGTGACACATAAACAGAAACACAACAAAGAATCACTTTTCAATATTTCGACCACCATTACGGTCGAAATATTGAAAAGTGATTCTTTGTTGTGTTTCTGTTTATGTGTCACTGCTTATTTTAATTGTTATTTGTCCTGCCGGACCGTTTTTCGTTTATCATGGTATATATATGTATATATATACATGTATATTGTAAACAGGAAAACGATCCAAAAGGACAACAAACGTTTCACAGTAAATCACCGACACAGAACAAAGAAACGAACACACCTACTGTCTCTAATTTTTGGTTGAACCGTCATCAGGAGAGATGAGATAGGGACAACAAGCGCACTTGCGAAACGACAGTCGGAGACCCCATAATATATATATATATTTTCGCGCTCCGTTCTTCGATGTGGGAAGATCTCTCTCACTTCGTCCTCTCTCCTAGTCTACTCTCCTGATGACGAACAACAGTTCAAAATATTGAATTCTGTAAGTGTTCTTTTTATTCTCTTTTCTGTGTCGTGCTTTGTGTAATTTAATGTTATATATATATATATATATATATATATATATATATATATCCATCACTTAAATATTTATATTTCTCTCTTTAGACAACGATCTAAACTCAATAATTGCGGGTATAACATATATAACAAAAATAACGAACATAATTAAAAAAATATCAAATAAAAAAATAATAAACAACCTTAAACAAATATTTGATGTTATGACCAGGTATTTGGTACAGATCTAACATCCTCTAACCAAATAAGTGCTTAATGAGGATACTTATAGCTTTATAGGGATAATCAAAGGGAAGCAGTTTGGAATATTTACCTTATATATATATTTTTTTTCTTCCAAAGTAGTACCCCTACTTTGAATGAGTTTATTGCAATATTTTCACAGGTTTCAGTATATTATATCACTTACATGTTAACTTATATTACTGCTCATTAAAAGAGTGGACATGAGAAAGAACGTGAATGGGAGCAGGAGGTAACTATACTGACGAACGGACTATCTGTGATTATTTATTTGGAGGCAAAGTAGTTTGTGGTCATGCCCACCTAAAATGAACAGTAACAAAAAATTGTAGGAGCTTAAAAACTTGAACGAATAATTCAGGTTTGTTAAAGAGCATGTCAGATAATTACGACGTCCACATAGCTTACTGCTACCAAGAACATCATCCTAACAATTTCTTTCAATATTTTATAACAAATGTTTCTAAGATTAAGAACCCTTCTGTAAGAGATGTTAAATAGGTTAGTAAAGATAGTTCATGAAGTTGGAGAGAAAAAAAAATTATTAAAAGAGTGCCTTGTTCTTACATGCAAGGAACAAAAATCATTTCATAAATTGGAGTGAAGCAAAGGAAGTTATTTTTTGTACCTTCAGAAAGGAGGAGAAATATTATTGTAAGTGCATTCATAAAGAACTTCTATGGAAATTTAATGAACAATAGTCCGCGACTTTACAAACTAGATGAAATATTAATAAAAGAAATAAGTAAGCAGATCAAGACTCTTTCAATTTTAGGAACATTAAATTCAGACAGGGATGCTAGCAATCCTGAAGACTTCAATCAACCAGGTTAACTTGTTATTATATTTTTTGTTTGGTGCATTTAGCTCTCTGATGATGTTGTAACGAAAGGCCTTAGTGCATTGTAATTAATTTATATTTGTTTATTGTGGTATTTAATTCATATATATATATATATTTATATATATATATATATATATATATATATATATAATGATTAAACCACAATAAGAAAATGAGAAAACAAGACTAAGATCTTTCAACCGTAACAAGCGGTCTTCGTCAGAGTCAAAAACCCAACTGGTTTTTTTGACTCTGATGAAGACCGCTTGTTACAGTTGAAAGATCTTAGTCTTGTTTTCCCATTTTGTTATTGTTGTTTGATCATTGATTGTTATTTCACTTGTTTATGTAAAATCTTTATATATATATAGGTTTTGCAAACTCTATACCTATTGGCAGAATAACAGAAGCTTAGCAGCGAGGCGAGTGTGAGACCTTCGAACAGCCTCACACGTGGACCTGCAAAATACTCTATTACTATTGATCACCATATGAACTAATGTATATATATCCTTGTCTACACATTTATGACCTTACATATTTAGATATATAAACTAATTAACAAGTCAATTTCATTGGGTTTATTAATAAATAAGCATTTTTTTCCATTCCGTTTGTTTCTAGCTAAATCACAGAGTACAGCTTTGACATAACTCTCAGGTTTGACTGCTTATCTGTAATGCTGGTGGTATCGTGACGCATAGGAAATTTATTATTTACCAAAAATGTGTTCAGTTTATCATTTCTCTTGTTTAATCTGAATTATAAGATTCAGTTTATATAGTATTTAAAATTTTAAATATATATTTTATTATCTTAAATTTAATATGCATATCTAGGCAAACCATAGTCCTATACAAAATATTAACCACTATTTGAGAAGTACTGTTTAAATTTTTGTCTCTAATTGGGACAACTTGTTTTCTGAGTACCTTGTATACATATTAAATCTTAACTCCTACGAAAGAATCAAAACTATTTTAATTAAAATAATATGTGATTATATTGACCAAAATTGAAAAGTGAATATTTAGCATAAAGTCCTACCTGAAAAGTGTAATAATAATTATGTAACATTAAGCAACTTTCTTAGTTATTTAAATACTTTACTCACACTTACAGACACAAACAAAAACATACACATAAACATTTTATAGCACTTGTTGAAAACTGGACATCGAAGAAAAATATTTTCATTAGTCAATTTTCATATAGAGGAAAATGAAAGTAAGTGGGACATTTTTATTTGAATATTCCTTCAAAAAAGTAGGAATTTATAAAAAAAATATATCTGCTATCTTTGGTATATTTAATAAATAATGTTTCAATGAAGAACAGAACATAACCAGCCACAAACATATTTATATCATTAGCTTATATTTAATTCGTATGCTATTTCAGTGACTTAATTATGCGTGCGTTAGAATGTGTGATTATTCTATAGGGTATGTGAATTTGTAATCAGTTCTTGGTTTCAGAAACATGACTTGACACAAGGGTTTTGAGTGGTGTTTTTCAGATGTTCAGTAAGAAGATCAAATGGCTTATCTGTTGATGAACTTTGTATATTATACTGGATACTATACAAAGTATAGTAACCACTACAACTAATGTTCTAGATATCTGATCTTTTTACCTTTAATTATAACTTTTCCTCATGTGTGAGCTGTCACGGTGATATTATACCAGTGATAGAATAACTTAATTTATTACTACATCATCTACAGATCATTAATTTGTTTGTTGGTTAGATCAATTTGAAAAAATAAGTACTACATGAGAACAACCAAAGAATATAGCAGGGAAACAATTTCTTCTTCAGCCATAATTCCATTTAGGGAAGGGTGATTATATTTAAATAATATTGTCATATTATCTTTTTATTTTAACTTTTAATCCGATAAAATATTAAATTAAAATTATAAATTTTATATTTTTATTAATATATTATCTGATAATTTAGTATTTATTATTTAAAACGTACAAGATATGTTGTATTAGTGAAAATTTTATTTATTTATAATATTTAAATTAGGTTAAGGCTAAAATAAACTGATTAAAAATGAGGATGAATGTTTTGTTATGGAATAGTATAAATTTAGAAAGCAGGAAGTAATAGCAGAAAGGGGTTGGAGACTTAATTTTGTCAAAGAAGTTTACGGATGGTGAATACTTATTGCCGCCTGATCCCTTGGGGGAGTTACTAATTTGTCAAGTAATTAAATATTCCGAGGAGGTATATTTATCTAGTTGTCTCAAGCTGGATGCAAGGGGGAGAAAGACTCCTTAAATTGGAAGGAGGAGGGTCGTTTGGAGGGTGGGACTCCCTTGGGGGGTGGGCTTTCAACCAACCACAGCTCGAGTTGTGAGCATGCTCTTACCACCATCTTTATTCCCACCTTCCTCCCCTGCAACATTTCATTCCTCACCATCCCTCTTCTCTCTTAAATGATAGCAGAAGAAAGTTAAACTCGTTTAATAAATTATTATTCCTTATTCTTTAATTAGGGCATTAGCTTTTCATATTAGCTACAAGGAAACTGTAGAACAGTTAACAAAAAGGATTTTACGATGAATAGAATTCAAACAGCATTGTTCACCACTAAACAATTACATCGTCACTTTCTTTTAAACTACAAGCTTTCTAAAAATCTATAATAGAACATAATAAACGTCTAAACCTCTCACAAAATCCATCACTTTATTATACTGACGTATTTATAATGCTTTAAAATTAAGTAAACATAATAAATTGGAAGAATAAAAATGCTACAAACCTACAATGAAATTAAATATTATTTGAGCAAATAACATAGCATTTTCTGCAATTTACTACAATCTTATAAAAATAAGATATATTTTTACAAATAAAAATACAACTTTTATCCCTTATTTGTAAAATTTAAATGAACAAGATTTAAAGTTATTATTGACAGTCAATAAGAAAAATAATAAAATTAGAAAGAATTTTATTTATGTATACAAAATAATGATAAACATTTATAATGTATGTTTTCTTCAATGGATTTTAAAAAGTTTAAAATCTTTATGGGTTTACACTCAATTTTACTATAAAAAAGTTTATGATCATCTCGTTAACATCATAATGTAATTAATTTTCATTCTTTAATCGGACTGTTATTAGCCTTATCATCATTTAGATTGTAATTTATTATCTACCTGATTATCATTCCATTTAATTACTTGATTTATTTTATAGCGGCTATTTCCATTTTCTTAATTGTAATGAACATTTTATCTGTTAAAAAATTTTACACGTGTCAGTGTTATTTCTTGTAGTATTTTTTTTACAGTATTTAAAATTAACCAGCTATAATAATAATAATGCATAGGAATAATACGATATAGTCATATGAAGAGATCAGTTGGCATATATTAAATATTTTCTAGATTCACAAAAGTGTGGGTTAAAATTAGGGTCTGATTTGTTATAATCCATTTTTTTATTTTTCAAAATTCTTTAAAACAATTCCGGTTGTTAAAAATATTGGAAGCTAACGGGTAGTCAAAAAATCAGGTCTAATTTTGAACAAAAAAACTAATATGAATTATATACAACCATTGTCTTAAAGGTCTTCATGCAATAATTGGAAAAAAGTAGGGATAAATGATTTTAACCTTAGACATTTCTTTTAAATTGATCTCATATTTATTCCTGATTTGCATGCTATATTTCGTGATGATGTTTTTGGAGTTTCATCCAAAATTGTCTGAATAGTAGCAATATCATCAGACCAACCAGTTTCTTAGTCTTTCAGACAGTTTTAAATCAGCAACAGAACCTGTTTCATTAAATTTGTTATTAACTCTAATTACATTCCTTGATGTCTGAGTAAAGCTAGAAAACAATGTAGAAAAATGGCGAGCAGTTTCAACAGCATTATGTTTGTGCTGAGTATTTCAAAATCAGATCTGATGTTTTGTCCACCCCGTATATAGACGCTATTCAGTGCTATTAACACACAATGACAGACATAGTCAAAAATGGATTATTGGGGCCTTAAAACTTATGAATACAAAAATCTCAAAATGCATTTTCACCATTCATTACTTACAGTAAAGTAAAAGTTATTAATAATTAGTCGTAACTGTTGATTAGTATAATACGATTAAATTTCTGGAAATTTATGACTAATAAGTAATAGTAATTTTATTTGTATTACTGTAAAATGAAAAATGAAATTAGATTTGACAAGATCGATCTTAACGAGCGCAAAGAGTACTCAGTAAGCTCCTTAATTTGATAATTTTAATGTTTCTCTTTCTATTAAATAAAAACAGAATTAAATTTTGTTTTTTACTTAACAGGGTAGTGACTGATCACAGTTTAGTAGATATCTGCCAACATTTTAAAATAAAAACAATCAATGTTTAGTCCCAGGACATATATTCTTATTTATTTATTTATATTCTCGCAAATTGCGAGAAAATATGTAAATATGTTAGTCAACATATTTTGTGGTATTTTTTTATTGCTTGCTTTTTAAAATGAAAAAAAATATGTATATATTTTGGCCATTCACCATAATTTGGAGCGACTTTCATCTATCATTCTGATAAGCTATTGAAAATATAGAAATAAGTTTCTATAATTTCATTTATATGTGTTCTTTTTTTAAATCTAGTTTATTTAGTAATAGTTAGTCATAAGGTTTCAATTAATTGGGTATACGGATAATAATAATTATAAATTTCGGGACTACAGGAATAACAGCAAACAGCAGAAGTTCTTGACCAACCAACAGGTTTCTACCAACCATCAATAACTTCAGTTGTTTTCTCTCTTTTCCTCTCTCCTCACTCTCTCTCTCTCTCTCTCTCTCTATATATATATATATATACAATTAAAAAAAAAGGTCCAGCGGACTTTTTTAAATAAATATTATTTATTATAAATATTATAATATTATAAACCAGCGGACTTATTTATATGTATATATATATATATATATATATATATATAATATATATACATATATATGTATATATAACTTTAAATTACACAATGCACGACACAGAAAGAAGAATAAAAAGCACATTTACAGAATCCTCAATATTTCGAACTGTTGTTCGTCTTCAGGAGTAGACTAGAAGAGAGGAAGAACAACAGTCCTCTTATATATAACGTTTCTTATATATAACAAAGTTTTGTAGTTATAACTTTAATTTTATATATATATATATATATATATATAAAATTAAATAAAATAAATTCAAAACGAAGGAAACACACAGAAAGACACAGACATAACTCACATCGATATTTCGACCATCGTCGTCATCAGGAGGTGTGATGAGCGAAGAGTGAAGAGTCCCGCAGGAAGACAGGGCGGCGACTCTTGCGGGACTCTTCGCTCTTCGCTCTTCACACCTCCTGATGACGACGATGGTCGAAATATCGATGTGAGTTATGTCTGAGTCTTAGTGTGTTTCCTTCGTTTTGAATTTATTTTATTTAAAAAAGTCCACTGGACCGTTTCTTTTAATTGTATATATAAAATTATATATAATTAATTTTTTTTGGTCTACGAGATCAAAACATATTGTTGTTTTATTTAAAATAATATTTGGTTAGTTATTAAATAGTGTCAGATATAAATAGTGTCAGAATTTATATATATGAAAGAAAAAGTTTGGGCCAGTTGATTTTTTTATTCCCCGAGCAACTCAGAAGAGCATGCAGGACTTTAGAAATACTCTCCCTTTCTCTCCCCCCCCCTCTCTCTCTCTCTATATACACACACACATATATATATATATATATATATATATATAAAGATTTCACATAAACACGTGAAACAACAATCAATGATCAAACCACAATAAGAAATGGGAAAACAAGAATAAGATCTTTCAACCGTAACAAGCAGTCTTCGTCAGAGTCAAAAAGCCAACTGTCAACCGCTTGTTACGGTTGACAGATCCTAGTCTTGTTTTCCCATTTCTTATTGTGGTTATCTGAACACAATCAATGATCATATCACATAAGAATATGGATTACAAGTATAAGATGTTTCACTAAAGACTCGTCAGAGTCAAAAAGCCAACTGTCAACCGCTTGTTACGGTTGACAGATCCTAGTCTTGTTTTCCCATTTCTTATTGTGGTTCGATCATTGATTGTTATTTCACGTGTTTATATGAAATCTTTATATATATATATTTTTTTTTTTTTTGGGTAAGGAGGTGAAATGCATTTACGCACATAGTGCTGGGCTCCCAGTATATATATAATAATAATAATTAAATGAAACGGTCCAACGGACTTTTTAATAAAAACCAATTAAAAAAGGTAGCACACAGATAGACACAGGAATAACTCCGCTCTGTCTTCCTGCGGGACTCTTCGCCTCCTGATGACGACGATGGTCGAAATATATTTTAAATTGTTATATATTTATATATAATATATATACTATATAATCACAACAAACACGTGATGAAACTAATGAACGTATAAGCCACAAGGAAAAGTAAAAAAACACAGAAAATATGCTCTAAGGCCTTTCAATTATATGTCATCAGAGAGCAACTCAATGATAGAGCAACTCAGAGAGCAAGTTGCTCTCTGATGACATATAATTGAAAGGCCTTAGAGCATATTTTCTGTGTTTTTTTACTTTTCCTTGTGGCTTATACGTTCATATCAGTGGCGACTCCTGACCTTTTTCTTTAGGCATGCAATTTTCAAAGAATAAAAGAAATACAGAGAAATACCCTTTAATTCTCATGTTCAGTCTTTTCATGTTGCACAAAAGGAAATGATGTATTAAAAACATTTTATGGGGATTTGAATCAGGTGTTATTTGGAAATATTTTAACATTAACTTTTATTAACCAATACAATAAAAATAGGCAAAAAATGTTTTTATTAAAGAAAGAGATACATAATGACATTTGAATAAAAATTCTTGCAAAATTCTTCGATAACAAAACCATAAAACTTCTCTATCTGCATGAAATCTTTAAGTAAATGTCTTTCAATTGAAATTAGGGATAAATTAGACAATCGCTCTTCACTTGAAAGCTTCGTAATAAACTTTTAATTCTTTTGAGGGCAGAAAACGATCTCTCAACACTTGCTGTTGTTATGGGAATAGTCATAACCAAATTCATGAGTTTATAAATTTCCGGAAGAACTGTGTGCAAATCACTTTCCAGTATATATTTGAGGAGCTCAGCAAGCCTGAGTTGCAGTATATGCAAACTTCGTTCTTGTTTACTTGGCAATTAAGAACATTTTCATTAACCAGAAATTGATAAGAGTAAACCCCTGCATTGGAAAGCTTAGCGCAATCATAAATATGGTTCTTAGCGTGTAGTGGAATAAAAAAAAAGGGGTCCTTTAAATATTTCGAGTCTCGAACATTTTGGTTTCTTTAAGATGAATTCTATGCATGCAATGCATGCGTTGCATTCCTGAGAAATCGCCACTGGTTCATATATATATATATATATAAATCACTCTTTACAGTGATATTCAATCAAATTTCTAAGTAAAACAAAGAAAAAAACAACCCATTTTTAAAAACTAACAGAACCGGGAGTGGGAAGGTTGGGGCAGTAGAGGGATGGGTAATGAAATAATGCAATTGACCTAAGCGGGAGATGAAGCTCAGCGGGTCGTAGTATCACTTCCTAATTGTATAGTGAACTTAAAATCATTAGTAAAATTCATAGGTTTTAGTCCATAATATATGGAGCTTTAATAATGGTTTCAGTAATAATATTAATTGAAAAATATATGATTTGCTGCGAAAAGTATAAAAAAATCTGCAACAGATAAATTTTCTGTTTTAAAAAAAAACATAATCTTTCAAATTAAAAAAGAATATATGAAAAGACTTGTGATAATGAAACAGAATAGTTGACATAACTTACTTCTATATTCTGACAACCGTCGTCATCAGGAGGAATTATATGCAGCAAGGAGGGTTGCTATTTCTCATAGCCCTCTTTAACTTATCTGAAACTTTTTAAAACGTTTTGCGATAACTTTTTTTAATTATTTATTTATAAAAAAAATTTTGTTTTTATATCAAATTATTTCTTGGATTGTTAGAGGGAAAAAATACTTTTTTAGTAATGTTTTAAATAAAAGAGTAACAGTGATTAACGTATATTGAATGCTTATTTAACGAAAGGTTCGGGAAGGAGGAATGCTTTTTGATTCAGTGTCTAGAGTGAGTCCAGTCAACCCTTTGCTTCGATTGCCTGATAATGCAAATTAAATCAAAGCTGGTTTTTTAAAACGGTCCCATTGACCTGTAGGTTCGTGGGAACTGTCCGGTAAGGGATTTCAGACTGACCCCACTCCAACCAGTAATTATATTAACATTACTTGGAATTCAGTATCTCTTTGCCAACAGCACAAGAATGTTGTCCTATATGTTTCTGCCCCAGTATGTATTTTTTTTGTTTTCATATTTTTTTTTGTTTTTGGAATTAGTTTGAAGGTAAACCGTAAACAACAATAATATACACTCATACCTCAGTTCTCGACCATAATCTATTCCCGAAGGGAATAAAAACGTAAACAATTGTAAACCAAATTGTATGAGTTCCAAAACGAACTATTTTGTTCGTTTAAACTTTAAGTATTTTGTTCGAATTCCGAATCGTACATTATTCAAAAACCGAGGTGTGACTAACTTTTTTTCAGTTAATTTTTTTGGGGGCCATGCATTAATTATTTATAGTAACATAATAAATACATAAATATAATTGTATACAGTGCATGTAAGGTGTTTAATCATGTTTTAGAACAGTGTATCCTAAACTTTTTCGAGCGACTACCCCCTAGGGTCCGTAAACCTATACTCAACACTCCTAAATAATCAGAATCTTGGACTAAATAACGAAAAGAGTAACATTTTAATAATTAAATTAATATAATGAATAATCGAATATTTATTTATAATCCAATATATGTATTGTTTCATAGCATATTTATGCAAAAGAATGAATACACAATTAAAGAAATTTAGATGAGAATATACTTTTAACATAAAAATAAATTATCAAAACAAATAATTTTAAGAAACCTTTTCTTAGAAGTTTACATGTGGTGTCTTCACTTAAATTTAAAAATTATATTGCATGAACATTTTTAATTTATGGAAATAGAATCCCCAACTCCTTTTTGCATTAGCGCCCCCCGATATCAAAGCACCGCCCCCAGGGGGGCGGTACCGCCCACTTTGGAAAACACTGTTTTAGAACAACAAAATAACAATTCAACTTGATTATTTATAAAAAAGTTGTATCAGTTTTTAATATAGCGTGCGGGCGCGCGCCAGTATGATTGATTGATGTATAATGAATAGTCCACGGAATTACATGCTACATGTGTAAGGTATTTGACCGTATATTGCAACAAAAAAAAAACACTTTAACTAGATGATTTATAAGAATAATTCATATATTTTAAATAATTTTCTTTAATTTAATTTTCTTTTTAATAACTGGTTAAACTGTTCATCTAAATCAAAAACATTGTTATCGATTAAAATTAAGTGCTAAAAATTAACGTCAAGAAATTTGTTGTGGTCTACACTCAACTATACTAAAAGTAAACAATATCGAATTTGTTAACAATGAATTGAATTTCAATTTAGTTTAATATTGCTGTTACAAGGAAGTATTATAAAACTTTGGCTTAATAGTTTCAATAAAATTGTAGACCTTCAATTTAATGATCTAATTTATTTTAGTGTTGTTATATCGGTGTTTTCAGTTATAACAGAAAGGAATCGTCGTTTTATAGCATTCTAGTAAGTGTCATAGTTGCTATTTTTAGTGCAATATTTACTCTCCTAACTTTATAAAATACTTTCATCCAAAGTTTTTGGTGTGAATAAAATTAAATATCTGTCTTTATATAACCAGATGAGTGATTAATATTCCTTTGGCATAAATATCTTAAGGAACTTAACAGTAATGTATCAAAGAATAGTATTTTAGCATACCAGTACTATAAGTCTCTTAAGTAATAAACACTTGGATTTGTAGTGTTTAGAAAATTATTGATGGACGGCTACTTCACAAATGCAGGGAAGCAAAATAACGGTTGGATAGTTTCAACTTTTAGTTTAGTAGTTAATATTGCTGCCTGATATAATTATATAAATTTAATGTTTTTAATATTATTTTTAGTAATTTATATTGCCGTAGTATTTGATATTCACACTTCCTGTGTTCTAAGTTTGTAAACATTTAATTTAATTTAATACATTTAAACATGTTATTTAATTTAATTATTACGTAAGTTATATATCTTAATCGTTGTAGTTAAAAGATAACTACAGTAGTTAAAAGTTATGATTTCATAAATCAAAGCATAATGCACGTTAAGTGGCACAATTTTTCCAACCAATGATATCAAGGATGGTAACCCACGGGCCACATGAAGCCCACGAAGTGTTCTGTCCGGCCCTTGGAGATTATGTCGAATTTTATCTTAACATGAATGATTTTGTGTGAATTGAATAAAATTTAAATTTTCAATAATCATTAAATGAGTGAATAAATGTCGCTAATTTTTTGAAATAAGGAATCATGAAGAAAGCATGAGTAATATATCCAGTTACTACAAAACACGTAAATTAGTAAAATCATATTTTTTTTATCATTATACTTTTTAGGGAATAAATAAATGATGAAGTAAACTTTAAGGAACAATGAGGTGTCGTTTAAATGAATTAATTCAAACAATATTCTTATAACTATGATTAAAGTTCATATGATTTTTATGTTTATATTTCAAACTTAAAACCGTCTGTAACATGCTCATTTTTATTATTATTTGCCAAAATATGTATATATATATATCAAAGATCAAACCACAATAAGACATGGGAAAACAAGAATAAGATCTTCCAACCGTAACAAGCGGTCTTCATCAGAGTCAAAAACCCAACTGAGTCAGAGTCAAAAACTCTTTTTTCGATATATATATATATATATATAAACCTTCAAAGAATAATACCCATAAATGTTTTGTTCTCATGGTTTTTGCCTTATTAGTTTAATGATGTTACCCATTGAAGATATCAAATTCACTTATTTGTTCCAATTAAAATTTTGTATTCTAAATTTAATTTTAACGTAATAGTAACAAGTCTTTTCTGGTGGAGTAGGTTTTCTGTATTTCAAGTAGATTTGCTTCTCCAATGGATTAAATTGATGGCATTTTATTGTATATAGTAATTGTATGCAAATACCACATAATAAGTTATAGTATTTTATTCCTTGTAGTTAAAAGATAAAAACTAATTTGTGATTTCATAAATCAGGCCTGAAGTTTCTAGCCCTTGGAGATTATCTCAAATTTTATCTTTATATTAAAATTTCTTTCGATTTTGCTTATTAAGAAAAGCTTGTCAAGTCATTTGGAAGGTAATTACTACTTTGGAGGAAGAGAGAGGGAGAGAAAGAGAGCTAAAAAAAACAAATGCTATAATTTGTTGTATGGGAAAATTAGTCTTTTAAGGATTGAGTTATTATAATTGCTTCATTATCATCATGGGATAGGATTAATAATTTTTATCATAAGAATAATAAACATTTAAATAATTATTGACATATTAAAAGCTGAGTCTCTCTGATGACATAAAGTGAAACGCCTCAGAGCTTTGGTCACTTAGATATTATATAATGTGACACTCAGTTCAAAAGAAGTTGCTCATGTCTGAACTATACAGCTAAAACTTTTAATTAAAGCTATTTCTGTGTTTGCTTTTTTTGAAACTGTATGACCAGTATGGTGTAAAATTCATATAGATTTTACAATGGGTCAATAGTTTTATATTTTTAACCAAAACTCAAACCATGTTGTAGTTACCATGTTTTAACTACTTTTGGCAGTTTCTTAGTAACTACGAAATTTAAACTTTCTCAGATTAGCAGTTTAGAAGAAAAAAACAGTATCGAACAACAACACATCATGAAAAAGAAAGGAATATATTATTTACACAATACTGCACAAACACTAAGCAGTTCATTTGTATTATAAAGGCAAATCTACTTTTAAATAAATATCGAAGCAACCCATCTAAAATTGGGTCTGTAGCGTGTTGACAAACTTTTTGATATACACATACACACGCACACACACAAATTAAAAAAAAATCAAAAAATTCCTCAGATGACTTCAAAAAGCGCAAATCCGTCTTAACCATGAAACTCTTTTTTTAATTGTTATATTTTACTTAGAGTTAAGTATAAATTCGCAATAACAAATTAAAATGAATGTTTTTATGATTTTTACTTTCAATTCTATACACTTCAATTTTTAAAATTTAAAAAAACTAATTTGAAAAATAATTCAGTTTTAAATAATTTTTATATGATAACAATAATTTTTTTTATGAATTTTATTAAATTATTAATTTAATTTAATTTATATGCATAATAAATTTAATGTCACTTTTTTTTACTTTATGTTTAATGTTTGGCTAATACCTAGTGTTATCAATTTCAACTGTATATGAAACATAAGTATTTATACTCTCTGGATGTAGTTTATATGGATTTACGCTGATCCCTCAATTCTTGCAGTTAATGGTGACCAGAACCGACAGCGAAAAGTAAAAAACCGCGAAATAGTGTCAACCTCTCCCTATCCCCTGCCACACTCATTCTTAACACACATTTTCGTAGATATATATAATACAAATATTATTAATAACTAAAAGTTAAAAAAAAATAAAAAAAAAATTTTTCTTATTAAATAATAATAATAAAGAATGGTATGAAAAAAGTAAATAAAATAATAATAATAATATAAATAACATACATAAATAATATATACATAATATGTAGTGTTCATTCATTTTCTCATTCTCTCTCATATGATACGTATGTGTGTATGTGTATATATATAAATAAAGTGTACAGAAATATGCATTTAGAACTCTTTTATTCTTATAAGAAGATACGTAACTCACCTCTTACAATAGCTCTTTTTCACTTGAATTTTTGATTATTTCTTCCATATTTTTAATTTTTAACGAGTATATAAAGTGAAAATCTGCGATAGAGAATGAGGGTGCAAAAGTTGAGCCGTGCAATAGCGTAGGATCACTGAACGTAGCATGGATTGTAATAAAATTTAATACCTTAATGATTATTTCTATTATATTATTGTTGCTTATTATGTTTCTTTTCTGTTTCTTGAATATTCTGAGATCGTATCATCATAGTGTTATTTTGCAATATTCCAAATCATTGAAATTGTTTTTAGCCCTGATAATAAAAGTAATTACGTTAGAAACACATCTGTTCATAAAAACATTAACACTGTCCTTGTTTGGCTTGCATTTGTTCCGTATAATGCTTTTTTTCTTGTTAGTTGTTTGAAAACAAATAATTCTTTGGAATTATTTGTTTTCAGAGTTTGTTTATTGTAGAACTAATTTTTTCAATAAATTATTTTATCCCTGAGAATGCCGTAAAAATTTTGATGAAACGTCGGGGCTTGTTATCAGAATTTATTAATTTTGGGCTTAATCCTCAATAACCAAATTAGAATGGATATAATGCTAAGATTTAATGCAAACAATTTTTTTGAATATATGACAATAATATTACATGTGAAATATAATTCTTCTTTACTAATTGACCAATGACCAATAACCAATTGACAATTTGTGGATCATTATGATTATTTACAGGATTTCACTAATTTATTTAGAAATGTTAACGTTTTCAATAAATTTAAGTCAATTGCAAAATAAATCATTCATGTTTTTAAAAAATCAAATTATGTTTTCATAATTTTTGTATAAGAAAAATTAAAAAATCTGGAGTGGCCTACACTCTACTTTACTATAAGTAACTTAATGTCAAATTTCTTGAGTATATAAAACATAACGTCTCATTTAAGCATAACGTAAACAACTAAATGGGATACAATTATTAGCCTATCATTCCTGAGGTAGTACAGATAGTGATTGAAGGACATATCATTTTATAAGCTTATTTTTGTACATCAAAAATAATTGAATTAGTATAACTACAGCAGTAATAACATTTTTGAAAAACCAAAGTGAACATTTCTTGAAACGATTTATTCTCCTACAAGAGAATGGCTTTCGTTCAAACAGCCAGTGGATTTCTTACATCGTTTACTTGACATCCTTCTACATTGAATATTAAAGTAAAATTTTTAAATTTAAAACAGGAAAATACCCTTTTTTTTCTGAAAAACATCTTTAACTGCGAAGAAAATGTTGTTTTAAGGTGATTTGTTTATTAAAGATGTACGATAATTACATTTATTAATCTCTAAATGAAAGATTCAGATTATGAATTATCATTTACATTTTTGGTCTTTTATAGAATTATCATACTGGGAATTTTAATCTTTAAAATAATGATAATAATAAGCTTCTTAGTATTTAATAAGATCATTTTCCTTCCCCTTTGTCAAATAACATATATACGAACTTTTTCTGAGTGAGTGTTATCATTTTCCTGCACAATATTATTCCTCTTACATCTCATATAATTCAATAAACAATTTAAACTGTTCCTTTATAAAATCAATTTTATCTCAGTGGATTCGCTCAAAAAATTTCTAAGTCAATGTAAACAATGTAAAAAAATACAAAAAATTCGACAAGTATAGCAGGTGATCTCTTAGTCTAGGGTAAACAAAGAGTTTTTATATCGTTATTGCTCTTTCCCGTAATTGAAACTTCATGATTTTTTTTTTATTAATTGCTAACTTTTTGTTCCATTTTTGGTCAAATTTTCATTATTTTTTAATGAGCCGTTTAGCGTCAAAAAACATTTTCTGAAAACAGAAATCGTACTGTAACGCCCCATTAGCGAATGTAATTTTAAAAAAAAATATCTCAACTCATTCTCCACATAATGTTTTATTTTTAGGCATAGTTTCATTTTGATCCATCAAACAGTATGGCTTGTATCGCTCTCACAAGGTTTGAGATTGAATTATAAGTCAAAATTTTTACATTTTATTGAAAAAAAAATATTTCCCGTTGTTTTAAAATTCTGAATATATTTTTCGTTTGTTGCAATTGAAACCTCAAAGATAATGTCAACATTTCAAAACTCTAGGGTTATCAGTTTAGGAGAAATAAATGTTTTAAAAAAAACGGTTTTTGGCAAAAAAAGTGACTTTCCCATCATGCATAATTCTTCCCAAACAATAGGATCTTCCTCCTTTTGAGGCCCATTTTTGTGTAAAATATCAACTTGATCCATCAAAGATTCTGGACCGTAGCGTGGTAACAAGTAATGCTAACACACGCACCCACCCACCCACCCACCCACCCACCCACACACACACAGACATCATCGTAAAAACGTCATAAAACGACTTCTGGTACCTCAAAACATGTAATTCCGTCAAAATCTCGAGATCGAATTTTTTCACGATCACTATACTTTACTTATAGTAAAGTAAAAAAAATTTAGAATTAAATGAACTATGTCCCGTTGAGTGTCAAAATTTATCAGTAACCTTTGCATTGTTTAAGGGATCATTTACTTTCTGAGTATACCCTAAGAAATAATCCTTTGCCCTGGTGGTCATTGGCTATTAAATGTCACATCCTGACCAATAAGGTCATTCTCTTGTCCACTCTAAGGTCACGCAATGACTTTTTTAATGTCTCCTTTAATATTACATCACAATTTATTCTAGATTTTTTTATTCTTTTCCAATATTCATGCTACAATCAATCGAAAAAAATAAAAAAATAAGCAACATTTTTTTTAATTTAGTGTTTCGTAAATTTTGCTTCAGTTTTTGAAATAAAAAAAGTGAATGTATATTTTTTCATGAAAAAAATTGCATTTGCATATATGTTTTTCAACTGCCAGCATGGTGAAAAAAAATTTTATGAAACAATAAATTATATAACTTCTGAATAATTTTTTGGAAGTTTTGCGTAATGTAGACAACACAGTTTGCCCTACTGGGACATATTACACTTTAAAATCCTGTTACTTAGAGTATATTATAAAAATTTTTTTTTTAGATTAAAAGAGTGATGATATCACTAAAATATGATTTGAAAGCAAAAAAAAAATTAAATAACTATATGTTTCTAAATTTTCTGTAAACCGAATTGTTCGTAAAATATTTCGACATGAAGATTTTCATACAGACTTGTTAGATATTTTATCGCTTATAGCCTTTACTAGTTGAAAAGCAGACACAATCTGAAAGTTCATCAATAGATAGCATGTCCATATATTATTAAAGATGCCTGTTTAGTTTGTGTGCTGCGAGCACATTGAAAATGCAGTCCGTTATAGTGTTTGAAGAAAGTTCCAGCCGCAGTACTTTTTATAGATTTATACTTACATGTGACCATTATTTGGATGTTATTTACACCAAAACTTGATTTAGAAAATTTTTAATAAGGGTAAGATTGGTTTTGTTTAAAATGGTCCGGATGGTTTTAGAGTGCAAAACTTATAAACTGTCTCGTAATTCTTATATATATACTCGTATAGCCTACATAAAAAAAATGTCTGTTATAAAAGATAATAAATATGAAAACTTTAATATAAAAATAAGAAATATATTTCAATTGAAAGGTATATGTAAAACAATACCCGTCTTTTTGGGCTTCAAAACATGGATTTTAAAAATGATTTCTTACACAGAATGTTAAAATACTTTGTCAATCCCAGATCAGTCAGTCTCAGGTCCGGTATTTCTTTTTATAATTTTATCATTTCTTTATTGAATTTGAAAAAACCTTCAAAATATGATTTTTACGTATACATTTTTTTATTAAAATGACCATGAAATTTAATTTTTTATTGATTGTCTATAAATTATATATTTCCTTATTTATTAGCGTTTTAATATATAGAATTAAAATTTTTGTATAATAATAAATATACCAGCTAAAATAAGGTATTAACTGAATAGGTATTTGTGTCACCTGAAGCTGTTTAATTGTTAAGTGAATAAAACTCTCAAGGGAAGACGGCTAATAGAGATAGGGGCGGATGGGTCGAGGGTTGTTGGAAGGGGTGGGTCAGTGGACCGTGGGTCACTTTCAGAACACCTTCCAATCACATTAACTCCTGATACCTTCTCAACCATTTTCAAGTTTTCTCCCTTTACCTTTGAAGTAATAACATTCTTAGTCACTTTCAACTCGATTACCAATCGCCAATATACATTTAACGTCCGGAGAAGGTGCTTGGGGGCAGAAATACCCGATAATACTTATTGCCCAATCATTTGCCCATATTTAGTAATCAAGAGAAATTGCTTTGATTATCATTGAAATTATTATATTGTTTCAACTTATCCTTATTCATTTTGTATATAATTTACGAAGTAATTTTTATCTTTATATTTCTTTGAATATATGATAACACGAACTGACCAAAATTTGGATTGCTGTTTACTCAGATGGTTGCACCAATTAACAACTAATTTATCTCATGATTACTGGTCTCGAAATGTAGAAATAGTGTTTATTAGGTACAAACCTCTTTTGATATTACAGTTATGATTAAAAATATACTTTTCTACCACAATTGTGTAAGTGACTTAATCAAAAATGTTGGTAATGGGAACGATTTGAATCGACCTTATACTGACAGCCGCAGTGAGGATTGGAACCAGCTTTCATTTCATGATAAAAAGGCATTTCTTGATTGTTTACACGCTACAGATGTAAGAATTCACCTTTAGTACTACTTGACGTATATAAAGTGTGGTTCATCCAAAATTTGACACCTATATTTAACTATGGTGATAACATTTCAAGTGAATTCTATATCTGGTGCCCTAAATTTTGCTTTATTCAAATTTACTAGATTAAAAATGTTTAACATGTGCTGACGTTGCACTGGTACGCAACTAACAGTTTTGTGACAAGTTCTTGCCTCTGAACTGGTAGTCCGGGGTTCAATACCCACTTTGGCCCTCGATTTATTTTCGTGGTAGGTGAATAAATATGAGTATGTTGTCCTTCGAGGAGTTAATGTTCCCCTCGGTCATCGGTCTCGAGCCTGTACGATTTCAGGTACTCTTTAAAAATCCCTACTCTAAATACACTTTAAGCAAAATGTAGTATTCCCAATATAAAATCAGTTTTGTTTGTGTGGTATCACAAAAGACCAATTTTTGGTCTATGTGTATTCTCTTGTGGCTCTACCACTAACCTAACCTAACAGCTTTGCATCATATTAAAACCGACTGCAGTTTTTTTGAAGTCCCTCAAACTTCAATATTAAAGCAAATCACACCGCCACAAGACCACTACTGTATATGAACTATCAAAGTAGTCCAATGTAAATAGTTTCAAATTATAATCAATATCAAGGATCTGAATAACATGAAGACCTGTCAGAAGTTATTCTCAATTCTAGTCTAAATTGTTAATCTAACGATCATAATTGTCTAAATCATTTTTTTAAATGAATTATAATTGCATTTCATATGTATTATATCATTCGTGCATATAGTTGTTATTGCTATTATTGTTAAATTTTATGTGTAATACGTGAAAACATTTTAAATACTAGAAAGAAAATTTCCATTGATACTAAGAAAGAAAATACGAATAACAAATCACTATTTATTTCATTCTCAAATACTTTTTACTTAACGCACATAAAAGGGGCCAGGGTAGCCCACTGGCAATGTGCTCGACTCAGGACTGACAAGAGTCAGTACCCACTCTGGCCTTCTATTCATTCACAGTGGAGGTAAATAAATCGGAGCAAGTCATCTCTGGGAGGACAAGTTAACTCGTCGATTCCAAGCTTGTACGAGTTCATGTACTCGTTAATAATCTCAACTCTAAACACACTTGAGTTGTTCAAAATTCAATATTCTCAATGTTCAGAAATACAATTATTCAGGGAAATTTTCATAAATATATGTGAACAATGTAAAATACTAAGAAAATATTAATGGTAGAAGCTAAGAGTAAAAGAAAATATTTATATACTCGTAATAATACCAAATCATCATATTGGTATAGTTAATTGAATGATCTATTATAGACGACAGTAAACATATTAGTATACAAATCCGTCATACTCCTTGAATCATTATTACAGACGCCCGAACGGTTTTAAACATAGTGAATATACAGGCAGACTATTCATAATTTAGTATATCAGAAATATGTGCAGTAAATATTACATATGATATTTAATATTACATTTAATATTTTATAAGAAAATGAAACCAATGTATATTTAATTTGTCAATTTTTCATTAAGATTATTTCTAAATAAAATTCACTTCTACTTCAAGTGCCTAGCAAGCGATTATAAAATGTTAGACGAATATGCAACAGTTATTATTATCACAAACGTATATTTCATTTACAGAAATATTAAATTTTACAGAGTTAAATTTTATTTCTTAAATAGTTATAAATTACTAAATAGACACCTAAAATGATGTAAATGGAAGTCGTGTGGTTTCTAACATCCCAGCTTTTAGTTTAGGTTTTTTCAGGCATATTAAAATTAATATTTTTTTCAGTTTGTTGTTTTAATAAGTTCTAGTTGATAATTATTTTATAAATCAAACAGAATCACACTGAGTCTTACGCAAAACTATAAGACGCTGTCCAATGAATACATTAATAATGCTCTTATTTATAATGTTAAAATTCATAATAAATTTTAATGAAAGAAGATTGAAAGGTAATAACATTTCTTTTGTACTTTTCATTTTTACCAGATTATTATCGACTACTATCGCATGAAATAATTCAAAAATATTATTTTTAATGTCAAGTGAATTAATTTTTTTTTAAAGTTAAATATGTTTAAAAAGAAGAAAGCATTTGAAATGACGCCATTGGTTAAGAAGATGGCGGTGTTTTATGACCCAAATGGCTGCCCTATATTGAAATATCATTCATGGCGCGGCCCCCTCCCCACCAGTATAAACAAACTGCCCTAATTAGGAGAACGCCATCAAAAGAAATTTGGTTAGTCATCTTTCAAACATATGTCATTTAGTTCTTAATGTCTCTAACACTTGCACGTTTATAGTTCCTCCTCTGAAGATGCATACTTTAGCAGCACTGAAATCTGCAGAAATATTTAAAGGTGAAAATTCAATGTAAGAACCGTTGACAAATGATGAACAAGAATTACACAAAACCTTAATAATTCTCTTATTGTCAACCTTTATCCTTCCTAGCTTATAACCTGTAAGTTCATAGAGTTCTCCATAATGTTCGGTTGCCTCCATGAATCAACATATGATTGGTAAAACTATAATTACATTTGCCAATCATATATTAGATTTACGTTTATTATAATTTAAATGAGTAAATCCCTTGTTCATATCACCCTGGTTTATTAAATATACCAGGGTGATACGATATTTATTAAATATTATTCTTCAAATCATTGGATTATATTCCGTAAATTTTACTTCAGTTAAATTTACTGCCTATATTTTTTATTAAAATTCTAGTTACGTTTAATTAAAATATTTCATTGTGGTGGAATGCTTATGTTTTTTTTTATTTTAATAAGTAAAAACAACACGAACGCAAAAGCTGTAGTTTACTGGTAATGTAAACAATGTTTTTCGTAGTTAATTCTACAAACCTTATTTTATACGATTCATAACAATTTCATACTTACTAACGGTTTTTATACGATTACATCTCTACGGTTAATTTAACAGATCAAATATGAGCATAAAACTTTTCCTGACCAATATCAACAACACTAGAAAGCCAGTAGGAAGCTTATTCTTTTCCTTGAATCTCATTAATTATCTTGATGTGAGGTATTGAGTTTAAATTGGTTAAATCCTGTATAAAGTTGATTATTATTAAATAAGGTATATTAAGCCATACTTACGCCACACTAATATCAGTTAATATAAATACAGTTCATTATAAAAAAATAAACAAAAATAAATAAATGACACTCACTTGCAGTCTCTAACTTTTGGTTTGAATCATTAGGAGAAATAAGAACACTGGTACAGAGATGGTTGGATACCCAATGTTGCCATTTGTGTGTCTTATTTATTAATGTTTCTTAATCTATATTGAACTTTGTCCTGTTCAGATCGTCTTTTTTTAACGTAAAAGTTTTAATATAAATAGTAATCTACTAATATAAAACCTAATAAAATATAATAATACTAATGATCAAACTACAATAAGAAATGAAAACAAGACTTAAGATCTTTCAACCGTAACAAGCGATCTTCGTCAGAGTCAAAAACCCAACTGAGTTTTTGACCAGTTGGGTTTTTGACTCTGATGAAGACCGCTTGTTACGGTTGAAAGATCTTAGTCTTGTTTTCCCATTTCTTATTGTGGTTTGATCATTGATTGTTATTTCACGTGCTTATGTGAAATCTTTTAATAATAATACTAATATAAATACTAAGAATAACTAATGCAATAGCTAGTAACTAAATAGTATTAACTAAGTAACTAGTAATAAATAATACAAAGTAACTAATATACTAAACCAACAATCAATATTTTATATTTTTAACTCACTAGGTATGCATGAGTGTATAGTATTTACTTGTATTCGGGGAAACGTTGGTTCTTAAACGATTACTTCTTATTTTCTCTTTTTTACCTTAATTCTTAATTCATAAATAATTTAAACCATTATTTTTTTATATTTAAACTTTGGTTTTAAAAGATAATGTTTAATTTGTATTGCAGAACCAATCTGGTAATATGAAATAGCCCGATCACCACCGCAGGTGACCTACAGAAAGTCAACGTCATTTACGAGTATAGATGTACGAAAGGGGAGTGTGAGCTCCTGGCTAATGCCAAATATATAGGAATGACGAGGACAACATTATCAAAACGCCTGCAAAGTGGAGCCATAAAAAAGCATACCTTGGACAAACATAATATATATATATCTATATATATATTGTTAAATAACGCCCCATATTTGGCTTGTATCTGCTTCTTACACAATTTCTCCAGTTTCCGGAATTCCTTCCTCGTCTCTTCATTAAAACTATAAAGTCTATCACCAATATTACTAGTCGACATGTTTTGAATGTACCACATTCATCATCAGGACAATAATGAGAGTAATAGTAGGAAAGCTAGTTATATATATAGAGATGGATTATTAATGGAATGTTTACAGGGCATCGCCCTGTATCACAGCGCATTATGGGGGATTAAGGTAATTAACTTTTACAAATATATATATATATATATCATAAACAAAATGCGACCCAGAAGCACTTATAACACTTAAGACAAACTGTGCCACATAGAAAGAAACATAACAAAGGACTCACTTTTCAATATTTTGACCGTTACGGTGGTCGTCCTCAGCAGAAAAAGTGACTTGACGGTGGGACGACAGTCCATTCATGTATTGATTCTCTATTATTCTATGGTTCACAGTTTATTTTAAGTATATATATATATATATATATATATATATATATATATATATATATATATATATATGCATGTGTGTGTGTGTGTGTGTGTTTTGTTTGTTTTTGATTATGGCATCGAGATTCAGACAGTTTTCTAAGTTTAAAATCGAACTCTCATTGCCGACGTTTTGGTTTTATTTTTAAACTCAGCAACGAGAGCTTGTTTTGAACCCAGAAAAACTTACTGAATCTCAATTACATAATAACCCTATTTAAAAACGTTTGTTATAATATTGACTTTATATATATATATATAAATAAAATAGGATTTCACAATGAACACGTGAAGTAATTATAGATTTTAGTCTTATTTCATTTTTTTTTTTATTGTAGTTTGGTCGTTGATTTTTATTTCACGTACTGGTTGTAAAATTGTGTTATATTAGTATATATGGACAGCATGTATTCTACCAAATATACATAATTAAAATTAGCTGTTTTTTGCATTGAAAAGTTTAGAGATAGCTAGCTAAATTTTTTGGTCATTTTAACTTTTGTTTGGCTGAAGTTGCCAGTAGGAGAACAAAAATCTTGCACTCTGGTTGACCCACTGAAGTCAGTCCTTTGAAACAACTACAAGCATGCATCCATATTTGATTACAGATACTTTATAATAATCGAGGTATACTGATTAAGAAATCGTACACTATTATCTCACTATAACATCTGCTGGGGCAGATGTTATGGCGACAACAAAATTGACTGAAAATTTGAGACCACCAGTGCTAAAATTGTGAATTAGCTACTGTAAAACTTATACAGTAGCTGCTGTAAATTATACATATATTTGCATAAAAAAGGTAAAAGAATTCTACATATGCACAACATTTATATCAGAAACATCTGTATACTAGTCTTTACTAGTATTTTTCCTGCCTTCTGGACTAGGCTTTTTCCAAGTTAACTTATTGCAACAAGAACTGAATGTCATACGTTATGTACAAAGTTAAATATATTAATTTTATTACTATAAGGTCATAAGAGACGTATCTGATTGAATTTATTGAAAGCTTCAAATTGTTGTCCTAACACTATCAGTCATGGATTTGTTATAGTTGTTATCTAAAGCGATTAACATTTCAAAGAGAAACTGTTATATTTTCGTTGAGTACATTCTCCAATGCAACGGAATGCTGTCTACTGAACCAAAAACCAGCGGTCAAAAGTGCTTGACACTAATACTAAATGTGTTACCACTTCCATTTTACCCCTCTACCTAAATAGAAACCAAATTAATTTAAAATTACGATTATCTCTTTAACTTATATTGAAAATATTAAAACTAATTAATTTATTAACACCATAAGTGAATTTTTAATAATATTTATCTTTATAATAACTATTTTAATCATTATTATAGATTTCTATGTCAAAATAATGCGTTAACTTTCTTAGTTTTTATAATTTTTTTAACTAATATTTTTTATTTTACTTCTAATTTATATATATAGGATATATATATCCTATATATAGGCAGGGTCATCGCCCTGACTTCCTGTGGAACTGCGAATTAATTTGTAATTCGCTCTTCGCTCTTCACACCTCCTGATGACGACGATGGTAGAAATATCAATGTGAGTTATTTATGTGTCTTTCTGTGTGTTTCCTTCGTTTTGAATTTATTTTATATATATATATATATATATTGATAAAAGTATCGACCGTGGAATAGAAACAAAACTAAAGTTTATCGGGACTCGGTCAGTTTTTTAGGTTCAAATTAAACTCTCATTGCCAACGTTTCGGTCTTTATTTAAAATCTTTTTAAATTTGTAGTGTAATACTTAGTTTTTCTGTTACAAAAATGTGTACTTCTGCCTATGAAAAAGGTTTTAAATAAAGACCGAAACGTTGACAATGAGAGTTTAATTTGAACCTTAAACTTTAGGTAATATATATATGAGTAATTGATATGTTCTAACATCAATGTTGCATTTTCTCGGGTACAAGAAATACAAAGGCAATGTAGTTGATTTTGATTCTGAAGAGCTCGCTATGTCTTTAAGATAATGCTTATTGTCTAGGAGTTCCCCATTAATATATTCTTGAAGTGTCTTCTTCATCAGTAAGTTTATTAAGCTAAACATTCCTATGGAATTCAGCAATATCAGTAACTCAATTGCCACATTTATAAATAAAACTTTTGTTTTTTTTTAAGAAAATATCAGAAAATTAATTTGTAATTTGCAGCATTTATATTTACTTTAAATGGTACCCTTTTTTAAAGCAATAGTCGTCTTCAATATTTTCTTAGATAATTAAGAGGTTCTTTATAATTTACTTTAATTTGCTGTTGGAAAAGACAGTTATGTTACGAGTAAATTATTTTTTTAGACAAATGAACGTAACGTTTCTTTGGTATTATTTGAATTGTTACAATTTAGTAACATAAGTAAAATTTTAGCTTGATTCGTTTATGCTTTTTATAATCTTTTTACTGGATGAAAAATTTCTGTAAAATACAGATAAATTTAATGCTTTTAATATTAAAAAAAAATATTTAATTTCAAAGTAATGGAGAAGATAAACTGTGTCATTTCAACTATAGAGGGATGACAAAATTGAAATTATGTTTACTTAAGCCTGCTAAGATATTCGTAGCAAGAAACAACAGTCAAACAGCAATATCTGAAGACTGATATCACTACGGAATTGAGTCAACCCGAGTACGCTCGCAATATTAATAAACATCAAGCCTCTCCTAACTTTGGGTTAGTGGTAATAAGCACATCGCCAGCAACATTGACACATTAGTTATTAGTTTACGCTCACTAGATCAAAATTATTACAATGTTATAACCAGAAAAAAAATAATTTGCTATCAACATTAAATTATTTTAATTTGAAAAAAGTTTAAAACTAAAAATAATTAACCTACGAACTAATATATCATATATTTCACATAAATTTATAACATATCATTTGTTTAAATAATTTTTAGAAAGCATTATAGATATTGTAAAAATATGCAACCTATGTGTTACGATTTTTATAATAATCTTACATTATTAAATATACTGAAGGTTGGTTAGAATCAAGGAGTTAAATGGTATCTTTGTTTGCTTGAAAACAGTTAAAACTAAAAATTATAAAATGTGTCCTTTTGCTACTATTTCTATTGGTTTACTAACTTCAAACTTTTATTGTCCATTTTAAATTGTTTTCACAACATTAGTCGTTGTTCTAAATCCTGTGAGATATCAGGTACTCATTAATGTTCCCTACTCCAAATACACTTGATTACCCAAATAGGTAAAATTTAGCAGTTCCAGCGTAAAATGTGCATTGTGTGATATAAAAGACCAATGTTCTGCCTATTTGTGTTCTAACTTGCAACTAACGTGCAACCTAACGTAACCTAACTGTTATGATACAAACGAATGAATAATTTAATGTTGAATAAAGACTCCTTTAATCTTTAATAAAGAAATCTTTAATTCAATATTATAATTGAAGCAAACCAGTGATTAGTTATAATAAGTACAAATGATTGGATGTATACAAATGTTTGTACTTACCAAAGAGTACAAACAAAAGACTTACTAAAAAGAAAATAAAAAGTAAAATTACAGTTTTAAATTGATATTTTGTAAGTAAATCATGTTGTCATAATAGTATCAACATTAATAAATGCTAAATACTATTATTATTGCGTTAATTAAACGCAATCAAATAAAAATGAAAAAATATAGGAGAAATATCATTTTAGCCTTTAAACATATTTGTGTACATTAAAATGAACAGACACTATGACATTAAAGATTATCAGAAGCAGATGTTCTTATTAAATGTATTCATTATTAGTTCATATAATTGGCAAGTGTCATGAGTAATACGACTTGTGATTTGATCTCATTTTCAACGTAAAATTTAAACGTATTGACCTTTAACCAAGATGTATTTGAAGATTGGATAAGGCAGAATCACAAATAAGGTTAAGTGATTTATTTTTTGAATATCATTTGTTTATTAAAAGCATCCCAATTAGTAAAGGTTGAAAATAAATAACATTATGTCCTTAGACTACAAAAAGACAGCAATGTAGCTGGAATTAAATCTATTTCCAAAGCATTCCATGGATACAGATTATCCCTCTATATATAAAATTCTACAATTGATTTCAAAATGGGATTTCCAATTTTCTTGAAGTTGTTGATCCTGGAAAGGTATTAAATAAATTAAAGTAATGAACTCTAAAGGTTAACATTATAGAAAGTTATATTATTTTTATGATTTAACTAAGTAATATAATGTTTTATTATGTACCGTATTTGACGGTATATAAAACGCACTTTTTTTTTACCCAAAAACATGCTTCGAAACTTTATATACGTCTTATATACGAAGTTCAGGTGTTATATTGGCTAAATTTTCCTCTGTCGCTCCATTACCTAATTGACTAATACATCATTATTTCTAGTAATATTATAGTTAGTTTTATTATTATTACCAATATTGTTACTTTAAAAGTGATTATCGTAATAATGATTCAATTCTGTGACCCTCACTTACTTTACGATCAGTAATAGGACCTCTATCTACCCAAACTTCAAGCAAAAATATTTTATTACTAGTATTATTATTACCAGTATTTTAGTACTTTTGAGATGCTTTGCTTATGCTTATTGCTTATCTGTGCTGCCAAATTGATTTTATAAAGCTATATTTCTGCTTGTGCAATGTGCTGCTAGACTGCTTTCAACAATATATGCTTCAAATACTCCAGAAACTTTTTTCCTGAGTTTGACCTGCTAACATTGGGATGCGTCTTATATGCCCCTGCGTCCTATATGTCGTCAAATACGGTAATCTACTCCTCAAAATCCCAATCAACCGTAAAATTTAATCTCACTATTAGTACTGTTAGTACCATAGAGCTTTGAAGAATTATGTATATAATTATAAACTATTTTAACTCGTAGATTTCCTTCACCACTCCAATGCATTTAGAATAATTCCATCTTCACGGAATGATAACTAAGTGATGCCTCCGAGCTAGTGGTGACTAATCAAATCATCACCTAGTTTTCACTTCTTGAAGATGGAATTAATCTGAAAGTACTCGAGTGGTGAAGGAAATCTACGAAATAAGATGGTTTATAAAATTTAAACAATGAAACTGTAATTGTTTATCACTTGTTTACATTTTGACATTCACCTCTTTGTGTGAATAGTTTAGTTAGTTTAATGTTAGTTTAACAAGCCTATGTTAAACAAACACTTAAATATTTATCCAAGTAAACTTTTGTGGGGGTCATATATAGTTTATTAAAAGTTGCATACATTGTTTCATCTGTTAACAATTAAATTTAACTATTGTATTTAATACTATGTTTAAATATGAATTAATTAAATTTATACTATTGTTTGAAATGTAATAACAAGATTTCACAATAAACACGTGAAATAATAATCAACGTGAAAACCACAGTTAAACATTGGAAAAAAGACTAAGATCTTAGTCTTCTTAACTCTTAGTCTTTTTTCTGATTTCTTACTGTGGTTTGGTTTTTGTGGTTTTTACTGTGATTTTGTACTTTGAAATATAATAAAGAACAAAGATATGTCAAATAATAATGATTCTCATTATTCTGTTTTCTCACTGAGTGGGATAATTGCCTGATAAAATGTTGATTTGGCTTGATGATGTGGCTCGCGCTTTAAATCCAAGGTTATAAAGCTTGTTGGGTCGATGACTCGACAGGCGTTCTCCTGTTTCCATGTGAAAAGATGTTATCTTTTCTTGCCTTAACAGGAGAACAACAATGTTGTGCCAAAGCTGACCATGACAGCCTCTGCTGTCATCATCAGTAAAACTAGGGCCAGAAAACTGGCACTCACTCATGACTAAACCCTGAATCCTGGGATAATGGGATTTAACGCTACTTCCCCTTTCAGTCAAGGGGACCAAACGCTTAACAGTCTTAAGCTAGTCGTTAAACTAATAAACGTAGATAAGTTCCAGCCAGATATGCTGTTTTATTTTTAAAAAAAAAACTTTTTCATTACTATTCAATTAATTATTGATTCCATAGCTACTAACATCATTTAATTATCAGCATTCGTATATTTTTTGAAAATATGAGTTTTGGTATGTTCCAAATCCTTCCACATTACTTTTTAAATTGCAATAAATAATTATGCTTTGATATTTATGTGAAACAAAATCTTAAACTTTGAGCATCATTTTGATGCTCACTAATTATGCATAATTTTTGAATCTATACATATAATCAAAATCAATGATCAAACCACAATAAGAAATGGACAGAGTGAAACAGCCAACTGACCTTTTATAATCAGAAAAAAAGTCCAGTAAGGAGCATATGGAATGCCCGATAATTTGCAGTATGTTAAATAATTTATTAAATATTTATTTTAACTTATTCCTATATTTTCTAGTGTTTAAAGAGTTACAGATTTGCTATTGTTTGAAAACAACCAGCTTTGTTTGATTCTATCACTTATGATGGCGTAGTTCATACTAAGTACGAAAAACAAGATTTTTTACTTTTACTGTAAAAAATTGATCCATTCTGAATATGAGCTCACTATAAGTAAAACTGTTTAACGTATGTATGTCAAAAGTTATTATTTTGACGAAGTCAGGCATCAGGAAGCTCATCAGTGTACACAGCTAATTGGTTGTACACTCACTAGCTTATTCTACTTAAAGAGATGGTGATTTTTAATGGCATTTAGGATAAAACATCCCCATCACATCTACTTCTTGAATGTCATAAATCTTAGTCCGTATTTATGAATTTTTCTCGTAAGTTGATATTTTATGAATAATTTTTACTTTCTTCACTTTTGTTTTTATGTTTTTTACTTTCATATGCTCCCATTACGAAATATAGAAGAATGAAAAATGGCGCGTGAACTTATTCATTATTAAGTTTTCTTTGGAAATATATATTCAAAGTTCCTTGAAACCACTAAAATAACCTTGAAACACTGTCTGTGTTTTTATGTGTTAGTGAGTGAGTGAGTGAGAGAATGAGTGTGTGTGTGTGTGTTTTTGTGTGTGTGAAGCAGGAAAATTCAAAAATATTATAACCACAAAATTTTCTGTTGAAACTAGTGTTAGCTCTGAAACAGAACAGCGAGCAAAATTAGAAAATTCTTTATGTGGTAATTCCATTGGAAAAATTCGGTTTCAAAGCTGTTTGTTAAAAATATGTTAGAACCTATTTTTAAATGACTACCTAACTAACGATTTACTTTGATTATATATTAGGCTATTAATTATTCTTGAAAACGAATTGTATCCCTTATAGAAAATATTAGCTGTTTGTTAAAAGTTCTTAAGGTTAGCAAGGAAGTATGTTTGCCAGAGATGAGGAGGAGTAAATTTCTCCAGTAATGGAATTTGAAATGTTAATGATGTGTGTGTGAGTTTGTTATCGGATATGACAGTGTTGGTTTACTTAAGACGGCCCCAGGCGGAACACCCAATCTAGCTAACTCAGGATTACTTGGCTTAACTCTAATTTAAGTGGGAAGCAGGAGAGGAATATACGTTTCTCTCGGAGTGGCTTTAATGAACGCCAATCATCGGCAGATTTCATTACTGATGGTGCCTGGCGGTGCAGACTTGAGAGTTGATAAGGTGCCGGTGGGCGGAGCTTTCTCCCTTCCACTTTCCCGGACGCGAACGTAATTTGGCGAAACGATGTGACAGCCTAAGTTTAACTATTTACTCTGAGTTTGTCAGGAACATGACTTGAGCTTAAAAGCTTTCAAATGGAGGCCTCTCCAGTCCTGAAACTTCCATCCCCTTCAAGGACTATAATTTCCAGCCTACTTTCAGAAGCTCTCAGACTGAAATCTGCTTTCAAAACTTTGCTCCCAAAATGAAGGAATACCGTCTACTGAATATTTCATGAAGCACCTGAGTTGAATTAAATTTAGATCCAATACAACTAGTTGAGGTGAATGCAGACTCTCAACTCTGAAACTAATTTTGAATATGGAATCGTCAATTTAAATTTTAAGTGAGTAAGCGTTACAAAAATAATAAGACAGCAAATATAATAAGCTTGTGGTGGCTGACTGTCACAAACGACAGTGATTTTAATGCAAACTTCCTTAAAACTGTCTCCAACTCTGATAGTCCATACTCCATTTAAAAAAAAAAAAAAATAAATAAAGGCAGAAATTTGAACAATTATTGTTAAACTGTATCGTGGAGAAAAGAAATTCCTGAAAAGAATAATAAATACTTATGGTAGTTAATACTTAATTGTGAGTTATTGTTTAAGGTTATCTGTTGCATTTTTTATGATGCCTTTACAAAGTTGAAATAAAAGGTAACTCTCTTAAATGAAATGGGTGTTTGTCATCTACGTAAAATGAATAGTATACGTAAACTTTGTAAGATTCAAGCCAAGTACAAAGTAACATATCTTGTATAAAACGCACTATGCCATGTTGCTCTAAAATGTTAATTTCTTTTACTTAAGTATTTCTTAAAAATCTGTATATTTATTTAAAGCCGGTATATTTTACTAGTCTATAAAGAGGCAAAAAAAAGTTGAGTGTTATCTTACACCAGATTTCTTTTACAGTGTTGTAGATGCGTTAAGAAAAAAAAAGTAAATTTAACAAAAATCCTATTTCTACATTAAGTGAAATAAGAATGGGTTGTAACGTCTTATCTCGAGTACTACTGTTGCTGAGGTTGCACCGATTTCAGTGTTTTCCGACACTAGCAACTATAGAATAAAGCATAAACGGTGCTATTCTTTCATAATTTGACGTACACTGACTTCTATTTTATTTATAGACATGTTTTAGTATGTTGTTTAAAGTTCAGGATCAAATTAAGCCATTTTAATATTACTCCCATGTTATCACTCAATAGTGTGAGATTATGTATTCATTTTAATTAATTCGCCCCTATGTTCCTCAAGCTCTTAAATGCATGTAGTTTTTAGACGGTAACTTGAAGAAGAAGGACAAGTGTTCGAACGAGTTGTTTAGTTTTTTATGATAAACTTTTTTTGTGTGGAGACTTATTACTTTCCCAATATGAATAAATACAACACTGTAACAGATTACACATTTAATGAATTAATGCATTAGTTGTTTATTTTTCAACTCCCACACTTATAAGCCTTTCACCTTTTAGTGTTATTCTAGGGCCGGAGATTGTTGCTCATTTATTATTTGGCACCCATTTTAGTAATGGGCGGGCCACATTACTTGTTGATTCTTCATTTGGAGTCCTAAATTTGAACTATCTCAAGTATATTTAGAGTAGCGATATTTAACGAATAACTGATATCGAATAGATTTGAGACCGATGGTTTAACGTCCACTCCGAGGAACAGTATGCTCATATTTTTTCATCGCACATCTTAATAAGTCAAGGACCAAGTGAGTATCGAACCCTGGACCTACCAGTTTAGAAATGAACACGTTAACAACTCAGCTAACCTGCCACCCTACCGATATTTAGCGAAGCAGGCTAAACTACAAACAAAATCAAAATTAAAAGCTTTGTAGCTGGTTCAAAGTAATCTTTTGACGGTGTCATTTGATGTGGAGATTGTTTGGGGAGTTATAGATTTGTTATTATTACTGGAAAATGAAATAACATTAGAATTGAAATTTATGATGATACAATTAAGAGTCTAAGCTGTTTTATTATTTTCACAGAATTAAAAAAAAATATTAGCGATATTAGGATAAAAACAATTTAGAATAAGGGGTTTTTATTAAAAGGAAAAAAAAATGAAATGGGGATAATTAAAGAAAAATAGTGTAGAAGAGCAAGATGAGAAAATAAAAAAAAGTCCAAACAACACTGATACAATTATGAACTTTACGACAATAGAGGTAGTTACAAAAATCAGACAATCAGTTTATTATTGAGTTCAGATAATCCTGAATCTCAGGTGGTGTGATTGATTTTTGATTAAGACAGAGGGATTGAAGTGATTAATAAATAAGTTATTTAGAAGTTTGACGATTCTACGATCTTTAAGATATGCAAAAATTTTATTTAATAACTGGAGAAAGATTGGAATACCATGGTGATAGCGGTTAGTGTGTAATGATGGCATTGATTTGAACTTAATAAGAGCAGATATTACAAATTAACGAAAGTGTTATATTTAATAAACTTTAGCTTAATTTGAACATTCAGAGAGAATATATCAGTTATTGCAATTATATCTTCAAAGCATTTTAGAAATTTCCTAACAAGAAGATGAAGTAAATTGGTTGGTTTAGGGGAAAGTTGTAGGAAGATAGAAGTAGATTAGGGAAGGTTGAGATGAATCACGTCGGAGAAATATTTCTGTATGTATATGAAGGGATTAGGCGGAAAAGGGAAGGGTTGCGGAGGGATATAAGCAATAATGTAACCCTAGGGAAAGGTTATAACGCTCAGGGAATAAATCTGCACAGGGCCAACTCATTTCCCTCACAACTTAGTCCAAATATCAATATATCTCAGTGAGGGCCGCTAATATTTACTTAGCTTTCCTTCCATCTCCTCTACCTCCCTTTATTGTTCCTCCTGATAAAAAACATTCCAAAACCCAAGAAAATTAACATTTAACAAATAAGTATACATAACCACATATGTTGGTATATATTTATGTACAAGTTATGAAATAAATAGCTATTTTATTTATTCAACGAAACATTTTATACTAATGCAATAATGTAATGTACGATCACAATATACGGAATGAAAAATTTTTTTCAAAAGTTCTACCTTTTTGTTAAATTTAATTAAAAATATTCGGTAAGTTAAAAATGTAATAGTGTTAACATTGTAAATTTGTTAATTATAAAGTAAAAAAGATAAAATTTCTAAAAGAAAACTATATATGCATTAAAATTTGAAATTAAGAACTCCTTATACATGTATAATTTTATAATACTATGAGTTAATCATTTTATACTATATACTATGGTATATGCTATATACTATACTATGGACTGTAAGCTTATTAAAAGTTATCAGCTTTTATTACATAATCCATACATTCTTGAAAAATTTTTATCAAAACAGAATTTTATTGCAGCCCTTGATGATCAGAAATTTCATAAATTTTACGAGAAAGTTTTAAATTTTCATTCGGTTTTAATGGTACAATCTTCAAAGGTGTACATTTTTCTATGTTTAAAAACATTTATGTCTAAGCATGTTACAGCTTTGTTCTCGAACTTAAAAGCTCAAACACAAATTTCTGTTCTTGCTGGCTTGACTGCTTGCTACTATACAGAAAGTAGAAAGTTGGCATTTAGTAAAAACCGTTAGATAATTATTAATATTATGTGTATATTTATTATTAAATAGGCTGCCCAACTCCCATTGGTGACCAATAAAAATAATAATTCAATGGGATGTTTTTCTTTTTGTTTAAACCGAGTATCTGATATCGCACAGGCTCGGGACCGACGGCTTAACGTCTCTGAGGGCGATGTACTTAGATTTATTCACCTTCCGCGTGAATAAATCGAGGGCCAGGTGGGGATCGAACCCTGGACTACCAGCCCAGAGACAAGTACGTTAACCACTGAGCTAATCTGGCCCCCATTTGACTGAAATTGTTTAGAATAATTTTATACTAATTTCAAACTTTTATTTTACTTACTTATGCATTTTTTCCTTTATGCACTGAAGATTATTAGTACTAAATTTCAAAAAAATGGAAGTTTTATAGAATTTAACTACCACATAAAGTTGAATGGCATTCGAACTAATGAACGAAAATTAATCTAAAAATTTGTGATTATAAAAAAGAATTAAAAAGAATGAAGAATTTCTATTAAACAATTTACTTTTTTTAATGTCATCAATGAAATGAAGACCGATCATATAAAACTGCATTACTGAATCAGTGAAGATTATTTGCATCACTGAAAAGTAAACGATAAACTGTAAATAATAAGTAAATGCTACTTTGCGAGAAAAATGTTTCGAATAGAATTTGTTCATAATAACTTTTTTAATCAGTTCAGCTTTTTTTTGTTTTTTCTATAACGACATTTGATTTCAAAATATTTTAATGTGAATATTTTTTTGTTAATTGCTTATACAAGTTTAACAATCAGCTCGATCTAAGAATTCATTTACGCAGAGCTTTTCAATAATAGAGTTAATTAATAATTTTGTTTATTAGCTACGTACATTTAAACTCACACGCATTAAAGATATAAAAAAGTGTGCTAACGGAATTTCTTATTCATTAACATGAATAATTAAAATATCATGGTAATTGACAAAAAAATAGTTTATTTTAATAACATATGAACTGGCTTTTTAATCTTTTTTCACTATGGCATATAAATTTACATGATAGGAGACCTCTTTTCTTCAAATTGGATGTCTTGGGCACTTTTTTAGTGCAAACAAATGAACTTGCCATTGACAGTGAGAGGTAAGATTTCTATATCCGTATTTGAGAAATATTCTCTTAACTGGTATGTTAAAATAAATATTTATCTTTTTAAAAACTTATTTAGTATTTCACCCATCCTTGGCAGTTGGACCATTCAGTTTGTTGCCATTTTTATAAAATGACTTATATCAGTATATTTTATGATTAAAAGTAATTATATCAGTTTTCCATTTTAAAATTTTAACAGATTTACATGTTTTGAGGTCTGGTGAATCCATATTTGAAGTATTCTTTTAGTGTGTGAGTAGGTGTGGTTGTGTGTTAGGGTGTGTAACGTCTGTTGACATGCTGCAGGTCCCCACAATCTGATAGATCAATTTGATATAACCAACAAAATGAGACTTAAGTTTCTTAATATTTTACCATTGGACCAGGCACACTAATAATTCAGAAATGCTGCAGAAAAATATCACTTTTGTTGATAATTAATTAATAATGAATCTGCGAATAATACTGCACTGTAATGTATGTGTGGTATACTATGAAAGTTAATTATGAAATAGTCTTCAAGATTGTAATATCTACAGTTCTTAATTACACATAACCATACCTACTTACAAACATCGTTAAAATAAATTTCAAAAATGGTCACCAGAAGGCCTCAAAAATTTGCCAAAACGTTAAAACTGAAAATGTTGATTACTGAAACGTTTCCTTTAATAGCAATTAGCACATCGTGATTTCATTAGCTTCTGCGACCTTACCACTCCCCGTTAAAGATCCCTTCGTTAATAAACTAGTAACACCAAATTCAAGATTCCCAATCTATATTTTCAATTTACTTATTAAAAAGACAAATATTCACTTAAGAAGACTATTTAAGAGGACTTTTTATATAATATGGATATAAAAGTCAAATGTCTTTCTGTCTATGGTTAATGAGTTTGTTTTCTCTGTTGAAATGCCCAAGACATCCAATTTCAAAAAAGTGGTCTGTTTTCTTGCCAATATCTCAGTGACAGTATAATTTTTTTTTTTAAAAATAGAGTTCACAAATTTTTCAAAAAGAACAGATTATTTAAATTACTATTATCAAATTGCGTTTTTTTTACGCTTTTTTGATATCTTTTACTTTTGTATTCCTGAATGTATGCAACTAATAGAAAAAATTATTGTTATTAATTGCATACTAAAGACGTCTGTATCGATGACTTTTTAGTTAGTGTCAAGGTTTAAATATTAATTGTATTGCGGCAGCTGTCTAATTTCATTTGTAATTTGAGATTAAACAATTATTGATCTATGCTACAGTGACACCATTACAGCTGACAATTGTGTTAACGGTAGTGATAAGAATGACATCGTTAATTGCACTACTTGCTGATAAAAATCATTAAAATAAAAAAAAAGAATGTTGCTCTTTTGTTACATTCTTAACAATAGTGCTGTATTGTCTATTAATAATAATGAGTTTAGTTTGTATAATTTTCGGTTGGATGTGTGCTGCGAGTGTTTTAAATCAAGAAAGTGTGCATTGGGCCAAAGTGAATGTAAAATATTGCCGTAGATGACCTCGATTAGTTTTTGAGCAATTCTAACTCATAGGAAAGGCAGTAATCCTTGAATTTCTGTGATAATGGGGACTAGCTTGGCCCAGTGGCAACTTTCTCGCCTCAGGACTGATATGTTTGGGGTTCAGCACCCACTCTGGCCCTCGATTTATTCACACAGTAGATAAATAAATCTGAGCAAGTTGTCCCACCGAGAAGACGTTACTCCTTCGGTCTCAAACCTGTACGATGTCAAGTATTCGTTAACGATCCCTACTCAAAATACGTGATTTAGACAAAATGTAGGACTTCCTATTCAGAATCATTGTGTGGTATGACAGAGTTCGACCTATGTGTAACTTGTGGGGCTTACTACAACCTAATATAGATCTGATAATTGTTATCTTTTTATCAATATTGTGCTCCAAAACTAACAACAACTGGAAAAAAACATTGTTTTCTTTGTATGATAACAATTTAAAGTTACATTCAGTAAAATTATTTTTTCAACACTTTGATTTCCCATGTACTAGTTTTGTATTTATACTCATATTGATCTTGCTTATACAGGATAATAAGAATCATTATACACTGTATGAAGATTGTATTATACGGCAAATGGTCAGTTAAATTTTTCTTATTTGTTTTAATGTTGGTAATTTTTTTTCAGTAAACAGAAAAGCTATTCAAGAAGGTATAGTTTTCCTTTAATAATACAAACAGATTTCATCTGGAATAGTAATTCCTTTACTAATTGATTGAGAGAAAGTTTAATAAATCATTGTTAAAGTGAGTAAACTTAGGATCTTTGAGTAAAGTAAATTTACTTTGGAACAATGGAGAAAGTGATTGGCAAGTTTGGGGAATAGATTAGGATATTGAGGTGCCTTGGTACGAAGCAATACAAATAGGCCGCGAGACAGTTACTGCCTAGGCTCCAAGCACCTGCGGGCTCCAACTTCGAATCAAGTTATTGTTGAATATGTCGCCATTAAGGGGCTGTTAGGTGGGTGGGTGGGGGAAGGATTAATAATGCGAGATAACCAAGTTAGTCTGGGAATAATGGCGAATGACAAAAGGAGAGGAGTTGTCAGTTGAGCACCAAAGCTGTGGGGGGGACTTTCCTTGAAGCTCTGATGCATATTAAACAGCCGAAGGACCAGTAAAAGCCCCCGAGGCGGTATTCAAGATGGCGACAATGTGGTTAGAATGTATCATTAGAAGACCCCCTCTCTTCTCTCTCTCAAGGAGGTGTATCTTCCCTTCATTTCCTAAGGCGGTTCCTCCACTAGACGTGCTCTAATACAACCAGACAATATATATCACCCTCCCTCTCACCTAACGTCTAAGTCACTCTACTATAATTTATACCTCCTTCACTCCAATCCCTAACTTGCTAAGCTTCACTCCTTTCTACTTGCTTAACCAACAAACCCCTCTTACCTCCAACACTTACTTCACTTACCTTCACATTTTCCTTTCTTCCATAATTAAAAGTAAACATATTGAAAAATACAGTCCACATAAAAAAATAACAATTTTTTTATTTTTGATTTATCATGTTTATACTACTCCATCAACGTTATTTTCATATAATAGGAAAAATTCCAATGCTCACATTAATATGTAAGTTTACTTTCCCCGTTTTTTTTAAAATCTTGTTTATTTGCTATTTAGAACTCAATCTTTATTCTTTACGAATGTATTATGGCAATAAAAAAAATATAATTAGGGTTTACATGCGATTGGTTGATTCTACTGATCAGTTGATTCTGATCATTGATCAGTAGATTATGACTACTGTTTCTGATTAGTTGATCAGTAGTCATAAACTCTGGCTGAAGTTAACCAGAGTAAGAAGTTAACGAGTACTTATGTTTTTATGCATATATATGTTTTTTTTAGATTTTTTCAGGGGCAGTACTCCGCCATCAGGAATTTATTTATTTATCCTATATGCACTGCTTATGGATTACCTGTATTACATACACAATATTACATTAGAGATATAAAAAGATTTCACATAAACACGTGAAATAACAATCAATGATCAAACCACAATATGAAAATGGGAAAACAAGACTAAGATCTTTCAACAAGCGGTCTTCGTCAGAGTCAAAAACCCAACGGTGGTTTGATCATTAGAGATATACATCACACTAAATTTTACAGTTTTTTTTCCTTTCTTATATACTGTTTAACAGTTCAATATATTTTTAAATATTTTATTTACTAATTTTTCCAGTAGTTGTGTTTTCTCTTCTGATACTTTTCTTGGTGGCCACCTTTTTGCTGTATTGTACAGTTCAAATCTTTGTGGTTCTATTAGGCTGGCTATTAGTCAAATAATTGATCCACGGTTTGTACATAATTTCTGGAGCAATTTAAATAAATATAAATTTTGGTGATGCAATACATGTTACTTATTCAATATGTTAAAGTGGTATAAAAACTAGATAATCATATTTTAATTTGTTTATCACGAAACAACAAATATTTATTTTATGTGAAAAAGTGATCTTTTTTCTAAAAAGTGTAATAATATACTTGTACTGCATTTAACTGTGTTGTTACCTTAGTATTGTTAGTTCTTGATTACTTCGTAGTGCAGTAGTTTCAACTGGTGTTTCTCGTTCAATGCTTAATGTAACAGATTAAAATATCATAATCAATACTTAGATTAGTACCGCACCAATCATACTCCTAACTCACTGTTTCACTTCCTATGTTTACTCTCATTTAACTATCTTACCGCCTCTGCTATACTCACAATTTCTTCACTCTTCTTTGGGTCTTTGGATTATATTAATTGAGTTTCAAAACGATTTATTTAAGATATTTGATATTAGATAATGTATTCACACGTTCACATTTTATAGCCAATCAGATGCAATAATCGCCAGATCAGTAGAAATTAATTAGATGTGTCCTAAAATTGCGTATCAGAAAATAAAGTATAATAAAATAAAAGAGTTGAAAATTAAAAAAAAAATAAATGCAAAAATTTTTTTAAAAAAAGATCAAATTAAATGAACAATTATTCTCTTAAAATACCCAGGAGTATTTTTATTCCAATGTTATATATGTCATATGACTTTTAATATAGAAGAGTTTGCTAAGAGAATGATTGTTTACACTTTACATAATATACAGACAAAGCTTGCAAATCCAGCTATATATATGCAGATGAAGGGCTTGCTTGAAAGACGGACGGTTGTTATTTAGAGGGAGCATTTGTCTTGTTCTCACGGTTATCTTGGACTAGGCAATTGTTATACACTATCTTCAGCAGGTCGAGGAAAGGGAAATTTAATGCCTCAGTTACAGCATACTTTAGAATTCACCTTTATTCATGATATTAATTCAACTAGTTAATCAACTATACTAATTGATTTTTATTATTTTGTAGAATTTAGAGTGAATAAGAAGACAGCTTTGTAAGAATGTTAAATGATTTAATAAGAAAAATTTTCTATAAAAAATGTTGAAACAAGGGTAGTTTACTCAGAAAACTCGCATTCCACCTACTGTACTCCTAGCTCAATACTTCGCCTTCTATACCTCCATTTCACTACCTCACCTACAATAGTCGGAATTTCACTGCTTCACTTAGTATACTCTCTGTAATTTCACTGCTTCACTTAGTATACTCTCTGTAATTTCACTACCTCAACTGCTCTCATTTCATTACTTCACCTGATATACTTCCATTTTACTACTTCACCTGGTATACTCTCTCACTACTCGTATCTCACCTACTATACTCCTATACTCCCATTTCACTACCTCACCTACTACACTCCCACTTCACTACTTCATCTGCTATACCTCCATTTCATTACCTCACCTGGTATACTCCGATTTCACTCTATCACGTACTATACTCCTATACTTTCATTTCAAAACCTCGCCTGTTATACCTTTACTTCACTACTTCACCTTTTATACTTCCATTTTATTAGCTCACCTGAAGTACACCAATCTCACTCTCTCACGTGCTATTTCATTATCTCACTTAATATTCTCCCATTTGTCTACCTCACCTCCTGTACTCCCATTTTACTACTTCACTTTATTTGGGTATCGAGTTACCATCTAATTACCTAACCAGGTATACTTCTATTTTACTACTTCACCTTCTGTACTCCTATTTCATTACCTCGCCTGGTATTCACCCATTTCAGTAAATACCATTGTGAGAATTTAATTTTGAATTGAATTGAATTTTTTTTTATCTTGAATTTTGAAAATTATTGTTGCCTAGTAATACTATTAGATCTAGTGTTATACTCTGCATTTTAAATAAAACCGAAACGCTGGCAACGAGACTTTGATTTTTTATCCTAGAAAATTGACCGAATCCCGATTAGAGAACACACCTATTCTATCAAACGGTCGATATATTATTAAATCTGATATTTACATATATATTGTTGAAATGTACCGCAGCTTAGGCATTAATGACTTTCAAACTAAGCTGTTCCAGTCTCCTGACAGTCTTACGAATAGAAGGTGGTAATTTCCAAATAAGGGACATTGAGACACTTTTTTGAAACACTTTAATAGATATTAACAATTTTAATGCAACTGAAAAACAAACATCACAGGTAAAGAATTTAACATAACTTACAAGACCATTATCTAAAAACTAGCTTTCGGCTATTCCATATATGGACAATGCCTCCAAGAAGATTTGCTACTAACCTATACTAATATATATATATATATAATTGCATTCCTCACTGCTTCTATGAAAAATATTTTCAGCAAATTCCTTATTATTATTCAATGGATATTTTATAAAAAAAAAGATTATAGCTGTGTCTTTTTTTGGTCTCAATTTTTACTGTCTATTTACATTCGTCATTTTATGTAAGTTAATTTGTTGTAATATTTGCTTCCACGTTTTCCTAAATTTTAGTATCTTTCTAAAGCTCTTTTCTTAAAAGCTTATTTATTTTACTTTAGAACTATATTTTAGTTTGTTTGTTTTTAATTGAAATTTATTATAAATATTATTATTTGTTTTTCAATATTTGTGATGACATAACGTTTTTATTAAACATTTCGTATACTTACTTCTTGTCTGACGTTCTTTTTTCTCTTTCTGACCAACTTGATTAGTTAGTATGATCGCATCAATGCAGATGGTTCGCGTTTGACTTAAATACTACCTTTTCATCTTATCGCATGGTAACTCACTTCGTTGTTGATGACACATGTAGAGATATTGTCGATTCCTCTTTCGTTAGTTTTTTGTATTCATCTTCTTTTATGGCAAATTTAAGCATAAAATAAAAAAGAATACTTCTTCGCTTTGAATCTTAATTTTTACGTCATGATGGAATTGTTATAAATGCTTTACATTTGTTAAAAGTTATTTCGTTATATATTATTTAAAGAAAAACCAAGTTGCATTAAGTGCAAATTTAATTGATTACATAAGTAAATCTTGAGTAGTATTGCTTGGGTTAGGTTTTGTATAGAGTTTTGAAAGAGCCTTAATAAATGGAATGCAGGGGGTATTGTAGGGAAGTTGGCTCCAATCGGAGAACCAAAGGACAATAACTTGTTCTTAGTTCTGTGTTCTCAACCTCATCCTCCGCAGGCCGAAAGTTTCCTTTATTAAGTTTCATGATTCCTTATCTATTCAGACCAATGACCTGTTCCAAGAGTTATCTTAATATAACATTCCCATTTCTCCTTTACAGTAATTCCAAAGAGTTAAACAATTATGGTTTAGAAGAAAGGTAAATTAACTCAGAAAATGACAACTAGATTGTTTTGCCTACGAATGAAAATATTGTTATCATCTTGTCAAAGTTCAGTGTGTAAATAGTTATTCACTAAGTTGATTTCAAAGGAAGTTAGATTGAATACTGATATCCAGTGTTCAATACAGACTAGCCCTCGATTTATTCAAGTGATAAAACCTGAGCTAGCTGTCCATCGGGGAGGAAGCTCAACTATCGGTTAGTGAATTTAAATCTAAATACATTTAAATTTAAAAAAATGTAGGACCCCAGTGCTGGGAATAAACTAGTTATGTTTTGGACCAGCTATTACTAAAATAGGAAGCAAATTAAAATGAGCTAGAATCAGTGACGTCAGTCAGAGTAGGCAGGTAAGGTGGTGCCTCACCTGACAATCTTGGAAAGGAAAACATGTAAAATGAATTATTTGTACCTACTGGTTATATTTATCCAGTGACTTGCACTGTAAAGATATTTTTCAGTTTACTTTAAAAGTTTTAGATTTTTACTTTACTTTACCATCATCTCCAGATTAGAATTGGCTCTGGTTATTATGCAGAAATTTTGCAAAAAATATTTGAGTTATTGTGATGTTTTGTAGAGATTGGTGAGGTGATGAAAGAAGATTTACATTTCGGTATCTTTATGAAAGGCATGATATTTTTACTTTACTATAAGTAAAGTATAGTGATCATGAAAAAATTCGATCTTGAGATTTTGACGGAATTACATGTTTTGAGGTCCCAAAAGTCGTTTTATGAAGTTTTCTCGATGATGTCTGTGTGTGTGTGGGTGAATGTGTTAGCATTGCTTGTTACAACGCTACGGTCCACAATATTTGATGGATCAAGTTGATAGTGTGTAGTTGAGGTGTGTAGATGACCTCTATTGTTTGGGAAGAATTATGCATGACGGGAAAGTCACTTTTTTTGCCAAAAACCGCTTTTAGAGAACATTTTTTTCTCCTAAACTGCTAACTTAAGAGTTTTGAAATTTTTACATTATCTTTCAGGTTACAAATGCAATAAACAAAAAATATATTCAAAATTTTAAAACAAAGGGAAATATTTTTTATTTAATAAAATGTAAAAATTTTGACTTATAATTCAATCTCAAAACTTGTGAGAGCAATAGAAGGCAAACCGTTGAACGGATCAAAATGAAACTATACCTAAAAATAGAACATTATGTGGAGAGAGAATGAGTTGAGATAATTTTTTAAAAATTACATTCTTCAAAGGGGCGTTACAGTACGATCTCTGTTTTCAGAAAATGTTTTTTTGACGCTATACGGTTCATTAAAAAATCATGACAATTTGTTCAAAAATGAAAAACAAATTAGCAATGAGTGAAAAAAATAATAAAATTTCAATCATAGCAAAGAGCAATAAAGCTATAAAAACTGTTTGTTTATCCTGGACTAAGGGATCACCTGCTATACTTGTCAACTTTTTGATATTTCGTACATTGTTTACATTGACTTAGAAATTTTTTGAGCAAATCCACTGAGTTCCACTGAGCAAATCCATTGATGTTTACAATGGAAAAATTTAAATAATTGATTAACTTATATGAGATATAAGAGGAATGATATTATTACATGTAAAAAATCACCGCCAATAAAGATTCTTTATGCAATAAAGTTTCTTTTGTCTTCTATGTTATGATGGATTTGTCTCATAAAATGCTTTAATAAATCTATATATCGCACTCTTGAGCAAAACTTAATATCAGTTATAATTACTTCATCTTTGTGATTTGTAGTATCTTACCATGATATTGAAATGTGACCAATATGTGACTCAACTTTCCTCAAGAAAGAGGATTTATGTTTGTTCACAAATATCCAGTTTTTTCACTATTCTAGTCGCATTTATTAGTTCGTATTTATTATTTTCAAAAATTTGATGCTCCCAACTATAAAAATTTTAAATTTACACTGACTCGCTGGCTTTGACCTTTATTTCAGTATGTAAACTGATTAATATTTAATCAATATTAAATGATTGACCTTTGGCTAAACTGTAACTTTGATTTTAGTTTGTACTGTTGAAATCAAGATGATATCACGATAAAATGGTTTATTTAATTTGATCTTATTTTATAATTCTTGCAATAAGTAATTCAAAAGAATCTTTGAATCTTTTAATAGTACTCAAATTAAAAGTTTTATTTTTTTATTTATTTGAAAGCAAAATCTCAGTTTTATTTGTTATAGACTAACAAAAGTGTAACAGTCCTGATTCTTAGATATTGTGTATGAAGATGTTTTCCATAACACTAGATTTTTCAGGTCAAAAAAAAAAAAATCACAGCTCAACTGAAAGCACTGTGATCAAAGCTGTAATTATACCATCATTTCACAACACTCTCTCACCATCCATACTTTATAAAATTGAAGGGAAGGCTAAAGTGCGTCAGTTGTATCAGGGCACAAACATCATCAGAGAGAGAAGAAAGTTCTATTGTTCTATTAACTGTTTAGTTTAGTGAGAAGTGTGTAGCCTTGTTAGAACTCAAAACAGCAAAGAAGAGACTAAACTACTTCAGAGGGATGGAGGCTTTACCATGAATAGTCTAAAAAAACAAAAGCTATAAAAAGGAACAACTAGACCAGTGTTAAATAGTTTCTTTTAAGAAAGAAAGTCATGCCTTTCATGAAGATACAGTCCACCTTCTTTCATCCCTCACCAATCTCTACAAACTTCACAATAACTCAAATATTTTTTCCAGAACTCCTGCTTAATAACCAGAGCTATTTCTAACCTATTACCATTCCTTGCTCATCTGGAGATGATGCAGCAACTGTCCAGAAAGGTCGTTACTATAACTGCCCACTTCAACTCATGCTTAAGAATGTTGTATTGCCAGTGGTCAGGAAGATGGCCAAAGTAGTTAGATTCTAACTCCTAATTGTGAGGATACTCATAAAGACTACAAATCCATAGTCCTTCTTGCTTGAGTAGTGTCAATGTGAGTTTAATTTTTCTAGAAATTGTAAATATATTTTCCTTCCAAGTTAAATAATTTGGTGCCTACATATTCAAAGGCTCCTACAATTTATAAAGAATAACATGCTACATGGCTCACACAATCCCCATAAAAGAAACATTACAAGAAAATTCTGAAGCAAGCAAATTATAAAAGTTGCTTCTGAATACTTTTGCTAAATTATTCTAAATCACGTAAAATTCGCGGATGTGTTTCAGTAACTTACCACACCACTATTGTTGAACTGCACTGGTAAACGCATACATCTACCTCGTTTGGTTATATTACAAAATATATGTTAATATACATGTATTTAAAATATAAAAAGACACAGTATATCTTTACAAAAACATGAAGCTAATGCCTATTAAATAAAAAAATAAACGTCTTTTACACCACTTCTCATGAACTGTTACACTTACATATTTTGATTGATATATGTAAAAATTATCGTATATTTGTTCAACAGTGTGCAAAATAATTGTTCAACTCTCACTTTAAAGAAATCATAGCATAATTTTCTCATTAACAGAATTATAAACAAACTGATAGACTGCAATAGATTCTAATTGTAAAACCTTTACCTAGCAATATGTAGATTATGGCTCTTTTATCTATTCAATTAGTGATTCTATTACTAAACATATTAGAATATCTAAACGGGATAATTAATTAATGGGGTACATTTGCTTAGCAATACTGAAATTGAGTAAAATATTGAGTTAGAAAACTGAATAATGATGAGTTTATATTTCTTGTATATTCACAAAAATGAAAAATCGAAATAAATTACTAGTAACAATAATAAAACAGATAAGCTGATTTGATTAATGAGAAAGAAATAATCCAAAAAATTTCATTTTTGTTTAATGAGTCGTTTAGAGCTAAACAAATATGTTTAAAACACGAAATCTACCAAAATGCCTTTCCAGTTAAAGTATTTTTTTTTAAAAGAAAATAGCCCAACTAATTTCTCACTTAATGCTCTGTTTTTATGTGCAATTTCATTTTGATCTGTCAAACAATATGGCTTGTATTCTCATCACAAGATTTCAGATTGAATAATAAGTCAAAGAAGCGGTCTTCGTCAGAATCAAATACCCAACTCATGGGTTCTTCAATTGGGTTTTTGACTCTGACGAGGACACTTGTTACGGTTGAAAGATCTTAGTCTCTTTTTTTTCATTTCTTTTTGTAGTTTGATCATTGATTGTTATTTCAGGAGTTTATTGTGAAATATTGTTATATATATGCATTAAATTGAAATCAGATCCGATCAAACTATGCACTTTAATAAATTTAATAAGAAAGAGGTATGACAAACAGAAACTAGGACTCACATTCAATATTTCGACCCTTACCTGAAGACGACCATTAAAAGGGTCGAAATATTGAATGTGAGTCCTAGTTTCTGTTTTCATTCGTATTTCTCATAGTTTTAAAGTATACATAACTTACCTTTAGGTCGAGTGGTAGGTTGTTTTTAAAAAAACACAATTTATTTATAAATTCAAGATTTCAAAAATAAAAGAGAAATATTGTGCAAAAATATATTAACGCAGGAAAATTTGAGACAATTATAACCACAAATGGAGAGAGCGAAATTACATCAGTCTTGAATTTACTTTTATTTGAGATACAAATGGAGATTTTCCAAACCAGACGAGATGATCTACTTGAAGTGACTTGAAGAGGGTCCTGATCGTCAACTTTGTGAACAGTAAAACAGGCTGGATTCAGAGGTAGAGAATCATGGTGAAATGGCGAATGGTTCAAGGGTAGACTGACGAGCGTCTCCGGTGGCTTCTCAAAATGATCATCGAAGAGGGTGGAGCCGGACAGCTATTTATGAAGTTTATTAGGCAACTCAGCATTGCTAACTCTTGAGTTCCCATGGGAAAGTGGACTCGACGACAGAGTTGAGCCCATGTTTTAACCACTTGAACTGCTTAACTACCAAGTTACCTTATACATACAGTGTTGTCATTTTGTAACGGGTCAGTGGACACATTCACATCTCCACTCCACGACAAGACGAAAACGACAAGACAGCCGAAATGGTCGAGAATCGTGAGTGTTGATCTCTTTTTTGTTTTGTAGTTACAAATTCTATTATATTTATATATATGCCCTCACCCAGTGAGTTCTTTAGTTGACTGAAGTCTCTCCGTAAATTTACTTCTTCTCCTGAGAACGACTACCATAACGGTCAAAATATTGAAAAGTGAGTGTTTGTTATGATTCTTTCTATGTGTTACAATTTATTTTAAGTATATACATAAATATATATGCGTATATATTTTGAATACTTTGGAAAACACGAATAAAAACAGAAACTAGGACTCACATTCAATATTTCGACCCTTTTAACGGTCATCCTCATGAAAGGAAGTTGACTGGCGAGAAGACAAAAGCCAACTGGACAGCTTCACAGAATATGTACAGGTTGGCCACTACGAGAACGAAAAAAAGTAGTAGGAATGCTGAAGAAGAATAGCAACGATGAAAAATATAATAATAAAAAAATATATAATAAAAAGAAATCTGCATAACTATAAATTCAAAAGAACAGAAAATTAAGAAATAATAAAATAAATAATAATAATAGTAATATGCAAATTAAAAAATTTAAATTTATGAAGAATAAAATTAAATTTATATATATATATATATATATATATATATATATATATATATGTGTGTGTGTGTGTGTGTGTTCTCTAATCGGGGTTCGGTCAATTTTCTAGGATAAAAAATCAAACTCTCGTTGCCAACGTTTCGGTTTTATTTAAAACCTTTTTCATAGGCAGAAGTAAGATATCTTTTTCTAATAGATATCTTTTTTAATTTTTGTTTCGTTTTTAATTTTTTTGTCTTTTTTTCATTCTTCTTTCACTTTAAGTTAAACATTTCAATATGTATGACTTTATTAACTATTTATACAAGTCTACGGAATTAAGTTTAAAAACGAATTTTTTTACCAACTAATAGATTCAATAAAATATGTGCTTTTTGGTATATTATTATGTGAAAAATGTGTATAATTAAATTTAACTATTAAAGATATAAGATGAATGGCATCTGTCTGAAAGACAGTCTGAGAGGAAGCGGTCCAAAGGAAGCGGGCAAGGGAGTAGAGCCGAGAGCCTGATGGTAAGGACCTTAGAAAGGGTGAAAGGGCCAGCTTGTGGCTATCCTTTGCAAGTCCAGAACCAATATACATTCCGAATCTGGGCTTCCTCTGAATCGATCAAACGTCTTTGTCAATTCTCTCAAGCGTGTAAGGTCCAGTAAAGTGGAACTTGCTTAAAACTTAGATTAAAAAATATCAAAAATATTCAAAAATAATGATTCGGTTATATTCATTAAGGGATAATAAAATGAAAAACCTTAACCAAAATCAGGAACTTGATTACCCAGTTATTGATTCGACCAGTTTGTGTAAAACAATTGCTTGGAAACTTGGGGTTTATCATTCTTAGAAAGAGTGAACATTATACCTAAGTAGACATTATTTATTTTCTAAGCAAATATGTTAATTTATTTAGACTGAAAAAGTTTCCTTGTTGTAGAAATTTAATTTCCCTGTTAATACATAAAATTTGACTTAACTTGCTCAAATCTGATTTAAATTGTTCACTCACAAGTTAAGTATTTATTAGTAAAGCATACATTTTTATGTTAAAGTTTCCTAAAATTCAAACAGTTCTTTTTATAGAAATAACAACCTTTACAATATATCTTATCTTATTGTTATCTCCAATCATGTTTTCATGATAGATACGATATACTGTCTAGTATTTGCCCCGGCGCTAATGCTTCTAAGGGATGTTCGTCAAAAAAATCAATATTTTATCAGTGCGTTGAAAATTAATTTGTAAGTTCTAATATAAGTACAAGTGATACGGTAGACGTTTTCAAATAAAAACTTTTGAAGAAGTATGATTAGCTTTAATTTAATTTGTAGTTGCTTAGAATAGATTATTATATAGGTATTGGTTTGGTTAGAATTGGTATCACAAACAACCTAAGACTTTAATCATATCCTGTTGGTCTTCCGTAAGTGCTAATTTTGCTTGACCAAAGCTTATATACTGGCCATTAATATAAATGAATAAAAAAATACCTCTAGCAGAATATCACATTGCACTCTGGTACTACTACTGTCTGTTACTAAGATCATGCCAAGGTCTGATTGCCAGGTAGGCATTCATCTGAGGATATAACTACAACTCATGCTACTCTGTGACATTACTGCTGCTAGTTAGGAGCAGGTCCAGATGTCTTGCCAGCTCTTATTGCCAAGTGAGGAACCATATAAGAAAATAACTGCTATTCCTACAGTGACTCTGTAACAACAAAAAAAATAAAAAAAGTGGGAACTACCTTCCTGAGTCAAGGACAAGGAGTCAAGGACTGAGTCAAGGGCCAATGACGAAAGCATTCAAATGGCGCTCTTGTCTGCTAGGGTCAAAGAGGTTATATCGTCTTCAGAGTACCATGTAACACATAGTTATATGAAAGCAAAAATTAAGAGCAGGGGAAATTTTGAGCAACACTAATGTTAAAAATGTATGTGAAAAATGGGAAAGATATACGAGTATATTCGTAATTTTTGGTATAGTCTTTCCTGAATACAAACATTGTTAAAAAAGACCATATTTAGCTGAAACTTGCTTCTTTATAAGATTCTCAAGTTTTCTAAATAACTTGAAAAATAATTAAATAACTTTTTTTCTAAATTTCTGTTTGTTTCTATATCCACACTATGTAATATATTACTAATCATCGACATGTTCAATGAGTCCATGTTTCTACTGTTCTCAGCCATTATCAAGACATGACTAATTTTTTTAAACAGATAGTTATTTTATATAAGAACATTGAAATATGCTGAGGAAGTTGGGGGGATTAAAGTTGTTTTTTCTGAACGGTGAATGATGAGTGACCTAGGGTATCCTAGCCGACGCCTGGAAATATTATACCTGGCTTGGAGTTGTTCTAAACAATTATAATACTTTTTCACTATTATCTAATTGTATATCAATATATGACTTTTTTAATTGTATAAGTATGGCTTCTGCTAGTTTAAGTCTATGCTGATATCTTTCTTTCTACATTATTTTTTTTCGTTCCACGTGCGCTTCTCTGGTTAGCTTACCATGATGAACTTAGTCTGTGTGTTTTCTAGGTGTTCCAGATATCAGGTGCATAATGAGTCTCCTAGAAAGTGTAGTTGTAGTTACTCTAATGCACTAGTGTTTGTGGGTTTCACAGACCTCATAGTTACATGTACTCGTACACCAGATTTGTTTCTTTCAATAGAGAGTTCTTGCAGTGGTGGTTATTAGTCATAAAAAGGCTGCTAATTATTGAGCTTTTATAATGCATGACCAGAGAGACTCTATTGTTGGTAGCTTTGCATCTTGTGTTGTTCTGTCTAATATAATTACTTATACAGTAGTATTTAGAATTTTAGAATTTATAAATGAATTCATCCATTTTATGTTTGTGTAAATATTATATCTTAGTTGAAGGTATATCTTAACAGTAGTATATGTTATGGTTTTAGCTGTTTGTTTAATTTTTTCCTGTTTTCCCTTGTGTGTAAATACTCACAAAAATTTTGATACGTACATATATATTCGTTTTAATAGAAAAGTGTAAGTTCAAATAATATATTTTGAACTACACTGCATTGATTGTTATTCTGGAAAAATTGTTAAAGTTAAACAGGATGTTCTGAGATTCCAAACCTAGAGGTAGGTTAGCTCTAAACTGTGGGCTATGTTCTATTCTGGATATAAATGATGATGTATTTCGTGATGGATTGCATGACTCAAACAAATGTATCGTGTTGCAATGTAATTTATGTATCAAGGCAATGGAATTTAACTAGTTATTTGCATTAATGTATAAATTGTTGAAGATGTATAATCAATCAAATTGCGGTCTAATGATTGAAGGCAAATGTAATAGTTAGCGAAGGGTGGTTAGCGAAAATGGCATGAGGAAGGGGGGGTAGGGGTGGGAGGGTTGAATTTGATTATTAATGAGAAAATGGTAAAATATGGAATAAATGGACTGTTTTAGTGATTGCCGGGAATAAAGGGGCTTTGGAAGGTGGTTAGTTAGAACTGTGGGCATAAGATAAGGGATGCTTTGTCTTCGATCCGCCTTATGTCGGAGGGGGTAGGTCCTTTTAGGTAAGGCTTTTCACCAATAGCACCGCCTTTGCCACGACTCCATTCCCATCTTATCTTCCCACTCCGCCCTTCTCTTGCCAAAACCTCCCCTTGGATTTAATTTCAAAAGCTCTCAGCTTTACTTTCCCCTCACACTATCCAACATTTACAGCGCTTCCCATCTTCTGAGCATTTCATTTACCCCTCAGTAATCATATATTTCATTTAGCCATTTTCTCACTCAAAATAATATCAATGTAAATTAACTAAATTCTCAGAAATAATTTTAAACATATAGGCATCACATATAAATGATATATTTAAACAGTATAAACTATGTTATAAATATATGATTTCATATAAGTTCCTTATCTTGCTTTCCCATTTTTCAATTTACTTTCGTCTATTCTCATAGAGTATGTTCATTATTAATCACATTCACAGCTCTGAAATTAAAATGTGTAATGAGAAAGCTCTTTAAAGTATATAAACAAAAAACTGATGTAATAATAACAGATATAGCAATTAATACATTTGTTTGATAAATAATATCCTAAATAATAAACCTCTCCATCAACTTAATAATAAAGAAGTTAAAAAAGAAATGTTAATCTTTTCTCATTACGTAAATAATAAAAGAGTATTATCATCCAGTTCCAATGGAGTTTAAATCATTATTCTTACCTTTATTAAAGAGAGTACCATATAATAAAGAGTTTTATGATTCCAGTCTTAATGAAGTTTAGAAGAAATTATTATTGTTTATATTTCCTAATGTATTTTTTATATATTAAACCATTAAGCATTTGCTAGTCTAAATGCGTTCAACGAAAAGGAACGAAAACTTCTTACTAAGGTAGTAAAATTAGCTAGTAGTAATTATAAGAGAAGTAGTAGAGTTATTACTATTATTATTCTTCTTCTTAGTAGTAGTATAGTAGTAGTAGTAGTAGTAGTACTGCTAAGAGAAAAAATAAAATTATTAATGGCAGTAGTAGTATTTGTAGTTTTATAATTTGTAAGTATTTGTAAGTGTTTATAAATACTTCTAATTTTATAAGTGGCATTATATTATTTATGATATGAGTTTATAATTTTTAAATTAGTTAAACCAAGAAACACAGAGCTGAGCCAACATTGAGTTTAACTCAGTTTCCGTGTCCCAATATTTTAGGTTTTACTGCAACCTGTATTGACTATATTCAGTGCCATGTCCCAGGATTGCAAAGCAAGTTTTTTTTACCAATTTTTATAATACTTATAGGTTATGACTGCCTATTGTTGCTGTATGTATTCATCAAGTCTTCATCAATACAGTTGCCTGGCTTAATTTAAAAAAAAAAATATAATGAAAGCGTTGCTACCCTCTTACCAAGGCGAATCAATTATCAACAAAATGAACAACTCATTGAACATTTATTCAGAAAAGCTCATTATAATGAAAAATTATAATTTACACTAATTAAATTTAGGAAATTTAGGGAAACTAAAAAAATACACTATTTATTGTAGAGTACAAACCTATCAAACTAGTGTCAATGTATACAAGTTTAATAGTTTAATCAGCGTGTTTCGAACTGGTAGTGTTCTTCTTTAGGAGTAAACCTAAAAAATGCAATTACATCAGAGAGTTATCAACTTAGTAAATAGTATAAAATAAACAATATAAAATACGAGTAAAGTAAGAAAACAGAGATGAATATAGCCAATCTTCAGAGTCTGTGGCACAACTGATTGGACATAGGATGGACTCTGTGCCACTCTGTACTGTATAATTGGGCATAGGACGGACTCTGTGCCACTCTGTACTGTATAATTGGATATAGGACGGACTCTGTGCCACTCTGTACTGTATAATTGGACATAGGATGGACTCTGTGCCACTCTGTACTGTATAATTGGGCATAGGATGGACTGTGTGCCACTCTGTACTGTATAATTGGGCATAGGACGGACTTTGTGCCACTCTGTACTGTATAATTGGACATAGGATGGACTCTGTGCCACTCTGTAATGTATAATTGGACATAGGATGGACTCTGTGCCACTCTGTACTGTATAATTGGGCATAGGATGGACTGTGTGCCACTCTGTACTGTATAATTGGGCATAGGATGGACTCTGTGCTATTTTGTACTACATAATTGGACATAGATGGACTCTGTGCCACTCTGTTCTACATAATTAGACTCTGTACTACATAATTAGACATAAGAGAACTCTGTGCCACTCTGTAATACATAATTGGACATAGCATGGACTAGTGATATTGACATATATGTGCCAATAAGTATTTTGTAGTGTTAATGAAAGAAGTATTGCGTAAAATTTGACGATGATGCATGTAATGGTGTTACACAGTGGAACATGCTGGAATAAAATACAAAAAAAAAAAGCTGTGCCAATAAAATTGGTATTGGAATTATTAATTTCATAATTAATTAATAACTGTTGGAATTAATTATTAATTATTAATTCCAAATATTTTGAAATTATCCACAGAATAGTAATACGAAACATTTTTTTTATTTGATTTGTACTATTTATTTTATTCTTTACAAATAAGTTTATAACCCTTTGATGTATTTGTATTTTTTAGCTTTATTCCTGAACAAGAACGTTACATGTTTGAAATTCGTTGTTTAGACTATTAAACTTATATATGTGAAAACTATTTCATCACCTTTTCACTCTATAATGAGTAAATATCACATAATAACTCCTTGCACTACCTTAGAATCAATAGTATTTATTAAATTATTTGTGTTAACGGAATACGTTGTGTTTGCTTTAATCTGAAATGATGAACAATTGGTGCAAGTAACAATAGTTTTTCATCAAATTTATGATATGCACAAGTGGTAATTATTACAGTGAGTGATGAAACATTAGTGGGGCTTGTGCTAAACTAGCAGTATAAGCTCTATGGCCTCGTGGTCAAGTTATGCTTCAAATATAGCCAATAAATTTTACAAAACGGCAGAGATAACTACACATGACTGGGATTGGCGTTAAAACGTGACTTTGTATTGCTAACTCATTTCTGTCACTACTCATTCACAGGTGATTAGATAAACACGTTTCAAAGGAGTATCACCCTAGATGACTGAGTTTTATCTCGGACAGGAGTCCCCATCGATTAGAACTTCCATCGAATTATCTGAAATGAAAAGGCATGAGGTGCGAGTTTCTGCGTATAATAATGCTCGCCTATTTGAACATCACTGAAATTACTTAAATCTAAATTAATTTTAAAAATACTATCATACAAAAAAATTGAGATAATTTTTTCAAGATTAAGTATAAAATATTTTTACTTTTATTCTTGAAACTTTTGGCAGGTAGATATATTATGTATGTATCTTGATATATTTGCAAAGGAATATTTGCGTGTAAATATGATACGAAATGCATAAATATCCGTGACTCAGATATCTTCGCAGAATTTTTAAACACTAAACGATAGAAAAATAGGTTTCACTAGATAAATTAGTAGTTTAAAGGAGAGTGCAAAATGAATGTATTCAAAAAGAATACAGGTTGTAACCGGCTGGGTGGAATTTACTATAAATCAAATTAATTTAAAAAATACTATTATACAAGGAGTTGAGTTAGTTTTCCAGTTTTAATTATGATTTATTTTTACTTTTATTTCCGAAACTTTTGGTAACACCATAACAACCAAATCTAATATCTAACACCGTAACAGTCAAATATATATTACGTATATATGAAGATACATTTGCAACGAAATGTATGGGAGTGTAATTTTGAGACAAAACGCATCAATACTTTTCAATCAGATATGTTCGCTGAATTTTTAAAGACTAAACGACAAAAAAAATAATTTCACTAGATATAGTCGTGATGTGGGGTCGTGGAAGCTCGCATCCGTGTGGTCCACCTCGGGCGTATCTCAGTGACTGGCTATCCTACTTAGGGATTAGTGCCACTGGAATACGGCTAAAGAGCTTTCACGTAAAAAAGCGTCGGCCTAGTAAAGTCATAATATTTCTACGGTATGGCCGAAAAGGCCCAGGTACGCAATATTATACCAAAACAGGTTTCATTAGATAAATTATTGGGTTAAAGGAGAATGCAAAATGAATATTTTCAAAAAGAATACAGGTCGTATCCGGCTGGAAGGAATAATAACTTGTCAAAGTCTACTCACCAACAATGAACATTGAGGGATAGAAGTGTTTTAGTTGTTTCCCCAGTCCAAGAGAGCACCTTCCCGTTCAATGATGTTGACTATGCTTAACTCCACAGTAAAGACAGTCTTTATAGTAAGTTCAATGGTACACAACACTTTCCCACATTCTATAAGGAGGGTTCTTCTAAATTCAGTTTACTGGGTCAATAGCTTCATGATCCATTATCATGGTCTAGTTCATTTTGCCAGGAAGTCTCCTCCTACAGAGAGATTCACTTCTGTTGCCTAGCAGCAGGCTATCACTTGGGAATCACGGGGTCTACAGAGTGGGCAACCCCTGACCCTCTAGTGGCCTCATGATTAAGGGGTTAGCCACATTATTATAAATTAATTAATCGCTTTATTATTTATCACTCTGATAGGCTTCGTGATAGCAAATGAAGGTTGCACCACTACTATTATTACACTAAATAAAATAATGATAATCAAGTACAGATTTACTAGAAATAAGTAAGAAATAAATTAATTCACAATTAAATTTAGATAAGAATTTTTGGGCTTGTAAATGATGGTCATGAAAGAAATTGCTTCATAAATGCTTGATTATCAATTTAGATATTTAATTTTCTCGCTTAAAATTAAATTAGAAAATATATTTTCATCTTGATAATATATGAGTTGTAGTTAAAGGGTAAATTAAATGAAGTAAAAAACGATTAAGCGATGTTTAGAGATAAATAATGAATGTGTTTGAACTTCGGAAAGAAAGGTCATTTACAATATTACCTCTTGGGGCCTCATAAAGAGCCTAAGTAATTTTTAATCGTGCCTACTAGGGTCCTTAGGGAACGTAAATTACTAAACCTTCATGCAATATTACTTAGGGATGAGAGAAAAATTTATCTGTAGGCAACTTTATCAGAAGGGTCAAAGGAACCCCCTTCGTTTTGATTAATTAGGAGGTCCATTAGTTAAGTACGGACCAAACCTAGCCTGCAAGTCCTCTTCTGATAACAGACCTCTTCATTTAAAGGCTATCACTATTAGAGAATTGCATTACCTCCGCTTTTATTCCTTATTAAAGGAGTAAATAAGGTAACAACTGTCTAACTAATAGCAGGTAAGTAATGTAACATGCAAATTACTGTTCAATTCTCTTATTCAGAGATGCATTTAAATTTCCATTCATTAATTAAAACAAACGACAAAACGTATACGAAGTTTGACTTTTGTTTATTGTTCCATTCTAAGGTAAATCGACCTCTCGAACAACACGTAATAACAATTCTAAACGATGTAATATCGTAAAATACCTAATCTTTTTAATATATAGTTAAAAAAAAGTATGTCATATTATAAAATAAATAAAGTAGTTTATCTAAATTTATTTATAATTACATTTTAAAGTTATTTCAACTTTGTTCAAACACTTTAAATAAAGTACAGCAATCAATAAAAAACTGGATTATATATATTAATGTATTTGCACATTTTGTAAATCAAACAATTGACCTAATTAGATATATATATATATATATGTATATAATGATCAAACCACAATAAGAAATGGGAAAACAAGACTAAGATCTTTCAACCGTAACAAGCGGTCTTCGTCAGAGTCAAAAACCCAACTGAACACTAGATGCAGAAAACATCTGGTGAGGAGTTGAGTATATATATATATATATATATTATATATAATATATATCTAAGAAAATATATCGTTGTTATCGTTGGACTAATGTTCAAACATACATCATACATACATATAAACATATTCACTTATACATACATTCACTTATGTGTGTGGTGTGTGTGTGTGTGTGTGTGTGTGTATGTGTGTTGTGAATGTGTGGTGAGTGTATGTGTGTGTATTTTGCTTTACAATTTTTTGCTAAGGAAATGAGAATATACTTAAAATCAAGTAAATTCTTATATAAAATTATCTGATAGAGAAAATGGCAGTTGTTCAGGTACGTAGCAACTGATTTTGCCGCCCGGGGTGCTCGTAAAATTTGCTCCCCTCCCCCCCTCAAATAACTCCACAAGGCCGTTGATTAACCATTAACCTTCAAAATTCCAGAAAGCCCTGAAAATATTTATTTTCATTGAATTACAATCAAGGATCTAATTTAACTGCTGTTATTAGTTCCAGACTTTCATTTCATTACAGTACTCGTATTCCTAATCAATCGTCATCAAAGAAAACCAAAACTTTTTCAAAGGAAATACGTATACTTCAAATTTTGGAAAAAAATGATAAATAAACTGTCTACGCAAAAAAATATAACAAACTTTAACCGTTTTAGAAAACCTGTTTTGAAAAATATAAAATAATTTCATTTCTGATATGCAAATATTACAGTTAAAAATTTGTTCAAAAACTCTATTACATATATAACACTTAAAAACAGTTACTACCTTAATAACTCATTTTTGAATCAAATTTCTTATTTTTTGTTAGGTTTTCATTATTTTAACTTTTCTATTTCAATTTCTACCACCTCAAATTGCCACCCCTGACTGTGCCCCTCTGTTCCTACCCCACTGCAGTTGTTCCAAAAATCGTTTTGATAGAGACCAAAATCTCTCTTTAAGATATCATTTACCATTTATATCGAAGTGATATGGTTTATCTCATATATATCAAACATTAAATTCGAGAAATCTTTCAAACTAAAGCAATGCTATTGGTCCTAATCTATAAATGTACCACTAAAACGTTTATGGGGATGGCTGGGATTCCACTTTAAAACTTAATATATATCCAGTTGAGTTTAATTTTAAACTGCGTGTATAAAACAATACGGTGATTTTCATTATTTATATGCAAGAATAAGGCACTACTTTTTTCTTGTCTACTTACGTTGTATTGCTGTTGTTTTACACGTACTTTTAAAGATTTACCAGATTGACCAATATAATTTTATAAAAAAAAGACAGGTTATTTGTCAACAAACATAACTCCTCCTTTTTGAAGAATGAATCCATTCTTCACACTTCAACATTATCATAAACACAAAAAAAATGTTATCTGATATAAGTCTTGATCAAGGGGGTAATATATAGATTGATTAGAGCATTTAGTGAGACAAATCTGTCATACAATTGAAAGCATGGCCACAAACTTTGGATATATACTCACCCACCCACACACACTCACACACAGAAATCATCGAAATTTTGGGACCTCAAAACATGTAATTTTATCGAAATCTCGAGATCGAATTTTTTTCACGATCACTATACTTTACTTATAGTAATGTAAAAATTAAAAATAAAAGTAAAATTTTTAACAACTAACACAACATACATTATAGGCTGATGATAATGTCCTGCGATATACCAATACTACCTTAGAGATCAGCTGGCAGATCACTATGGACGTATTAAGCATCCCTGAGGTAGAGGGATGAACAGGTGAGTCGCTCCTAAGGCAGGCGATGATTCTACCATTCAGACAGGCTGGGAAATGCAGAGGGTATCTGAGCAGTTTTAAAACCACCCATGAATCTGCTTTCTCTGTGGTTGCACATTTCATTCAACGTGAGCCACATGCATTTAAATACAACGTGTTAACCATCTATTATTTCAAGCAATGTAACTAAACCAACTGGACCAACGTGTTTAAACATTATTTCATTATTTTAAATTCAATTATCAAATTTTTAGTATTGTTATTACTAAAAGAATGATTAATTTGTAACAGATGTTAATATTTGGTTTTAAAACCGTATTAATATTTTATAAATATAAAATGATGATGAGTCATTTTATGTGAATTGTAATATACGAGGTGTGTAAATAAAGTAGTGAGACTGCCAACGTCGCTTTCGATCTGGCAACGCTGGAGACGCGTGGCCTTGAGTAGCGTCAGGTGCACGTGTGATGCGCCTCCAGTATGAATCTGAACTCGCCACAGTCATTTGTTTGTCCGTAGCGTTGGTTTTCGTGAAATGGTTTTTTCTTGAGCGTTTTAAAAATGAGTGACCTCAAAGTTGAGCAGCGGTGTGCAATCAAATTTTGCTTCAGACTTGGACATAATGCAACCAAAACCGGCCTATGGAGAACGTTTTTTATCAAGGGCACAGGTTTTTCGGTGGTTTAAGGAATTTTCAGAAGGAAGAGAGTCGATTGAAGATGAACCACGAAGCGGAAGGCCTTCAAGTGCAAACACCGATGAAAATGTCAACAGAGTACGAAACCTTGTGCGTTCAGATCGACGCTTGACAGTCAGAATGATCGGGGAACAGTTGAATTTGAATCACACCTCCGTTCATCACATTTTGACCAATGAATTGGAGATGAGAAAAATTTGTGCGAAAATGGTTCCGAAAATTCCGAAAAGAAAACGAGTTTTTGGCCAGTAAAAACATTCCTGTTGCTCCTCAGCCTCCTTATTCACCAGACTTGAGTCTTTATCACTTTTTCCTCTTCCCGAGATTGAAAAATCACCTCAAGGGAACTCATTTCGGAACACTACAAAACATACAAACTGCTGTAACCGACCAGCTGAAGGCCATTCCAGAATCCGAGTTCCAGCAATGCTACAATGATTGGAAGGACCGTCTCCAGCGCTGTGTGGCTTCCGAAGGGAACTATTTTGAAGGTGACAATATCACATTGTAATTATATTTGAATAGAAAATTTAAAAAAAATCAGTCTCACTACTTTATTTACACACCTCGTAAGTGTGATATATTAAGGAACTATGCAGTATATCGATGACCTCTATACAGGACTACTGTGTTGAGGAATACATGTAAAATCTTTGTACAGCTATCTTTTTGTACTCTCAAAGAACCGACTTCAGACGAGGAACAGCCCATGGACTGTACAGTTCAGAAGAATTTATCCACTCTGGATTAGGAATCACAAGAATCCAACTCTAAATAACCAGAACATGAACACAGTTCATTGAGTCCATTTTGTCACATTAGTACCAATTATTATCAATGTTGTATTGAATCTACAAGCAATATATAGATATGAAATGAAAATGATTTAATTAGCTTTACTGCTGAATTAATTTGATTAGCTTAGGTTCACACCAAAACTCAATTTCATTTTATTTTATAACCAATAAAAAACTGGTAAATATCCAGAGTTGAAATATCTTTAAAATTATCAACCTAACGGTATAAACTATTTGTTAGGTTGCAGTGGCTATTCCACAAGAGAGCATACATAGACTGCACATTGACCCTTTGTGATACCGCACAATGAAGATTATACATTAAGAGTTAATGTATAATCTTAACATTAACTGTACTGAACTGTACAGTCCATGGGCTGTTCCTCGTCTGAAGTCGGTTCTTTGAGAGTACAAAAAGATAGCTGTGCAAAGGTTTTACATATATTCCTCAACACAGTAGTCCTGTATAGAGGCTATCGATATACTACGTGGTTCCTTAATATATCACACTTATATTACAATGCACATCAGAGCTAAATTTCGCTTAACTCAAATTTATTTTGAGTAGGGATTTCTATTGAGTGCCTGATATCGTATAGGTTCAGGACCGACGGCTTAACATCCTCTCCCCCCCGATGTGCCTTCACCTTGTCGTGGTGGGGGGGCTTAACACGTCTGTATGATGGCGTGAACTAAGAAAGGCACAACGCGTTGGGTTGGGTGGCGGTCCACCTTTATTGGTCTCATTCACTGCGGTGGCAAAACAGCAGCTTTAGCTGCCACCTTGAGGTTCCTGGTCTTGGTCTGGTGTTAGTGGGTGGATAGTCCTCTCAGTAGCGCACTGGTTTGGGAGCTGGATCCCGAGTCTTCTTTTCTTCTTCTGGCAAGCGCCCGTCTTTTTGAAGTCATTTTTGTCACCCCGGTGAATCCGGCAAATTTGCTAGCATATTGGGCTAAAGATAATTCGGACGAGGCTAGTTGTGGCTGGTTGTGGCAGACTTCACTTTACCTGACCTGATGCGGTGTGTTATCGTCTGGATGCTTCTCCTTCCTTCCCCTTACACTTTTCTTGTAATTTCTAACTCCTTCACTTATTTATCTATACTCTGCTATGTCTCAACTGCTAATTAACCGTTACTCTTGTTTTCTCTCTGTTCATATTTTTCCCTGTAATTCTTGACAATCTGTTTTAACAAGTAACAACAATCAGTCTACTAGGGACTATTAGTCACAAGACTCGACGCTACTGTTGAGATCGTGGAACCCCACCTCCGCTAGGTCCACCTGGGGCACTTCACAAGGACTGTTTCACGTGGATGGGATTCCACGTGAAAAACATCAACCTGTTCTGCTTTGTCATATACTAAGCCGAAAAGTTAGGAGCATAAATAAATCAAAACAGGTTTAATGTCCTTTTCAAGGGACGTCGTTTTCAGATCCATTCACCTCTCGTGGCTCGTTGCCACTTGTCTAACCTGGCTCATTAATCAGCTTACAAACTCCTTTGTTATTCACTTACCACATATACTCATTAGTCGATGAGTCATTGTCATCAATTTTGACATACTTGTGTTCAAACAACATATGTTTGTTTAGATGACAGAAATCTCAAATGAAGCGTTTTCTATTGAAAACATCAATAAGTACGGGGAATCTCAGATGTATGAGTATTTTAGACATAAATTACTATTTTATAAAAGATTTATTACATTTTATTTGTTCAATTTATTCATTAATTAGGCTTGTTAATTAATTTATATGATATAACATAGTTTTTAGTCATTTGCAAGGAGCCTGTGTAGCTGAGATCGTCATATCGCTTGTCTATGACAGTTGAGTCTGATTTTCCTCCATTAATTTTTCATTAATCGTGGTTTCATGATTCTGTAAGGCAAACTAGCAAAAATTACGTTCTTATTCATATATTCCAATCTATTATTAAACAAGAAACTTCATTAAAATGAAATAATCAATTCTATTAGGTAATAGGTGTGACTTGAACAACAGCTGTGACAAAATGTATACTCAAGTTTGTTTTTCCTAATTTCGTTCACCAATAGCCTAGCATATAATTAATGTCGACTGACTTCTTATTTCTGAAAAAAACTAGGATCGACAGTACGTTTAAATACAACCTCTTGTTAGTCCTTGTTCTATTACGTTTATTCGATCTATAGTCGGAAACCTGTTTTAACTTTAGTGATATACCTTAGCCATTCGGAATTATCATGATGTAACTACACCAGTGAAGGTTTGTGCCCATATTTTACGATATTAAACAGGTGTCCAGAAAAGAGGTAAAATCTTAAGCCCGGGTCCGAGCCTGACCTGGCACAAAATTCCGGCGGAGTTGGACCCAAAATATCAATATTACCTTCCGGATGGGTCTGACCGGGGCTTCACTATGACTAACTTTTTTTTAATAAATATATATTTATATACTAAGTGTACGAAAAGGATGTATGGATATTAAACTAAGGAATGTTTGTTATCAAATAAATGATCCCCTCCCTTTCGTTCTCCTCCTGAGTCATCACAAATAAAATATAAAATTCCTTGTTTGTTTCTGGTTTGGGCTTGGGTCTGGTCGGGCTGGATTCTTTTAGGCCCAATCCTCCCTCTAATCATGAATAAAAAACAAAACATCGTGATATACTTCAAATGGATTGCAGAGACGTGGATTTTAAGGATCTATGGTACATAAAACAAAAAGTAAGTCAAGGAGTTTCAAAAAGACTGATAGTGTTTTTGCTAACAGAAATAACTGAGATTTAAAAAGTAAAATATAAAAGATGTATTCTTAACTAAGAAGTTAAATAAGTTGAATTTAAAATATTATAGAAAAAATAGTTAAGATATAACAAGAGAATTCAAAGAAGTAAAAGGTGATACAACAATGATTGAAAAGAAAAATAACAAGGGAATTAATATTATGCAATCTTTGGTCAATAACGCAGACCTGTATGTAACGGGCATTAGTCAAAGACAGGAAGTATCTGGAAAGAAATATATATATATATATATATATATATATATACGAGTATAATATGAGAAAAGATGACCATTTCCAGGAGGGTACATGATCTAGTACAGTTTCGATTTGCGGGTGTAAATTCCAAGAAAAACACACCAAATCATTTGGGAGATAAACTGAATGGCCTATTGCAAGAAAGGATTAGCCTCCAGGTAGCAGGACTAAATGCACCGACAAGAGTCTAGAATGCACTTGAATATCAAAGTTAAAAATTGAAATGGGCAATTATGCATGCATTTTTTTATTGCTGAATTGAAGAAGAAAGGGAATTAGAGTGCACTCTCACACCATCATAGATTATTGAAATAAGATTATTTAATTAAATTTAACATAGATTATTTAATCTGTTTTGATTGTGAGATTTGCTATACTGATGTAACTATGAAAAACTATAATAAATAAATCATATTATTTTTCTGCCAACGGTACTTAGAATTCGATGAAGTTATTAATGTTTTATAATGATAATAACATTTAAACCATCTTTCAGTCTTTAATTTCAGTTTATAAATCCACAGAACTTTTAACAAAACTTTTGATCGCTCAGAACATATAATATAGTGCAGCTTAATTATCTAGAAATGATCTATATTGTAAAGGTTGCTCAGAAAAGGTCTTGGACTGACACATATTTTTCTTCTCAAGAGTTCTGCCAGGCAGATAATGAAAGAGGTTAATTAAGCTCATTAGGAAAAACATCCCTCTCAACAAAAATAGTAATCAATCAATATACTTTTTGCACGCAAGTGTCAAACCGTATATTAATACGGTATGTTAATAGTTCCTTGGTTAATAGTGAAAAACAAGTATTGTGGCCCAGACCCGCCAAGACAAGGGGGAAGGAACTTGGGAAAGGGAGAAGGTTACAGTTGCGAACTTGTTTTGATTTCTCACCGTATATATTAGCTTCCGGTTATCCTATTAATTAGGTTCTAGAGTAAAGACCATTACATAAACACGGTTAGACAAGATGAATATGCAGCAGAAATAAGTCACATCACGGCTTCCAAGGGCATCAGTTCTGGCCTTGGTTATCCTCTTAACTTTACTAATAATCGTACAGCCCCTGCTGATATCCATCATAGTTTTGGTTCTAAGAGAGATCACAGTGATTACTACTTATTTTTCTGGTGCTCATAGACTGGGCAGAGTTGTCAACAAGTTTTCTCGTATAACTTCTTTGCACTTCTTCTAACTTCAGGAAGGCACCTTCCGTCTCCTATCGCAAATCCCCTAATCTCAGATCAATCTTTTTACATATCTTTTCCATGTATATAACTATAACATACATAACTTTCCTATACTGATAGTGATATGGTTCAATGCGAACGTCAAAGCTCTTTTACATACCCTATTATCAATCCTGTTCTTCTTTGTTTATTTCCATAGCAATCACAAGTGCCCTATTCCTCACAAAACGCTATTTTTTGCTACCGCGTTTATCGTTTGCACAGTACTCAAAGAGATGTGCTTTATGTGAATTTTACTTCTACCACAACTAAGCTTGCATTTGTATATTTACAGATCACCTTCTGTTGGTAAGCGCAGTGACCCTTCTTTTGCCAGTTCTCATGGACTCAGTTTCAATAACTGTTTCTCTGTACAGGTCCTTAGGCAAATTTTTGACTTCACCACCAATATCACATTGAAAGCTTCAGAAGAAGCACTTCATAGTCTCCTTAGAGATAGATCTGTTCATGGTTTAACCTCAATTATATTTGTATATAATTTTCACAAATATTTAAATCTTAGACTTACTAACTTCCTTCAGATCTTTTTAATAATAACTCCATTTTTAAAAAAAATATGATATCATAGAATTAATAATCATTGTAAAATAATTTAAAATAAGTATTATCCTATTGTAAATGACAGAAATATTGTATACAATTTGACATTGACGTTTGTAATACAGAGTGGAACATGCTGGAACAAAATAATAAAAAAAATAACTCCTCCATTCCTTACTCTAAATGGGCTTATTAACCATCATTATACATATAAAAACATATACATTCTACACTGTTTTGATCATAGGATGGTATTAAATGTAACTGTGAAAGCTTATACTACTTTGACATAAATATCAAATTACTCTTATATAAAACTGTACTGTCACCAGAAACAATGAAATAGAGATACCACAGCGGGTTAGCAGATTAACGATTAACAACTCTTCATTGTCATTCACAACGGTGATGAGTCAAATTGATGGAGGTTAAATTGAAAATTTTAACTCTACGTATATCAGTCTATTGTGTATGTTTATTCAATTTATGTTTGAGAACTTGGGTTACGATTTATTATTTATTAAATTGTATATGGTATTTTAATACAATTGTTAACTTATTTGTTATACATTTATAATTCGTTTTCACTAATTTTTAATTTATTCTTCTATTTCTTTGAATGTTTTTATTTATTTAACTGTTTTCGTTATTTATATTTGTCTCTTCACACTCCGTAAGTTGGCTATACTGATTGAGGGCCTCTTGAATGTGACTTCACTTCACTTGTCACTTTTCAACAGAGTTAAAAACATAATTCAACCTTATGACAATGTCATTGATATGCAGAAGTTAGTTTTTTGATCTATTCTATGAGCAATTTTCTCTTTGAATTTATTTTATATATATATATATATATATATATATTTCTTGCTGTTGGTTACTTGCTGTTGCATCTACAACGTGCTTGGTCTCCCATTCTCGTTTCTCCTGAAGACGGATTACCCAAAAATTTGAGTCTGTAAGTGTGTTTCCCTACTTTGTGTGTTGCTCTTTGTTAATCTCGAACTCGTATATATATATATATATATATCTTTGTACATCACACACATACACACACACACACATATGCCTTTATTTCTTTATATAGCGTTGTCTCCCTTCCGTCCGTTATTTCGCTATACTGTTTGACTTCTTCTTCAAAGATACCAGCCAGTCGTTGTCTGTCTTCGGAGTGACTTACGTCTATCTTTCTGATGATGAGGCCATCGAAATGTAGTAGCAAGTTTCTATTCATATCTGTGTATTCTTTTTGTTAATATAGTTTATATATGTAACAAGATTTCACAATAAACACGTGAAATAGCAATGAATGTTCAAACCACAATAAGAAGTGAGGAAAAAGATCTTGGTCTTTTTCTTTCTTTTTTTATTGTAGTTTCAACATTTATATATATATATATATATATATATGTATATATATATATATATATATATCACAAAATGAAAAGGGAGAAAAAGACTAAAGCTTTTCAACTGTAACAAGTGGTTGTTGAAAGATCTTAATCTTTTTTTCCCTTTTCATTTGTGGTTCGATCATTGATTGTTGTTTCACGTGTTTATGTGAAATCTTCTTTATATATAAATATATATAAAGTAAAGTATAGAACTTTGTAATTCAGAAATGAAGTTTGGAGTGAAATAACTAGCCCCATCTACTCATGTAAGACGAGTTGCCGCAATCACCAGTTATTTTAGTCCGTGAGGTAAAGCTTATTTTTTTTTTTAATATTTCATTTTGGTTTAGACATAGATTTCTATTTCAAATATTTATAGAGAAATTTCATTGTATATATAATTGTCCAAACTTTTATTTATAACACTGATATGTCCCAAATTATTAATAGAACACACTTACAATATCAAAAGACCGCTCATTAGAGCTCACATATTTATTTCACCACACATTGTCCTCAGGTAAACAAGTGACCTGATAGGTGACAAGGCAGTAATGAAGATCCAAAAAGTGTAACATCCAATTAATGTTACTTACACTTTTTATCCATCTCTCTCTTTCTCTCGTCCACTCTCCATAAAATTTTCTTTTCATCTAACCATCCCTTAATCAGCCACTCTCACATTCATTCACTCTCACACTTTTTTGTGAAAGAATTATCCCCTATATCCTTCTCTCATCATTTCTTTAATTCAATCACGTTATAATTTCTCTCTCTCTCTTTCTCTCCCTCTTCCTCTCTCTCTCTCTCTCTCTCTCTCTCTCTCTTTCCCACTCTCTCTCTCTCTCTTTCGTTCCCTCTCTCTCTTTCTGACCCTCTCTTTCTCTCTGACCCTCTCTCTCTTTCTGACCCTCTCTCTCCCACCCCCTTCCCCGGTCTCTCTCTCTCTCTCTCTCTGTCTCTCCCTCTCTCTCTTTCTGACCCTCTCTCTCTTTCTCTCCCCCTCTCTCCCACCCCCTCCCCCGGCCTCTCTCTCCCTCCCTCCCTCCCTCTCTCTCACTCCCCCTCTCTCTCTCACGCTCTCTCCCCCCGCTCTCTCCCCCCGCTCTCTCTCTCTCTCTCGCTTTCTATTCATATATCTGTCTCTATCAGTCCCACAGGTAATTCGGTTCATCACAATGAATCATGTGTAGGTATGTTGCCATGATGTTCCTCTTCCCCTTTCTACTCAATATGCTGTAAATTTACTAATTAGTTTTGATACACAAAGTAAAATTCTACCTATTTTTTCCCGTTTATATTGATTTTATTCATAATAATCTTCAAATAAAAGAATATAGAATTTTTAAATTTTAAATTATTATTGATTTAACAGAATGTTAAGCTATAAACATTTAACAAAGGAAGGATTCAATGGTTTCTGATTCAGGTTTTGTGATTTATTACTTTCAACAAAACGAAGCTGAAAGTGAGATTGTGTTAACAAATATGAGTTAGGCTAAAGTGGTGTTGCGGTTTCAATGTGTTTTAGCTTCGTATAGCGAATTCAAAATTTTACTTCCGGTATTTACCAAATATTTTGGCTATTAAAATACCACCTGGCTTTTGGTCGTTGGAGCGACCATTAGTAAACATAACACATTACTTAAATTGCCGAGCTGCGTGCCTCTGTATGGTGCTGCCATCAGTGACCATATTTCCAACTAAAATCACACCCAAAACCTGCTATCTTTAAAACTCAAAACTGTTCTATCGGTTTTAAATTGTATTACACCCCCTGTTAATACAATTTATAATACCAGTATTTTTTTTGTGTATATACACATGTAATAACGTACATAAACGCATTAATTTGCAAAATAAACATAAAAATATGACATGTATCATAATAGAATTAAGTTTTCGATTATTATAATGTAAATATAAAAATTATTTTACAAAAAGTGTAATTTTTGCATGTAATAAATACATTATGGAACATGCTGCAATAAAATAAAAAAAAATCGAATTAAATTGTCCACAGACATGCTAACATCTAGTTTTTAGTAGTTATAATATTATATGTTAAGCATTGATATAAGTTTTCTTAAATCATTTATTAACATTTGAAAACTAATTGACGTGTCATTTGATTGTTTTATCTATATATATAAAAATGAATGTATGTCTGTATGTTTATACTCGATAGATTCAAAAACCATACACCAATCGCCGTGAAAATTTAGGAAATTATTAGGTACATTCCCTTGAAAGTTTATGTAAAGTTTTTTAAAAATCAGAGTTGTTGTTCAGGTAATATCCCAAAAATATTATAATAGATAAGGTTTGCTGTATAACCTGTTTGTTTATATTTTGACTTTAATTGGTAATGGCAGCCGCAGGTAGGTTATTCTTTAAGATAATATTTCAACATGCTTACAATAAACAGGTACCAGAAATTTTTTATTATTTTCAGATTGATATTAAAGATATTTATTGTAATTTTATATGGGTTTCTTATTAACTTTAACAAAGCTTTAGTTATTATCAATAGTTTACAATTAACTTTTCATGTCTAATTGGTTTAACTTGCCTTAAACATTAAAGAAAGTTATGCGTTAAATAATAACTTATTAACTTTAAGTATGCATAATAGTATTACGAATAATAATGATAGTATTTGAACCATTAATTCTAATCTTAATAGTTAAGAATACTTAAAGTATTTTGTTTAAGTTTCATGGATGTAAGGCTTCTTTATTTATTTCTGATTGATTAATTCGTTTGTTTAAAATATTCAATTATTAGTAATTAGTATCCAGCCCTACTCCATATAGGCAAAATGATAAGTTATTATATATATCGATGATATCTAACTAGAAGACGTTTATGAATGTCTAAATCAGTAAAACTTGTAAGGGAATTTATACAGCATAAAAAATGGATGAAGAAATATTCAAATCAAAATGTACATATATAAAACTTAATCACTGTATGTATTTGTGGGTATAAATACAGTTCTTAACATCATAACTCTTATCATTACATAATGAAAAATATATTTAGAATTTAACATTTGGAACTCAATTGACACTTTCGATGCAATGCTTCTTCATAAACAAATAATATTTCATCAAAATATTGTTATTCAAACTTTTAAGAGACAATTTTCTTTACTGATATAATTTTAATTAAACATTTAAAACTGTGTGAAGTCTTCAAATTGAAATTATGAATGAAATGTAATGTGATATGGTTTAGCCTCTTCAACTAACTGGTTCCTAATTCAAACGATTTGGGGGTCTAAAATTCGTATCATTATATTTAACATATAAGACATATCATATTTAATGAGCTTAGACTTCTTTCAACATTTCTTGATGTATTATTCGGTAAAAAATATTCTTTTTATTATTTGTTTAATCTAATCTATCAACTTCCAATATTATTAGATAATGTGTGCAATTTATAATCACTGTTAGATTATATCTTTTTTGCGTAATCTATAATTCTAATTCTGGATTAATTTCGTTTATCTCAAAAAAGTTAAGTGTAACGGAATTATAGAAAATTTAAATTGTTTTTGTTTTATGTGATTTATTATTAGAGTTGAAATTAAATTGTTTCCCGGGGTAAAGCCGGGTAGATCAACTAGTAATCAATAAATGTGAGTACCTTATTATTTTATGCTTTCATTTATATAAGAAGTTATATTGTAGTTATACGTATATTTTAATGTTATATTAGTTATGAAGCATGTGCGATAATTCAACGAAAATGAATTACTCGTTAGGGTTATAATAGTGTTTCTTTTTAATAATATCAAGTGCTCTTCTACTATGTCTTAGATCCATCTAAGAATTATATTTTTGCATCTAAGTATTGAAAATAAAGATTAAAATTAGAGTTTAATTATCACGTTTGAAAAATCAATATTGTTAGGAAATATCTCGAGTTATCATTATTTAAATCTGAACAAATACTGAAGCGTTAGTGTTAGTTGATGAAAATTACCGATAGCAATAGCTATGCTTAAATCATTTCGGAGAACCAGCAGATAACATTTTCCTGTGAACTTCTTTTTTATCTTTACTTGACCGCCCAATTCATCTCTATCCTTGCATTTTATTCTCTTTAAAATACGCGTTTTTCCTCCCAACCATTTTTAATAACACAATATTCTCACCTTCAGCTGTTAAATTTATTATTGGAATCAACTTGGCCAAGTTATTTACTCGATAAATCGTAGTCACAATCCTGAGTATATCACTGTACAAAAGGTCTTGATTCTTTATTTTAAATGTTCATTGAAATTTTGTAAAACATATAACAACGTCTAAACCACAGTAGGAAATCAGAAAAATAACTAGGTTCTTTCAACCTGGTAGGCTTCATCAGAGTCCATCTGATGCTGAACAATGCAACTTGTTTTAGTTGAAAGATCTTAGTCATTTTTCTTTCTTACTGTGGTTTAGACATTGAATTTTGTTTATTCTGAAATCACATTGGTTATATATAAATATATTTCATATATATATGAACGGGTTACTTGCCGTTGCGTCTACAACGTGCTTGGTCTCCCATTCTCTTTTCTCCTGAAGACGGATTACCCGAAAATTTGAGTCTGTAAGTGTGTTTCCCTACTTTGTGTGTCGCTCTTTGTTAATCTCGAACTCATATATATATATATATATATATATATATATATAACCAGTAGTTCAAAACACAATATGAAATTGGAAAAAATAAACTAAGATCTTACAACCACGAAAAGAGGTCTATTTTTTCACATTTGATATTGTGATTTGATCATTGATTGTTATTTCACGTGTTTATATAGTATTTTGTTAATATATATATATATATATATATATATATATATATATATAATGTAACACATTAATGTGTTAAGGGGTACATTACGGGGTTACATTACGTTACATTAAGGGTTACATTACCCCTGGGTAATGTAACAGAACCCAGCCTTCATTTATAGCCCTGAAGATGTCTTGAAATAAAGACGAAACGTTGGCAAAAAGGTGATTCCATATATTTACCCTGACCAAACTCCGAGAAAAAGAAAAAGTGTTTGTTAATATTTTGTGGTCAAGAAAACAGTACCGTATATATATATATATATATAATTATATATATATATATATATACAGGGTGTCCATAAAGTCCATGTGCAGTTTAAAAAAATTATAACTTTATTCGTATTTACGATAGAAATAATCTGTAAAAAAGATTAGAAGGGAGTAAACTTGCATTTTTAAGGTTTTATTGTAAAATTAATTTTTGTTTTTCACAGTCCTCCATTATTAGGAGTATAAAGAGTAATACAGCTTTGCAGTTTAAGGAAAATATGCGCCAACTGATTTCCAATAATCCGTAAAATCTTATTAGTTATTTTAGCTTTCAAATCTTCAAATGAACAAGATTTAGATGAATGCACAGTTGTTTTCACATACCCCTATAAGAAAAATCTAATGGAGTCAAGTCAGGCGAATGTGGAGATGAAGGAAATGGTCCATCTCTTCCGATTTTCTGTTAGGAAATTCGTGATTTAGAGTTGTTTAGAAGAGGTTACTACATGATGGAGGTTATATGGATAAAATTTAAATAAAACTTTAAAAAATATAGATTTACTTCTTTCTAATCCTTTTTTCAGATCATTTCTATCCCAGTTACAAATAAGGGAATATTTTTTTTTAAAACGCACACGGACTTTATGGACACCCTGTATATGAATTAATATTCATATCTTCTCTTTCTGATGAAGCGTACTTCACCAGGATGGTTGTATAAGTAAAAGACCACGAAGTCTCTAGGAAACATGTTATGGTAACTCCAAAAGGGTGAAAGAAAGATTACCCGTATGATCAATGCCACCAGCGAGAAAATTCTGAGAGCTGTTGACTTTAGCAATATAACACCTGCTGCTGACTTATAATTTCATTCTTTATAATTTGTATATATAAGCGTATAATAAGGGTCATTTTTAAGAGACATACACTTATGTTCTAGAGGAAGTAAATGTTAAGGTCATTAAGTATAGAATGGGGAATATATATCAAATTTGTTGAATAGCAATTCAGAGAACATGGCTTTTATAGCCATCAGACATAAAAAACCTACTCACTTTAAGAAAAAAGAACCATTTAAATACACTTAGCAATAAATGTTGATTAAAACCACTTATGCCGATATTGTCAAAACAAATAATTTACAATTAACATTTTCAATAAATATTCAATAAAATAATTCATCCAATACTAATATTCTGTTTATTTAGGATATTGATGATTAATTTTGTAATACCAGTATTACTAAGAAATAATATATATATATTTATAAAAGTTAAATAATTTAATTACATATACATATATGTGTAAACTATGAAAAATGATTTAATAGGAGAAAATGTAATCAAAAAATGATGAAGTGTAAGTTTATAAGAATAATAATTTTTATAACACTATAACAAAAGGTATAAATTATTAAATCTTATAAATCATGTGTACTTTAAAATAGTCAAAATTATAATAGAATCCAAATTACCTGAATATTGATTTTATTTTTGTATTTGTGTTCCTTTGAGAGGGTAATGGCTTAAACCTAGTGCACGCCACTGCTACTAGATAGTGCTGCAATCTCTAACGTGTACCTTTGCAATAGAGTCCCCTTATATATCAATAGTACCTTAATCTATAAATCTGGACGTCTATCAATTTCCTACAGACTGTATATAACTAATTGGCCTGAATAAGGTTGAGTGGTTTATATTCTTATTAAACAGAACACCATAAATTATCCAAATTGAAAGAAACTTACATATGCATGTTCTGATATTGTATGAATATATATTTACCCCATTGTTTACGAACTAATCAAATCTTAGTTCAATATTGAAATTAATACTTTTATATATATATATATATATATATATATATATATATATTATATATATATATATATATGTAATCAAAGTTACAACTAGAGAACACAAAAAAGAAGACTCACTAGTCTTGATCATTTCGTCTTTCTTGTCGTATCCTGTAGAGGAGAAGGAACGAAGCAGCGGAAACGTGAATGCATCCACCAACTGTTACAAACCACACACACACACACACACACACACACATATATTATATATATATATATATATATATATATATATATATATATATATACATATATATATATATATATATATATATATATATTCAATAATATATCAACCATTGGATAGAATAGGTGTATAATGTAATCGGGATTCGGTCAATTTTCCAGGATCAAAATCAAACTCTCAATGCCGACGTTTCAGTTTTATTTAAAACCTTTTTCATAGGCCTACAAACAAAGGATGACAAGAAATCATATATAAACATCAACATATTCAGGAGTGTTAAGTTGATTTTAGTGAAATTTAATTTCCTTAGTTCCTTTTTGTGTTCTTTGAGTGAACAGTGTTTCCGTTTACATGTAATTGTAATCAGTTAGTCTGGTCCAAGTTTTTGACCAGTTAAGATGTTAGTTCACTAACTATCTATTGTTACTTCATTTTATATAATGTAAATTTCATCATTTTTCTAATTCAAAAATTCTGACTTCTGTAAGTTCATAAAAATGTTTATTGCTTTTCTATTACTTCTACTTGTATATATATTTTTGTTTTTTCACAACTGTAATATTCCATTTTGATGTTAGTTATATGTTGATGTTTATATATGATTTCTTGTCATCCTTTGTTTGTAGGCCTATGAAAAAGGTTTTAAATAAAACCGAAACGTCGGCATTGAGAGTTTGATTTTGATCCTGGAAAATTGACCGAATCCCGATTACATTATACACCTATATATATATATACACAATTAAAAGAAACGGTCCAGCGGACTTTTTTACAATAAAATAAAAAACGAAGGAAACACACAGAAAGACACAGACATAACTCACAACGATATTTCGACAATCGTCGTCATCAGGAGGTGCGAACTTGCCTGATTGTAAATCCTAATCCTTCCTTCGATTCCCCTCTCCACCATAGTTCCTACCCGGTTCAGGTCAATTCCTCCTGTACCTCGAGCAACTGTGTTTACCGACTGGATTGCACTCAGTGTGACTCCTTTTACGTTGGCTTAACTTCTAATAAGTTGAGCCTTCGTATGAATGGTCATAGGGCTTCAGTCGGTCAACGCAGTAACTATCCTGTAGCCATCCATGCGAACTCGCATGGACTCAGTTTCAATGACTGTTTCAGGGTTCAGATCCTGAAACAGGTCCCCGAATCCAACAATAAAGTTACCCTAAGAGCTTCAGAGGAGGCATACATATGCTTACTTGATGCTCGCTCTTCCCCCGGACTCAACCTCAACCGATAATTTATTTATGATTTATTTATTTATTTATTATTTTTTATTTATTTATTTATTATTTTTTATTTTACTTTTTATTTATTATTTTTATTAATTTTAATTTGATTTATCTATTTTTTTATAATTTTTTATAGTTATAATTTTTACTCGTTCCTTTTACGTCTTAATATGGCTCTTCATTTCCTTCCCTCCCTTCCCCCGCTTGGTGGTAAGTGGTGGGGTACTGGCTGCGGTTTCCGAGTTCAGTACCGCCCTGTCTTCCTGCGGGACTCTTCGCTTTTCGCACCTCCTGATGACGACGATTGTCGAAATATCGTTGTGAGTTATGTCTGTGTCTTTCTGTGTGTTTCATTCGTTTTTTATTTTATTGTATATATATATATATATACTATGATATGAAATATAAGTTCTTACTGTAATTTGTTATAAGGATATGCGTTCTAAAGTGCAGTGAAAAATATGTTACATAAATCAGAATGAAATATTTAGCACATGTAACTATAATTTTTGATAAGTTGGAGTGGGTATTGAACACCGCACCTAACAGCTCTGATGCGAGCACGTTGCCACTGAGCTAATAATCTGTATAATACATGCTATTGCGAAGAAAAATACACTATGTAATACCTTTTTTTTGTAATATACCTTCTTCTGTCCAGTTTGGATTTTTTTTTATTTATGTTTAATACTCAAAGAAATCACGACGCGGTCGGTTTTCAAAGTTCAAATCAAACTCTCAATATTCACGTTTAGGTTTTGTTTTATACCTTTTTGATAGACAAAAGTAAGAATTTATTGAATAATAAAAAGTATAAACTTAGATATTCTGTAGAACTATCGATGTTAATAATACGAAACCTTCCAATGAAATTGTTTAATTTAAATAACTCTAAATACAATCAAAACCAAAGAAAATATGCAGAAAAAACTTTAATTTGAGGGATTCTTTAGAGTTTCAAAGAGCGGTGGTTGTGAAAATAAAAGAAGGTGAATTAGAAAAGAGCAATATAGCAATTAAAGACACACAGAGAGAGAGAGAGAGAGAGAGTGAGGGAGACGTGGGCAGAGTGGGAAGGATGAGTGAGAGACGCTGTAAGCCGGTGCAATAACACCAATGGCTCTTATTGAATAAATAGTTGTTTACATAAGTATATTTTACATTAGTAGAATATACAATTAAAATAGATTGAAGTTCTTTAGCTATTATATACCTTTATTTTTGACAAAATATATTAATTTTGATTTATCACAATATTGAGAAACATAATTATATAGATATATTTTATCATTAGGAATAACTAAAATTGTCAATAAAAGATTTGTTATTTTACTTTCATGATTAAATTACAGTACTGTAAAATTAATAAAAAAATAATACATTTAGAGAGTTAATAAGAATAGTGTAAGTGTAAAAAAGAACAGTGGAAAATATCAGGCAACCGTGTTTGTTAAACCCACACATCGAGGATCTACATGAATGCCAAAACTTATGAAGGTAGCACAATCAAAGGTATGATAGACAAAACTCTTAAGATATCTTCTAATTGGGCTATTTTCCATCAATATATCGAAAGAATGAAACAGGTTCTAATCAATAATGTTTATTTACATAAAAAATATTTGATTAGATATTGTAAACATAGAAACATAAACTTAATAGTGTCTACACTTACGTGCCTAACTAAACTTTGTAAGGAATAAAAGGCAGAGTTATCTATAATAACCAATACAGCAAAGCATAAACGATAGATAAAAAGGCCTTTAAGGACATTATCATGGTCAGTATAGTTCGCAAACTCAGAAGACTTGCAGAAATATTATAAAGCTTAAATTCAGGAAACACCGGTATTACAAATGGTGTGATTGGAAAGACATCAGAATTCACCACAGTACTGAAATGACATTTACTAGAATCACCAAACAGCAATTCGGAAGAACAACAAGAAATCAATCTAGAGCCTTTAAAGTTAAATATTTTATACCCAAAGTAAAACTGTATTACCTTCAACAACCAAAGCCTAATTGTAACCTAATTGAGACTGTGAAATATGCCTTATGCTTGCTTTTTATTAAAATTATTTATTATTATTGTCAACTTAGATATGTATTCCTAATTTAAGTTAGTATATAAAAATACCCTGAAGATGGTCAGTGTTGAAGGAAACGTCGGTGAATTATAAAATAATTAAAACCATTGTAATGAAACCTTTAGAGAATCACTACTTGTTAGACTTGAAAATTTGAAACACAAAATAAAAAGTTAGAAAAGTTAACAAGAAGAATTTCAGAACACGGATTGAAAAGGCGTTTATTGATATATATATATGAAAATACGATCCGAAATGGATTGGTCTCTAACCGTCTCTGTACTAGTGGCTAGTTTATCTCTGTATCTCTCCTGAAGGCAAGTCAAATCAATTGTTAGAGAATATAAGTATGTGTTTTTAATTTCTATATGGTTCTTTATCTACATTGAACTTTATTTATATATATATATATATATATATATAGGAGTCGTTATAAGACTTTGAAGCGATTCACATCTATCTTCCTGATGACGAGTAGATTGAATAGTAGTGAGTTTCAGTGATCTCATTTCTTTGTATTCTTTTGAAAATTCTAGTTTTTATATACATATATTAGAACAACTTGGGAGGACCAATTCATTGAAATATGTCGGATTAATCTTAAAATCATTGAAATAAAATGTTTTCAGAAATTTTAAGAAAAGAAAATAAAGACATATTAAAAATATTAAGAGATATTATGAAACATGGAAATAAAAGAAAACATTATTAAATTTAAAAAAAAAACTTTAAAAAAAGATATTTTATGTAAATTAGATCAACTTATTTGAAGGTAAATATTATATCATGAAGAATGTATGTTAGAAAAACGATTTGTCTTTAATATTTATATAAATAACTTGATGAAAATGTTGAGTTCAACATAGTTTTCTTTCATAATGAGTTATATAAATATTGACTCATAGACTTGTTATAAGTAAAATTAATGTGATTTATTTCGATATTAGAGATGATTGATTGCTCATGCAAGGACAAATAGGTGACACGTGTTTTGATCCAGTAAAGCAGTTTGGCTTGGCGAAATCCTCCCTAAACGTCCCGAATCAATCAACCTAAACCATTGACGAATTGAGGAATGATGGACAGTAAGCCGAGGTAGTCACACGTCACTCCACAACCAACAACTGTCTTTATTTTTAAAGGCTGTCTTATGTATCTTTCTAATCTGAAGAAGTATTCTAAATTAATTTAAATTATGCTAAATATAAATTGGAGTAAAACTATTTATTCGCACTTTATAGAATTTTTTTTAAAACAAGCTAGTTAATGTTACAGTCAACGTAAAAATTAAATAAAAGTTATTTTTCATATCTACTTACAAAATTCTGTATTAACCTTTAGATTATTTTAGAAAATAACTCTAAAACATGAAATAAATAAATTAACTTCCTTTTGTGAAATAATTCTGATGGTAATCTGAACGGAAAATTTATTTAAACACTTTTTGATTGTTTGTTCTCCAGCACCCACACTTATAAGGCTTTCACTTTTTAGTACTGTTCTAGGGGTGGAAATTGTTGCTCATTTATTATTTGACCCCAATTTTTTGTAATGGGCGAGGAATATTACCTGTTGATTCTACTTTGGGAGTCCTAAATTTTGCCTGACTTAAGTTTATTTAAAGTAGGGACCTTTTTAACGACTACCAGAAATCGTACAGGTGCGGGACCATCAGCTTAACGCCCTCTCCGAGGGATAACGTGCTCAGATTTATACATCTCCCACGTAAATAAATCGAGGGCCAGATACTTTTGACCCCAATTAGACGTTTTCCATAAACAATTAATTATGTCATTAGTTGTGCAATCCGTAATTCTGTGATATTTACTAATCCGGTTTGATTGTGGAGAGGGGGGGGGGGGGATGATATTTGAAAATCTCCACGCTTATGAAATTCTTTATTTAAACTACGCTTTTCAAACGCTTCGTTTTAATCATGTGGTATAATTTTTATAGGAACAGTAGAGAAGAGTAAACTGTCGAAAAGGGACTAGATGATTGAAGGATACCTGATGATGAACACGAAGTGTTTGAAACGCGTATCATAAATAAAATAATTCTTTTGTGTGGAGACTTTCAACTAAGGTTTTCACCCAGTATGAAAAAATAAATTATATTGATATTAAATTTTGATAGATGTTTGATGAATCAAAATAATATTTAACTAAAAAAAAACCGCAACTGTAAAGATGTTTTACATAAAATGCCTTATTGTATTTAGGAAATATTGCATAATGAAAACGGGACTTTCTGGGTCAAAATGTGATTTAAGTTATTTAACATTTTTCCCCCTTAGTAAATACGAGTAACTCTAGAGTATTTTAATTCGGATTAACTTCAAATTTCTTTAATGATTCGAAAGATCACTTTTCTAATAACATGTATAACATTATCTTATTTTGACCATTTGACGGAACATAATAAAATAATATTCAAAAACAGCACTTTTTTAGACGATGAGCTGATATCTAAAAAAAGCGTTATGCTAGATTTTATTATTTCAGAAATTTTTTTATACTGAAAAATAAAATTTTCTGAATCATAAAAAAATCAAAATATTTTGATTACTGCAAAGGACTATATAAATCATAAAACTGTTAACACACTTTGTAATAAACAATAACCTGCTCTACTTGCTGTATATGTTTATTTTGTCTTATAAACACTTTTTAACTGATTCCACTCATACAGTATATCAATACTGTAATACAGTAATCAATATTTTTTAAAATTTTAATAAACTAATATGAAATATTTTTTAAATTTTCATATGCTATTTAAAAAGAATATAATTCTTAAAAATATAATAGCAAACGCAAGTCAACAATAACTGATATTTTTCATCGTGTGACAGAGGGTGGCTGACAAAATTCCTGTAATCAATGTACATGTCACATCCTTTGACAAATCGAAATATCAAATTCATGGTGAGTTTAGGTACACTAATGGTATTTGAGTAATATTTTATCAGAAAAGTACTTTTTTCATAAATTATTGAATTTATGAAGGACAAAATGCCTATTAGAAAGGATAATAACCAGAATAAGTTCTAAAAATGTTTTTTTTTAACAAAATAGTAAACTTATATAAAAAAAATTGTGGTTTGGTTCTTAGAAATAGACGTACTTTGGATAACACGCCTTAGTATCCATTAAAGTAGCACTGATGTATATTCATCCAGAACAACAGAGTACTTGAATTCAACGGAAGAATAATTATTAGGATTATAAGATTTATTACAATCGAAATTGTGTTCACTAAAGACCGTCTTCTGCGAGGAGTGCTTCAGTTCATACCATATTGTGGTGATTCGTTGTAGATGACCTACTAGATACACCGAATAATCAAAGTTGCATACGAAAGAATATGCAGATGTCCTGATTATTATAACAATAATGCGTTTGATTTTACTGAATTACACAAGGAGACAATTAAATACCCTCTTTAGAGCTAATGCCAGCCAGTCAGCTAATACTGGTGTATTCGGGTTAGCTATCTGGTAAGAAGACTTTGACACTGAAGCAGTCATTAAATCGTATTCTAGTAGAATTTTCATGGATTATAACGAGTAAGTTACCTTATTGACTAAGTAACTGTACTGAAATCATGAAGACTAATATCAGCTTCTTTTCAGAAAAATATAAAATGCATTACATTGGGTACAGTCCAACAGCAAAAAGACCAGATGAAAGATAAAAACGTTTGAAACTAAGAAAATTATGACAGCAAATAAAATAAGTAAAAAAATTCTAAATACGAAAGAAAAATGAAACAAATAGTAAGCACTGACAATGATAATACACTAAAGTGGATAGAAATATTACTAAAATTGTAACTGGTAGAAAAAACTGAATAAATTCGAAGTACAATACCCACACACACAAAAAGAAATGAACACACTCACCGTAACAACTTTGACATAATAAATGTGCCCTAACTATTTTGTTGGACTGATAGAATCTCAGACTGTATGTTTTCATTGAAAACTCAATATTCAGATTTTGACTTGTAAGCCATTTTTTCTTAAGTCACATAAAAGGCAGAGGAAAAAAAATGTATAAAATGCTGTCACCTTTTCACATTTAATCCCAGAATATTTCGTGTATTGAATAAATAAATATGTAGCACTTAGATTAATGTATGTATCGTTAATGGAAATCAGTCGTAGAATAATAACGTAATTAAAGTAATTGTTGAACAGGAAGAAACTGTAAAATATACTTAGACGGCAAGGGGCTCATTTGAATATTTGTTAACTGATGCTGTGGTAGCTTATATAGAGCATAGGAAAGTCAAAGGTATGCTAACAAAATATATTATGCACTCTAAAAGATAAATACAATTATTGAAGCCACAAGAGCGATTGTTCGTAAGAGAATAATCTGTGTTATGAGATGGAGAGATGAAATGAGGCCGGGGTTAATAATAGGCAGGTGAGATCTCTACCGCTTTGCCTTCAGTTCTAATCTTCTCCTGATGACTGAACAAACAGTTGTTCAATATTTCAAACTTTGTGACTTTTCTGCTTCGTTGTGTTTTTAGAAGCTGTATATCTTGGAAACAGTCCTTCGCTTATGAAAGTTTGGTTAAAAAGTGAGCCATATTTTCTATTTCAGGTTTTTTTGAACACTTCTCAAAGAAGCCAATAATCTCCTTGCGTTATCCTTGATTCTGTGCAACACATATCTACTCGTTCCTTGATCTTGAATTCAACTACTATCACTGTGTAATGCATGACTGACCTCCATGAATTAGAGATGATTGAAGAATTAGTAATGTATTGCACAGTGATAGAAGATGAATTCAAGATAAAGGAAAGAGTGGATATGTGTTGTCCAGAATCAAGGATGACGTAAAGAGATTATTCTACTCTCTTGAGAAGTGTAGAGGAAACTTGTTGATAGAAAATATCACGCACTATTTAACCAAACTTGTATATATGCATATATATATATATATATATATATATATATATATATATATATATATATAAGATTTCACATAAACACGTGAAATAACAATCAATGATCACACTACAATATGAAATGGGAAAAAAATACTAACATCTTTCAACCGTAACAAACGATCTTCGTCAGAGTCGAAAACCCAACTCAGAGTCAAAAAGTTAGTGGAATTTTTGACTCTGACGAAGACCGTTTGTTAAACTTGAAAGATCTTAGTCTTTTTTTCCCATTTCTTATTGTGTTTGAACATTGATATATATATATACATCGAATAAAATGAAAGGTCCGTATGGACAATAAACACTTTAACACAGAGAAAAGAACACAGAAAGACTCATGAGTAGCAGTTTACTTCTCAACGCGAGTACTTCGCACTTCTTCCCGATGACGACGGATGTCGAAATATCGAAGTGAGTTCTGTAGTGTCTTTCTGTGTTCTTTTCTCTGTGTTAAAGTGTATATATATATATATTAGATGGAAAAAGTATTATTTATATATAAACTAGATTCACAAAAAGAAGCACATATAAAAGAAATCGCAGAAATTCACTACTATATTTCGATTATCCTATTTTCAGGAAGAGTGCTGTGAGTTGCTCCGAAGACAGGTAATGACTGCGTTACATCCATCTTTCTGCAGACGAGGCAATCGAAATAGTAGTGAATTTCACTGATTTCTTTTACGTGTGTTTTTTGTGAATATAGTTTATTTAGTTGGTGGAATGTTTAATTTATTTGGATATATATATATATATATATATATATATATATATATTGGATGTACACTACTGAATATTTTAGGTCGTGTGTAACCAGTCTTGTATAAAAGAAGAACTGCTACCAAAGTAGACTGATATATATATATATATATATATATTAGTATATTTAGGAAGCAGTCCTTCATTTATACAGGTTTGATTAAATAATACGCCATATTTACGGTTGATTAGTTTCCTTGTGTATTTCTCAAGGGATCTGAATAATCTTCTTGTACAAACATCTAAATTGAATAGAACATTACCAATGGTTCCATTGTCTTTACATCTTGCATTTCCACTAATTTTACTATTGTTACAACAGTCACAACTGGTACTATTACTATTACTACTACTACTATTATCACTACTATCGACATGTTTCGACTGCTTTTTTTTTTTTTTTTTTCTTGGTGTAACATCTGCCAATTAGAGGCTATCTTGAAGGTTCTTTGGATGAGGGCTTTAACAGTATTTTTCTTATAACGCAGGGGACATTCACTGTGGTAGTTGAGGAACGACATAGTGTTGGATGCTTTCCTATACAAAGAAGTTACTGTTTGGTCAGTTGAAAAATCTATTTTAACATCTAGGAAATGAATTTTGTTTTGGATAGAAGGATCAATGGTAAATTTCAAGCATGAATTATTTTCCAGCATATTCTGAAGTTTAGATAGCTTTTCTGGTGTTTCCATAGTGACAAAGCAGTCGTCAATAAAACGACAATATATCTGTCCTTGGGTAGTTTCCACAACTTTATTTTCTAGGTTGCACATATAGTAGTTGGCAAAGATAACTCCCAGAGGGGATCCCATGGCCACGCCATCCGTCTGGAGATACATTGTGCCGTCATGTCGATAGTAGTGATAATAGTAGTAGTAGTAATAGTAATAGTACCAGTTGTGACTGTTGTAACAATAGTAAAATTAGTGGAAATGCAAGATGTAAAGACAATGGAACCATTGGTAATGTTCTATTCAATTTAGATGTTTGTACAAGAAGATTATTCAGATCCCTTGAGAAATACACAAGGAAACTAATCAACCGTAAATATGGCGTATTATTTAATCAAACCTGTATATATATATTATATATATATATATGTATAAGATTTTACATGAACACGTGAAATAAGAATCTATATATATATATATATATATATATATAGGTTTTTGACTCACACGAAGACCGCTTGTTACTGTTGAAAACTCTCAGTCTTGTTTTTCCCATTTCTTATTGTGGTTTGATCATTGATATATATATATATATATATATCCAAATTTATAAATAGAAAGGGAGGAGAGTTTGGTGGATAAAAGTATAATCAACTCTAGAGGTTGCTAAGTCCAAAGACAGTTGTGTCACTGTTATGGTGTTGGTGTCTACTCCTAGTTAAGCTGTTTGTAAAGTAGCATTTTCTGCGGAGTAGATTTCTTTGTAATCAGTAAACATTTAGTATTTGTTCTTATTCCTACGAGTGCAAATGTCTATTTTTATAAAATAAAGTACATTTTTAATTTATAAATATTTAAATTTTTTCAAATATATTTATTAAGATATTTTATTTAGTTATGATGCGTTATTTATGGGAACATTGCTATCATTCTGTTTCTTTTAATCAAAAATTAATTTTTTTAAAATTATATTATAAACTAGATATAAATTAAATAAATTAATAAATTAAATTAGAGAAGTAATAAAAACAACGAAATAACTTGAGGATGTATTTTTTATGCACTACTGCATACGAACTGTGGGAAGTCAAATATTGTTACATATATAAATGCCTGTTTTCCCTTTAATATCATTCATTAAAAAAAAGTTGAATTCATTTGTTCATGAATATTCTTGAAAATATTTAATTATACTAAAAAAATAACAAATATTAAAAGCTTCATTAAATATGCAGTTTAAATTTCAGGAGGTTGAAAGAGTGAAAAGCAGTTTGTTTATCACTGGAAAAGAGATTATGTTTGTTTAGAAGAGAAGCTTTTACAGGGGCATATTATGTATGCATACTATGGGTTTTACAAAGTGTGTCATCCTGCACATTATACAGCTATACTTAAACAGGGACTCATTATTAAAAAAACGAGCTGCTCAACTCTCAAATCAGCTGGGTAGTAAATACACCTATCTTTGTAACAAATAAAGAATAATCAACAATATTAAAAGAAATAATAGTAACAAACAATTAAATAGTATAATTAATCGACTTTTTTTAATGTTAAACGAGCCATAATTTTCTCTCATAGAACAGCACAAAGAGGTGAAAGCCTTATAAGGGTGGGCATTTGAAAACAATAAGTTTGGGTGGGTTGATTAATAATAATCTAATGATAATATTTATTATAACATTAGGAAATGAAGTAAATGCTCTAATGTGATATATATATATATATATATATATATTCGTATATTTGGGGAACAGTCCTTCATTTATACATGTGAGATTAAATTTTCTGCCTATAGTTTATTTTAAGTGTTTCAGTCTTTCTGGATGGCATTTCGTTTATCACAAACACACACACACACACACACACACACACATATATATATATATATATATATATATATATATATATATTACTTAATAAAACGAAACGATCCAACCTTACTCTGATCTCTGTTTCCTTACTCTGTGTGTTACTTTTCTTGAATTTTGAACTCGTATATATATATATATATATATATATATATATATATATATCAGCCATATAATTGACTAAAAGATAATGGTCAGTTATCTAATAAAATACCTGATAATCTCTATTCAAAAATAAATATGTGTTGTTAATAAATATTATCACATTTTTTATGCTGATTTGATAAATTATTACGTAACTAGCTGGAATTAGATTTTAAGATCATTGACTAGAAGGTGTAGGCAATCGAAATAATGGTTGTTAGCATAGTAACAAGGTTAAATAGTAACGGTAAATTCTTGAACACTGTTTTAGGGACTCGTTATAACGATAGTTGGCTCTAAGTTGAGTCCCATCTCGACCCTTCACTTTAACTCTCAACTAATTTCCGCTTCACCTCTAACCAAGTGCAGATTGCACTGTTCCAACCAGTGGCCTTTTGTTATTTTGGCCAGCGGCTAAAAAGATCAATTAATGTCCATTCTCTCTAGCATTTAATAAAACCTTTATAAAGGCTTATAATTTTAATTTACTTCTGTCATATTTATTTAGTGAAAATTTAAACGGAAATGGAGAAGTTTGAATTACACCTTTATTAACTCTCTATATATTGAAATAGGTGACAAATAGTTTTTCATTACTCGCTAGCATAACATGACAGTTATTTATTAAATTAAATTGTTTTGATTTCCCAAAACCTTATATTAAATTTAATTTCATCTATAAGAACGTGTACCCATATTTTCAAATAAATTATTTTATAAAATAGAGTATAATTATTAAACAACTAGCATTCACCTTCGTGTTCAAATAAGCAATAATAATAATTAAATTAATTACCTCTTTGTAATTACTTTTATACCGTAAAACTACGATATAGAATGCTGCTACTTTTGATAGTAAGATCTTCGTCACACGTTACACTTCTAAATTCTTACTGTAGTTTAGACGTTGATATATATATAAATTGGTATAAATCGTCAGTAAGTTTTCTTGTAAGCAGATATTTTTAAAAGTAGCAGCAGCTTCTGCTCTCACGAGTTTTGAGCTGATGATGACAAACGTAATTATGGTCGAAAGCTTGTATCAATTGATGTCACTTGGACAATTAATGTGGAAACTCCAACCGCAAGATAGAAAAAACGCCTACAAGATCAAGGCAACCAGTTTAAAAATCATGAGAGCAGAAGCCACTGCTACTTCTAACTATATATATATATAGTTTATATATATAGTTCAATGTACAGAAAGAAACCTAGAGAAATTAAAAGCACACACTCTCTGAACCAGTGCCCTTGGTTTCCCTCTCTTATCTCTCTTGAAGACGGTTCAAATCAAAAATTAGAGACTGTAAGTGTGTGCTTTTAATTTTTCTATGTTTCTTTCTGTACATTGAACTATATTTGTCCGTTTTGGATCGTATTTCCGACGAAAAAGTATATATATATATATAAACTATTATATTGCATTATATACTATTATAGTGTCTTCCTGATGATGAATACAAAGTGTTCGAACGCGTTGAATAAAACTTCATTTGTGTGGAAACTTTTGTTTGTTTATCTATTTTACCTCAGAATATATAAACTAAGAAAAGATAAATCGGGATGCGGTCAGATTCTTCCACTTCTAACCAAACTCTCATTTATTGTTATTTATTGCCTATATGTATATAATACTGTTAAATATAATAGTTTGATAATAAAATATGTTAAAGTTTATTTTTAAAAGCAGTATGCATTAAGCGAGACGAAATTGTTCGAACATTTTTACAAACTGGAAAAGGAAGGCAAATATTTTTTCAGCCTATGACTATATTAATAATTACATCAATTATTGGTCATAACAAATTCAAGTTTATCTTTTTAAACGCAGGTTTGAAATCTAAGTATAAAGAGTCTCCCATGTGGTATCCTTCATATACCATCCTTCACATTATTGGGTAAGCATTTTTTCGTAATCGTCTAATTCTTGATCAGTTGGACAGTTTAAGAAGTAACGTAATTGCAAAATTATATTTCCCAAAACAATTTTCTTACTAAAAAAATTATCGTATGATTGTTTTATCGATATTTAGTATTGATTTTTCAAAACTTATGGACCTTAAAATGTCTAATCTGTCGTCTATATCAGTCATATTTTTTTTTTTACTTTACTATGAGTATTTTTTGAGTAAGCAGGTGAAATGCACTTATGCATTTAGTGCTGAGCTCCCATTTATCCAGAATACCAACCGAAACCCCTCATTTTCTTCAAGGACACTAGCCTCGAACCGTTTTCGTTTTCGACAAAGACTAGTCCATTCTTTTCTTTAGATAAGGCAGCCTTATTTTAGAATATCAGATTCATAATGATGATAATTTTCTTTTTTTTTTTTGGTAAGGAGGTGAAATGCATTTACGCACATAGTGCTGGGCTCCCAGATAAACCAGACTACCAACTAAAACACCCCATTTTCACCTAGAACCTAGCCTGGAACTGTTTTCCACATTACTTCAGGCTTGGTCGTAGCTTACCTTAGGTGAGGCATACTTGCTTTATTATCCTTCTCGATCTTCCAAGTATCAAGTATCAATATCGTTCTGACTAGGCCATCTACCATATTCCATGCCCCAGAACTCCGGATCATTCATAATGATGATAATAATAATTGTAATAATAATAATAATAATATTTATAATAATATTAATATTAATAATAATCATACAATTCTCAAATGACTATTTATTTAATTACGCTGTAAATAACTGATCCATATTTGAGGAATGAAAAATCAGAAGAATTCTAGAGGGAGATGTATGTAGTTTGACTGTCAAAGTACAAAGAATCTTTTTTAAAAAAAATACTACAATTTTTAAATTCAAACTCCGACAAATAAAATACTCAAAACTATTTTAAATTGTAACCTTTAAAAAAATACAGTTTAAATGACTGTTATTATATTTAGTTTATTATTCAAAATTTTCAACTTTGTATTTGAACTGCAAATTAAAGAGAGATACTTTTTGAGTAAAGATATGAACGAAATGAAACTGCGTGAGAGAGGTAAAATGACTTCAATGCAGCAGTTTTGTAAATAGAAAGGACAACTTAGGAATAATTTATAAAACTTAACCGTGTACTAAGAGTTTTTCAATTAGCACTTAAAAATTTAATTTTGATTTCCAGATTTTTAATTTTTTTCATTTTAATTAATTTAAAAATTTATATCATTCAGTGCCATAAATAATTACAATATTATTCGTATAAATTTAATTTGTGAATGCAGGCCTAGGAGTGTTTTATTTTCTAAATGATATATCTCTTAGTATGAAATTAAAAAAATAATTTTTGTTAGGAATGTAATGTCACTCAGAGGATACGGGAGCCCATTTGTTCTCCAAACAAAAAGTAACACAATTTCACTTCCTATTATTGCACAAAATACAAGGTTCTAACAAATTTATTATTCTGCAACCTTTATCTTTTATGTAACAAGCAATTGATATTTTATGAAAACTTTTATAAAGCTGTTATTTTTCTAGAATTATTGCTTGTATTATTTACTTTTGTAAATTTACTAAAAACTAATATATAATGCTCATTGAATTTGAAAAAGAATGGAATACTATCCTTTAGTTGAAGTTAGCATGAAGAAATAAATATATAAATGTTAAGAAAAAGAACACAGAGAATAAACAACAAAACTCACCTTAGTAAGACGAGAAGGAGAAGAAAGAGAGTTCTGATTGGCTAGCAGTTGCTTTTAGCAAAAATATTTAAGTGATTTTTCATGTTCATTTACTTTATTAATTTCTTTCAAGCCTTTGATATGTATATATGGTAATAATTGAATCATTGCGTAATCATAATCACACAAAGTACATCGTTTTAAAGAATCACAATCACTGACATAAAGATAACTAAGGTTTAAAGTATCCTACATTCGAGTGATTGAACTGCCTGCGACCATATGTTAGATACCCTCCAGTATAAAGTAAACACTACTTATAAATATATATATATAATGTTATAATATATATACTATAATAAGTTACCTGGCGTTGCGTTTCCGACGTGTTTGTTCTCCTTTCTACTGAAGACCGATTGAATTCATATCTAGTGTCTAGTTTCTATTTGTGTTTCTGCCTGTTTCTGAGTGTATTTATAACAAGATTTTACAATGAACATGTTAAACAAAAATCAATGTCTAAACCGAAATAAGGTAATGAGAAAAAATAATAAAATCTTTCAACCGTAACAAGCGGTTTTCTATATATATATATATATATATATATATATATATATATATATATATTGCAGTTTGCTTCTCAACGTGAGTAACTTCGTACTCTTCTTCCTGATGACGACGGATATCGAAATATCGAAGTGAGTTTGGGTAGTGACTTTCTCTGTTTCTTTCCTATGTGTTAAAGTGTATATATATATTTCGTTACAATGTTGACCAATAGGAGTGAAGTTTACAGGTCTATGTATATTGACTCTCACTCTGACCGATTGTTACGGTTGAAAGATCTCAGTCTTTTTTTTTTCCATTTCACATTGTGGTTTGATCATAGACTGTTATTTTACGTGTTTATTGTGAACTATTTATGTATGTATAATAAAATGTCAATTAAAACTGGTGGTTTCTTACTATATATACATACAAAAGATATTTCAAAGTGTAAAACAAATTTATTCACAAAACCTTAGTGCAAAAATGCTTTGCAGGGGGCGTTGTTTTACATTTAGCCAAAATACCTGAAAAGAATGTAATAAAATTCAAAAAATATATAATATGTGGAAATTCAAATATTCGTATATAAAATATATTTTTTTCAGGTAGGTTGAGATTGTAAGTCGATTTGATCCAATAAACAATTTTTATTTTCGAAATAGGCACAAACATTCCAGTGTTATTTAACAATCGAGATACATATCTTTCTAACCCTAGTATTACATCGTTGAGAGAAAATTTACATTACTTTTCAACAATAATTTTGTTCCAAACAAAGTTGTTTTAACATACATAGGGTTTTGGAAATAGAAATAAACAACTGACTGAAAAAGTGTTGGAAGACTACAGTAAAAGTAACAATGGCCAGTCACAAAGGTATGATAACAAACATTTTATATGAATTATTGAAGAAATGCTTACATTTAATGAACTCCATTAAAGTCTATAACAGTGGAATTAAAATATAAATCGAAATGTTTGTTTAGAGATCAGTAAATCATGCATGAATTTTAATTTCTTTCAGATATACGTAAAAAAAACATTTCTTGAGTCGTAATTCATTTAATAACATTGAAATACAATTTCCTTTATTTTTATGATTAGTTATAATATTACAAATTTGTTAATTTCTACCACATCAATATTGCAAATATCTCATCCCTTGAGTTTGATACAGTTGAATGGTCAGGAATAAAAACCATGGTTGAACTGTTTTTTTTAATATGTAAAGTATATTATTTTTTATCTATATTATGTTATTAAATATATTTTGTTACTATTTAATAGACTTAAATAGAGTTCATTGTTTTAATTTTTTAGTTAATTTTAAATAATTTTGTTAAAAGGGTTTTTGAATTTATGGAAATATTTTGATAGGGTTTTGTTAAGGACACTATCGTAGGGAAGGAATTTGGAAAATTTATCTTTTCTATGAGAGGTTTTGGGATCTGTGCCGTGAGGTAGGAAACGCTTCAGGTGACCCGATTTTAATAATGCTGAGGAATTCCAATTCAGGGACCGGACAGGCACCAATTTAGGGGATGAACCACATTCCCTTGGAATTAAAGTGTTTTCAAGTCATTGTCCGGACTGCGTGCCGACACTGCCTGGATTAAACCTACCCCCATTAAAACTTAGTCCTGCTATTAAAGCCTTCATCCTGTTTCGAAGAAATTTCTTTTCATATCTTTACAGGTAAAAGTTGAGCTTGTTCTAGTTTATCATTACTTTTTTTATTAAAATCAAGTTTTTAAGTTTATCCATTAAAGATATTGTACTAAAAAAAAAATCGATTTTAAAATACGCTCCAAACAACATCAACATCCATTTAAACAAATTTATAATTTTTAATGAACATATTAAAAAAAATACAATATTTTATATATAAATTTATATGTATTGAAACAGAAAAAAAGCATCATGGAAAAATATACACAAAATTGCAGTTCCATTTCAGACTCTAATTCCTAGGACAGTAAAACATGACAACTAATCATTAGGAGAACAGTAATTTATTTATGACATATGAAAAATATTTTGAAAAAATCTTAAATTTATCAATATAACATAGATAAATGCAACATTACATTTTAAATTAGTCTTTTATAACACCAGTGAATTTTACAGTAACTCAAATAATAATTTTATTTAAAAGAATTATATATGATGCTGACAAAATTATTTGAAATATTGGTATTATGGTAATTTATGAATTTTATTATATTTTTGTCATAATTTATAAAAAAGTAAAACCCAATTAAATTAGTTAATTAATAAAATGTAACACTTCAAAATAACTGATTCGTTTAACCTAATATCATAGATTTTGGACAGCTTTTAAAAAGCATTACAAAACTTACAAGTTGCTAACAGTGTTCGATGTAACTCGGATTGTTTTGTAACTTCGTAATAGGAACATTCACCAATTTTGAGTACATGAGAAAGTACAAAGGGAGAGTAATCAAGTAAAATACGGTTGACAATAACAATTTAGTAATGAAATGTTACAAAACATATGGTTCCACTTTTAAGAAATATAAAACACTTTACAATAGATAATCAGTTCTTTTTATGAATTATGTAAACTGTTTTACAAACATTCGATGTGTAAAATTCATGTACATTTAATTTCTTAAATACTTCGGTTTTTTTTTTTCGTGGAGACGCAACAATGAAGTTATTTTATAAAATTATTTTTGTCTAAAAATGGAATAATTTTTAAAGATCAATTTCTGTTCTATAAATTTTTGTTACATCACATTTCAACCACTTTATATAATAAAAATAAGGGACTTAATTCAAGTACACATGCTTAAGTTTAGGTTTTTTTTTTTTAAAAGGAATTAAAATATTGTAATCACAAAAAGTAAGGAATTCGTCTGCTAATATATCAATTTCTGCTATTTTAATCGTAATTTATAAAAGAAAAACTAAAATTTCGTATTGAATTGATTCCGTTCTATTTATTAAATTGGGAAGTTTTCTAAAGAATGAAGAAAACAAATGATGAACTGATTATTAATCAAAATATTTAGTTTTCGACTTTATGTATGGGTTCTACTAAACATTTTGGGACTTAAGATTTAGTATCGTTGTTCAATTAATTTATTAATCTGTTTTTTTTTTGTATAAAGCCATAAACATTTGTTTTTACGTCTGAAGAACTTTAGTAGTCATGTAGCGATGAGAAGAATGCAGGACAACTTTGAATCGTAGGTCATTTTGAAATTTTGATTGATTTCTAACTGCAGTTTTATACAGTAACTTTTGGCAGTGTTACTTGTTTTCAGAGAAACAATAGCATGTATAGAAGGCTATAAAAGTCAAACAATATTTTAAATCTGTTTGAAATAGTAGAACAATTTCAAGTTCAGTTTTATTTCAAATTGCACTTGTAAACTGTTATCTTAAGGGAGTTACTTTTCACCAGATAAATAATAACAAGTAATGAAAATTCTAAAAGGTAAACAATATTTTGAATTCAGTTTAGAATAATATATCACTTTGATTTTGAATGATAAAATAAAAAGTATTTAAGACCCTTTAACTGTGAGAACACAAACTTGACATAAAATTTAAAACAAAACTCTATGATTCAAAAAATTGAATTAATATGTGACTTTGTCTTACACATTTGCTTTCACTCAGTATTTATTTATTTAATGTGCATTGAGAATTATTTACTAATTCAAAATTTTCACATCTATATATATCGAAATTGCATTACTTACTATTTTAATTAATTCAGTAAGGTATATTATTGAATGCATCTTGACTCCTAAGAAAACCCAGGTTTGTTGAATTGGAACTCAAGGTCGATTGTAAATAACGAGCCTGTTTTTATTGGATGTACACCGCTATGAGAACATTACTATATTCCGTCTATTTTATAAAAAAAATCTCACAGTTTATTTATTAGATACATTAAATAAGAGTAGTCTATATAAAAATTTGCCTGAGGGATATTATTGTTTGAAATAATTCCTTGAATAAAGAAATTAATTATTTTATAAAAAATTATTCTTACAAATTGTCTTGTTTGAACCATTTATTCTGTCTGAGTCAAAAATATATTATGAGCAGATTTCAATCAATAAAAATAATTTAAAGTAAATACATAATTATATTCAAACGTAGAATAAACATGAATAACACTGTTTTTTGATTTGAGTTTGAACCAGGACATGAGTTTGTATTTTTTTGCTTCATGTTTTGTTTTTTTCTTCGCTGTCAAAAAAAATAACTTTTTTAGTTTCAAGGAAACATGGAATAAATTTATTATCGCAATTTTTTTATAAATATGTATGTACTTTTCTCACATTGAAAAATATTTAATTCTTTTATGTAAAATATTTTTTAGTCTAATTTTGATTATGAGGAAACAATATAGACATTAAAAAAAGAATACAGTAAGTAATGCTTATTTAATTATGAATTTTCAAATCATTGAGCCTGTACTAATCAAAATTACACAACAAGTGAATTTTTATGTTTCGTTGAGAAGAACCCCAAATACCAAAAGGACGGCTTTTATTAGTTATTTTGTTAGAGAGAGATATGTTGTTTTTTTAATGAAGAAATACTTGTTTTTGAACTGAAAGTATTAACTCTCATAACAAACTCTAATACTAAAGCATCTATTTTTGTTAGTTATTGGTTGAAGAAGAGAAACATGTATTTTTATAAAGGAATATTTCTTTATGAACCGGAACGATTAGTCGTCATAACAAACTCTCATACCAAAAATTTCTACTATTATTGTTTATTGGTTGATATTAGCTACTTTTTTTTAATAAGAGGAAGATGTCTTTATTATCAGTGATTATATGTTTTAAACCGAAAGCATTAACCTTCATAATGAACCCTAATATCAAAACATTTTATAAAATGAGTTATTAGTTCAATGAGGCAAAGATATAGTCTTTATTAAGAATTGTTATTTCCAAACCCAATGCAGTTTTATAACTCTTACTAACCCTTATACCAAAAAACTGTTCTTTTTAGTTATTAATTAAAAAAGAAGAACATGTGTACTTATAAAATATTATTTGATTTTGAGGACAAGCATTCATACATATCATATACTTCCTCTCAAATTATTAAGCTTTCAATTAAATTAGTAATTTTGTTTCTTTTAGAAAAACTACTGATGATTAATTGTAACTACGAGTAATTAACAAAAAAATAAGATTTATTAAATTTCAAAATCTTAAATACAAATTACAAAAGTGATGTTGAAATTAAATTAAAATTTCCTTTATTTTCGTTTCTGATTTTATATTAAACTGATTCATATATCTGCTGTTCAAATATTGTGATGCAAATTAAATTCAAAAAACTAAATTTAAACTAAAATTATTTAACTTAAATTTCATAAAGTATACAGTGAATAATATTGCAAAAGTTTTATAAGCTATTGTACTTGAAATTCTGAACCAAAAGAAGGAATAATTTATTACAAATAAAAAATATACCTTTTTTTTAAAAAAAAGTAGCATAATCTTCAAACACTGTTTTTTATTGTTAAAATCACAAAAAAATCTATTTTGCATACATATATATTATTGCGTTTCCTCTATAATTTATTAAATTTTTGCAAAAAAAAATTGTGTTGTTCTAAAGTTAAACAATAATATTGTTAATAATAATCAGACGTCATCAACATTACACTGAGCAAGAGTATCCGTATTTATACTATTGTTCTTAATCAAATCAGCATTGTTGAAAAAAATAATCTGCTCCATTATTGGTGATCAAAATATTTTTTTTTCAAACTGCTACTAGAATTACAATTATTTCCTTAAATATACTGTATATTATTTTTTTTAATATTTGGCTATGCCTTCAAAAGGAGTTTTTGGTATCATGATTGTATTGATACTATTGATAGATTGATACTATTGATTATATTGATTTTATTGATATCACACTGCGTACAAAAAAAGGTAATATTTGATTTGGTAAAAATAAATATTACCAAATGGAAGTAATCCATGTTCGTTTATTTTAAGTCATCACATGTCATTAGAAAACAGAGTTACGAATATGGCATAAGTAATATTTCTCAATATATATACAATTTTTTTTTTATGTTTTGATAAAGTTATCATTAATTATATATTTAATTTATCGCACTGGTTTACAAATATTTTTAATATTTTTTTGTATAAATTTTAAGAAATACAGTCCCTTTTTAAGCTGATTGGTAATAATGCTAAAATTTCATTTTATTTTTTAATTATTTTATTGAATTCAAGGCTTAAATTGATAAACATCCCAGATATATAGCATGCAAACAATTTTTGATTTCAATGACTTTCTGTGAGTTTGTTAGTGAGTTCGGATGCATCTGTACTTAAATTTTAAGAAACACGACCGTTTATAAATTTCGAAATAAATTTTAACATAAATACCTTAATAAAGTAACTAATGTTTGTGGTTACTTTAAATATATTAAGCAGGCAATGATTTTAAATTAATATAATTAATTGTTTTTAAGTTTACTCATAAATAACAAATAAATTTTTCTATTGGAATAGTATACTTTTCCTGTCTTCCTTAAAGTCATAATTTATAGTACTTACTATTTCTGTATACTTAAAGGAACTGAGAATACATAACACTTTAATGGAAAATTGAAAAAAAAATAGAGGAAACTTCTATGAACATCACTTTTTTATTGTATTTTTTCTAAATAAATAATTAATTAATCATAATTTTGCTTTCATTTTCTGTAGGATTAAATATTATTAGTATATTTGAATAATTTTTTGTTGTTTATACCGTAATTGTAAGGAATCTGTTGACTTTATAAAATTATTGGTATAGCAATTTTATTTATATTCTATTTCAAGATGCTTATATAATAATTGGTGTAACTAAAACGAATTTAAGTTTTGCTCTGACGCGTTTCTACTAAAATCACTTAAAACAATTCAGAACTATTCTTGGCGAAATTTTTTGTTTTCAGGATTAAAGAATTATTTAAATTTGTCCTCATTGTTGCTAGTTTTCTTCAAACGTCTGACAAAATTTGCAGGTCAAAAGAAATTATTGTTAAGGGTGCTTTTTTCGGTATTTGTTAAATGAGAATATTAAACAAAATTAAAATGCTTCTGTTAATTGACTTCTTATTACAAACAGCCAACTTTTATAGAATTCATCTTGAACTTTATCAAGCACAGTATTACAATAATTTATAAAAATTCATTATAAAATGCTGAGAATATATCCAAATTTGGAATATTAATTAAAGATTTAATTGAAATGTATCGTGTTTTGTATATTATTAATTGATGATGGGTTAGAAATGAAGAAAGTTTGTTTCCAAAATATTGGTCTTGATTGAATTGTAAATAAACTTGAGTTTTAGATAAAGGGAATTTCAAAGGCGTTAATTATTGAATGAGGGCTGAACTGGATCATCAGGCAGTTAATTTATTTTAACCTCCGCCTTGGAAAGGGAGGTGGAAGAAACATCTTAGCTAGACTTTCACCCCTTATGCTTCTCCATTAGCGCTTCCTTTGTTATCTCGAAGAACTCATTAAACAACTTTCCTCAACATATAATTGTTTCTGAGGTAACGTGACTAAGTAAAGGAATTATTCCACTTTAAATTACGGAAGGTAGAGTGGGCGTGGAGGTTTAGTTCTCTAGGCGTCAGTGAGTTGAAAGGAAACCTTAAGGGTGGAGCAATATTTTGAGGGTTGGAACGAAGTGGGTGTGTAGAAGTACCAAAGAGGGGGTGGGGGTGCCATTAGTCAAAAGATTGAGAATTGCTTCTGAAGGGAACAAGGGCCTGTGGGAGGGGGGGATGAAGGGAAAGGACTTGTCAAGGCAGGGCCAAGAAATTACCACCCTCCCTCCACCATTCCCTTTTAATAAATGATGCTCTGAGTACGGTGGGTTCTAGGTGGTAATTTGACTTTCTTGCAGAGCTGTCTTATCGAACGTAAGGTACCTCAGAACGAGACAAAAACAGAATGGAGCCAGGAGTTATTAATGACGTCCATAGCTTTAGACTGGAATCTTATATAAATGACTCCCATTCTAGCATTCTATCCTGATAAATGCCCTTTCATTGTCAATCGACTACCACTACAACATCCCCACAAGATATAAATACAGTTTCAACTAAAATACGTTTCTTTTCTTCCAATATTTAATAATTAATCCATTTTAAATTTAGATAGTCATTCATTGTTATTTCTCTCATTGACAAAGTACACTTTTAATAATATTACAAATACTGCCAAATTAAATTTTTTAAGTATTCTGCTCATTAAATATTCTCAAGTTTGCAATTTCTGCTAATAATGGCAGACAATAATTAATTCTGCAATTCTGACGTTATTAAAATCAACAAATTATACTTTTCCCCAAAAATCTGCATTTATTTAGAGATTATTGAATAGTGCAATGGAACATTGATCATTAATTATAAAATATTTTTAAATATTGACATCTAAACTATGTAACGTGATCTTTGACATTTTATCAAAACAACATTTCTATTGCTTTTTTTTTTAAAGAAATAGTTCAAATTCATTGAATCATTAATATTTTTATTCAAAATGAATGTCAAAATTAGTTGTTAAGGACTTGAATGTAACCAGTTAGGATTAGATCTAACTGCATTTTATTATTTTTTTTTTTTTAAATTACATAGAATAATAGATATAATAATACGGTAATTAAAGAAGAGAAATTAAATATAAACATAATTGCTAGTTATTTAAATTTAGCTGATTAATAAGAATATAGTAAAAAAATGAAGCTATTTAAAATAAAGGAAGAAAAATACTTTTCTACTATTTTTCTTAACCGTAGCCCAATATGATTAAGAAAAATAGTTGTTTTGCTTAAATTAGGGGATTCATTTTTCTTACATAGTTATAATTAGCATGTATTTTGAACTCTAATTCAACTATTTGAAATTGATGTTTCTTCATTACTGATCGGTTTAACCATTTTTCTAATTTGGGTATAAATGTTGATTTAGGATATGTGTCTATTTCAAATTAAGGCAAAAAACTGTGAACAAATACTTCTAAAAACAGTGATTATTATAATTTTGATTAAGATATTTAAACTAATCTTCTACATAATTTTTATTTTAATATCATCATAATATCGTTTTTCTACTCATCGAATATAATATATAGCTATCATGTTATATAAAAAACCTTCTTAGTAATTCAAAAACTAAGATTTAATATAAATTATGGTATGTTATAACATTCTAAAAGCCCAATAAATAAATTATTATAAATCTTGAGACGCATTATTATATTTACGAGCTGTAATTTAAAATGATATAATGTGTTTCAAAATGTATACTATAATTTAATATATAATAATAATAATAATTTATGTTATTACATAATATGTAATTATATATTATATAATAATTTATATTATTACATAATATGTAATTATATATTCTATAAAGTTTATAATTAACTTGGATTTAAAGAAAGAAAAATGCAAAAAAAGCAATGAAGAAAAAAAATATTAATAATTTGTTTATATTAAACTAACCCTAAGGGTTCTATAAATTTTGCTTCCCTAATGTTAAAAGCAAAAAAGGAAGTAATTTGTCTAAACTGGACGGTATTGTTACAAATGGATTGACATTAAGACAGCTGAGAATTTTACAACATACAATGACATTACATTATTATTTATTGAAATCAATACATTTGGAAAAGGATAATAGTTTGAATAAATTTAGATAATTTCAACTTCTTTCAGTTATGATAATTTTATACTTTTTTCTTTAGGAGAAACGTAATCATACTTTGATGATTTAGTTTTGAATGAAAAAGGAAATCTTTCAAATTTAACTCCAATGTACTGCATCCATTGAAAAGTATCATTTGTTAAAAGTGGAAGTGCTTGATAAACAATACATATGTACATTTTTTGTTATATATATATATATATATATATATATATATACATTATAATAAATTCCAGCTGCATAAAAATAATTTTAATAGTAGTTGAGTGTATTCTTACAAGTAAAAAAATAAAATGTTTTAACCAGGGAAATGAAAATGTTGATACAACATTAAAGTCACCTGAATCGGTTGTTAAAATCCATACACATTTTCTAACATAATAAACAAATTAAACATTACAATTTATAATTAAATGTTTCTCTTGTCCTAAATAAAAAAAAATTACCATTTGTAACAATAATATGATGGATTTAAACGCTTAATGCTTCATTTATTGTGGGTGCAATTACAATTTTTGGGTTTAATACAACATATAACCAAATAAAAAATGTCCTGGTAAGCAAATTTTATAATAATTTAATTTTAACAGAAATGAATAGAGTTTTCTGTTTTATTATTTCTTCTTTCAGTTATTTGAAGTTGATCATAGAGTTGTCACTAAAAAGCCATAAAAAGCATCTTCTTCCACGCCCAAAACGGTGCATATTTTTGTAATTTTCTATTGGTTACCTCAGCATTTTTTGTGGCAAATCTTCAAATTCCTTTCATTCTTCAATATTTTTTTTCTGTTCAATCCAAATCGTCATGTTTTTTGAAAGTAATTGAAGGAATGATTATTTTTGGTTAATTCATTTCATGATTCTGTTCCAAGGGTTTTTTTTTTCTATACATGATGTATTCCTTTTTTTTTTCTAAAACACATTTTTAGAGATTGCAATTTCTGTTGTTTGGTCCAAGGGAAAAGAAATCAGAATACAGCACAAATCCCAGAAGTCCTCATAGTTAAGTCTGAAACAGAAAAAATAATTTTTGGAGATGAAAATAGATGGAATAACATTAGGCTTAAATAAAGCAGGCACAATTGTTCAAACAATGCAAAGCTCAAAGAAAATGTTTAAACATCCAAAATAAAGTTGTTTTAGTTGTTTTCAATTGTTCATTCTGTTTTACATCAATGAAAAAGTGATTATCTGAAAAAAATGTTTCTTATATTGACACATAGGGATGCGCCCAAACATCTTATATTGACACATAGACATGCGCCCAAACACACACACACACACACATACAAACACAATAACAGGCATTGAGCGGTCACGGAAAGAATAGACCTTACTTGCATCGCTTCAAGCTGTAGATTTCTACTGCAGTTGCAAAGTTCAGGATGTACAGGGATGAGCACACATAATATTGATGTGCCCTCTTCTTAATCAACAACGATGAACGTTAGCAAGACACTATTCTCCGAGGTATAACGTGGCCTGTAACTGATCTCAGTTTGCCAGTCAAAGACTGCTTATGAAAACACTTTGTTAAGTTCCTAACAAACATTGAATTTAATTTACTTTAATTTTGGAATTGAAGAAATTCCATCTTTTTGGAATTTTTGACTCAGTTCCCTGAACCTGTGACAACCTCAGTGTTCAAACACCAGACCACCTTGTTTATAATTGTTCTCTCCTTAATTAGGAAAAATGTCATTTTCAGAGCATCAAAAAATTACACTGGACCTAACTGGCCATGAAGTAAAACTGTCCTTGTCTTCCATTCATTTCATTGTTTCACCCAGTTTGTAAATATAATAGATTTTGAAGAATTGTCAGGTTCATAATTGCATATTATGAGTTTACACTCTTTTGATTGATTGTATCCACAATATTTTAATTCTAATACAGTTTTTTTTGGGTTTTGACTCCTAAATGAATATACCTTTTACTGTACACATTTATTATTTACTTTGATATTACTATTTAGTATATTTCTGAACAATTTGATTGCACTAACTACGCAATTATTTATACTGAACATGTATTATAAAAATGGAACCTATGAAAAATTACAATAATTCCCTCAAGTAACGGTACTACTTACGAGTAGGAAGAAGAAAAATAAACAAAGAATAACCATTTATGAACTCTGTTTTTATAACTTTAACTCAAGAACTATTTCTAAAAAACCTTATTTTATTTTAAATCTTTATGTAAAACTGCCACTAACAAAATAAAATATTATTTTGTTATACCAATTTTATTATGTTTGGAATTTGGCATATACTTCTTCTTAGCTGTATGTTACAAGTATATTAGCCGTAAATAAATGCTTACAACAGCATAGTCACGAGTAAAACATGCAATTTTTAGCAAAAATGTTTATTTTTTTTTAATAATTATTTCTCATTTCACAAGAAAAAAACATTCAAAATCAATATAAATACTCTGAAAAAATAGTTTTAATCTAAGATAGCCATTAGAAAACCAATTTACGTGTTTGCTATAAAGAGTTTGGAAAGAAATTTTCAAAAGAAAGAACAGTTTGAAATTGAAATCAAATTCATAATAGTAACACTTTGTTAAATATTTAATTGATTTATTAAACCAAGAAATATATATAATTATATTTCAGTTGCTCTCTGATAACATTCATTTGAAAGGTCTTAGAGCATATTTACAATTTTTTTTTAATTTCTTCTTATGGATTTTACTTTCATATAATTATTAGTTTACAAAGGAAAAAAAAAATTCGTTAAATCTTTTGCTTAAAAAATCTTTTTTTTTAAATATATTTTAAGCAAACTTATCTTGGCTTTTTTTAAAAAAATAAAGCGGATGCCATAAAAATGAGAAGTAGATATGCATATCTGCTATGTATCAATTTCTACTAAATTTGATTAATATTAAAGTATAAAAGCTTGTTATTGTCATTGTTGTTATTGTTTATCTTTTAATTTGACTCATTTTGCTTAAACAATTTTTTAATTATGATATGTAGTACTTATATGTAACTTTAACAATAGTACCAGGTGGATCCAATTTAGATCAGTTTGATAAAATAGAAATCAAACTGTGTTTAAAATCGAAAATGAAAAAAAATAATGTAATTTTTAATTTTCGATTTTCTAGTTCTAGTAAATTCTGACATAACATATTTTATATTTCCAAAGTTGGGGTTGAAAGAAGCTTGTAAAGGATCTCTTCCCTGTACGATTAAGAATTCTAAAAACTACAAACTCGTTTAAGATTCTTAATTTAAAAGAAATTTGCAGTTTTAATTAGATCGAGTTTGACTGTTTCGTAGGATAGGAGATGAAGTGGGGATTGAGGTAACACGCTGGTTAGAAAGAGAAGCTAACAAAGTTAAAATCTCATCAGAGAGAGAACAGGTTGCTTGATGAAAAGATAGTGTTTATTTGAACTCAAGATCTAGAGCACTTGAAACCCCTGAGTAATACCCCAAAACTATTATTAAATCTCTTTTTTTTTCTTTTTTAGCTACTTAAATTATGAGATAAAAAAATCAATAATAGAGTTCAGAATCAGATGCCACTGAAACTTTCGTTTAGCCCATAGGAGATGAAGTGGGGATTCGCACGCTCTCAGTAATAATCTGGTTAGAAATGAGTGGCCTACACTCAACAGTTACTATAAGTAACTCATCAGATATCAGAACAGGTTGCTTGATGATAAAGATAGATGTTTAATCTGAATTCTCAAGATCTAGAGCACTATGTAAACCCCTGAGTACTACCAAGAATATTATTAAAGTCTTTCATTTTTTTCTGAGGTAGCTACTAGATAGTGATTGATCGAACATAATCAATATATAGAGCTTCATTTGTACATCAGATGCTGATGCAAATAACTTTCATTAGTATAACTACCAGCAGTAATAACATTTTCGATAACCAAAGTGAACATTTCTTATACGAATTCTCCTCATTCGAAAAAAAAAAATGCATTCTCATCAGAATAGGGATAATTCTCATGAGAATTATTCCCTATAATTCTGATGAGGAATTATTAATTGAAATAATAACTAAATTATACTAATCAATATTAGCAACTGCCATGTAATAAAACTTATAACTTATACAACAATAATATAATGAAAGAATTAATTAAAAATGAATTACAATTCAAGAAATTATTTAAATAATAATGTATCAAAGTTCTCAAGAGATTTTCTATTTTCCACCAGCAAGCTCTTATAGAAAGATAGATGCAGTGACTATTATTGAATAAAGTTAAATCTACTATCAATGGAATACAGTTTAATTAATTCAAAACAAGTACAATATAAATTATCAGTACTTCACTTCCTTTTGTTTAATATCCTCATCAAATTTATCAGATCTTTATAAATGTTATTAATTTATATAGAAAAATTGAAAGTTCTTAATAATTTATTGATTTTATTGAATTAAATGAGACATTACGTGGCATTCGCTTTTCTCATTATAAATTAACAGTCCATACTGACTTTAAGAAAGTAAACTAATAATAATAATAATAATGGGATTTCTTTGTTATATTATTGATATGCTTCTTTTGTAATTACTTTATTGTAAAGTAGTTGTGTAAGTTTTTGATTAGAATTATTTTCAATTTATTAGAAGTAACCTATGAATTATAAATAAATGAAATTCGTAAAGTTAGTTATCCATGGATTAATGGTTATTTTATAAATTCAGGAAAAAATAATATTTAATACTTAAAAAGCTTTGACTTGGGATCGTAATGTCCCCAGAAGTTTGTCGTCAGAAGTTTAAACGAGTGAAATACCCGAGAAGAATCCATCACTGATGTTCAATAACAACGTGGGAAATTTACGATTTTAGAAGGTCTGAACATTTTAAAAGAGCATATCACATCTCAAACAAGAAAGTTTCTCATGATTTATTTCGATTATAATTTTTCAGAGTTTTTTTAAAATCAATTTATTTTTAAAATATTAAATAAATATTTTAATCTGAATATTTTGGATAGTATATGCAAATTATCAATGTATATATATTTCAGTCCCAATATCTTTTATAGATTTAGACGTCAAGACGATAAAAAAAAAGTCATCGACGAAGGTCTTAAAGCTTCATCAACATTACTGATTTAGTTCATTAGTTAAATTTATATCTTTCTATTTGGAAAGAAATTCTTATCCTGGGAGAGCTAGTAAAAAATTTACTTGTTCTTGATTGGCCTTTATATTTTCAATAAGGCCAAAAATATTTTCAACACTCTTTTTTTTATACGTTAGACCCTGAAAGAATATTACTACCCAACTCTTTGCCATGCTTATTAACTGCCAACCATAAGAAAATTGTAATGATTTTAATCATAGTATTGTTGATAGATTTACACCAAATGAGAACAGAAAAGCTCAGGAATGAGCCTGTGGCTATGTGCCTCGGGAAGTGTAATATAGGTGCTAAATTTACTTTCATTTGTTCCAGGTATGACAAGAACTTAAATGTGAAATAATTATTATATTATTTTTTAATGTTACAAATATCCAAATTATCTCTCTTTCTCTTTCTCTCTCTCTCTCTCTCTCTCTCTCTCTCTCTCTCTCTCTCTCCCTCACACAAACACACACACACACACATACATACACACACACACACACACACACACACACACACACACACACACACACAGAACACAGTCAGATCAATGTCATCATACCTTGTGATAAGTGGGTATTTTCGTTGAAAACTTCAGATCATCAAAATTTTAACCAAAGTCAGTACTTTCATTATTCTAAATTCCATATGAAGGTTGGATGAAGATAATTATTATATGCCAAAAGATACTATATATAAAAAAATAATGCGTACCACTAAACACTATCTTGTTATTAACTCATATTGCTTTATAAGTATTAAAACCATTTAGTATGTTACTCAGCTTTATACTGTATCGGAAATCTTAAATGTTTCCTCATTGGACTTCATTAGATATAGATTTTTAACGAGTATCTGAAATCATACAGGCTAGAAGCCGACCAGTTTGTGAATTCTTTGTGAGACAGTCATCGCAGGGTTTTCTCCCATTTGACAAATCTAGGGTAATGGCCAAAGTTTAAAACCTCGGTTCATCAGTACTAAATTAGAATATACTTTGACCTTCTATCAAATTGTAGTAAGTACATATTTTCTTATTCTCCTCAACAGAGAACACAAGAATCCGTCACTTGTAGCAAACATGAACCTCTATTTGACTAGTAAGCCTTTCCTGTTTGTAGTTGACAATTTCAAAATATTGGTATGTAGAAAATTAACGATTTATTGCTCGTACTTTCCTAATTAAAAACGTGTTTTTTTATTTCTTTAGGCTATATTTATTTTCTTGTATAAACATTTATAATAGATAAAAAAAAGAAGAATTTATGTTTACCCCTACAATTTCTATTTGATCTATTAAAGCAATAATATTACGATTTCTTTCAAGTATTTCAATAACAACTATTTTGAATATATAATCCAGTTGAAGAGAATGGGTGTTTCAGATTTCACTTCCTTTGCAGGGATTTCTACAGGCAATAAAGTTGATGTATCTCCTTAACTCCCTTCATTTAATGGGCAATAACTCGGTTGGCAAAAAGGGCTTTCCTAATGGTGGAAGAAAGTGGCCCTTCTTATTAGCCTAGCCCTTACAACTCCTTTCATTATTTAAGCAGGCCTCACACCCGTCTCCGCCTTCTAACTTTAAAATTAATTAATATTAGGGCGGAGAAGTTGGAAGGGAGACTTGGCCAACTTTCCTTGAGGGATCATATTTTATACATTAAATTAAAGTCGGTCCTGGGATTTAATAAGAGAGCCTGCGGGGTGGGCTTAATATCCAGTGGGGGCAGGAATATTTCTAGGATATTTCGCTGTCGGAGCACCCCCGAGGCACCCCCTCCGGAAACTTGAGAACCAGCATGGCGGCTCATTAAAACCTCCCCTCCTTACTTTATCCTTACTATGGGATAAGATTAGCTTCAGTCTTTTTAACCCCCTTCTCCAACCCTTCACACCCGACCATCTTGTGAAACGCCTTCCCCCTTCACAACAAAGGACCTAATTGCGTCATCTGGGGTTTCTTCTGAGCGTCCTCCCAACAGACTAAAACTCTCAGACTGTTACTCGGATGAATGAATAAAAAAGACATTTTGAAGTCTAATAAACATAAAAAAGTTAAATGAAAATCACTACCTTTAATGTTGTAAAAATTCTTATTCATACAATTATACTGAAAAAAACACTATTAATTAAACCTCTGATTAGTAGTCTATATATAAAGTTCTTTTTGAAAAATCGAATAAATTGTATTATATTGTTATCAAAATGCTTAAATTGAAAACTTGTTTGCCTGCATATCAATTAAACATTTGTTGACTAATAATAATAATAATTTAATAATTATAATATATTTAATATTAAAATATAATATATTTAACATAATTAATATATATTAAATATAAATAATAATAATAACAGTCGTTCGCCTGTCCTCTTTCAGTAGACCCTCAACAGCAGTAATGTTTCTTTCATTTATCGACGTGTCTGAGCGACGACTGCATGGATAATCTTCTAGAGATGTTCTAACAGTTTTAAAACAATTGGTCCACCAAACAGTACTTTTGGATTCTGCAGGCTAATTAAATACTCCTTTCAGACACCGAATATTTTCTAATGTTTTTTTTTCATCTTCTTTCCACAAAAAGAAAATTACTGCTTTTTGAGATTTTGTTGCATTCTCCATGATTTCAAAATCAGTGCTATAAATATGCGTCTATATCCGTCAAACGCCTGAATCAGACTGAACGATATTGCTACTGGATAGTTGCGTAAACATGTTGACTTGTCTGGTACCAATAACATTGTCTATAAGTTCTGCGTAATTTAATTATAGCACAATTCTCAGAACTTTGGAAACATCCCTTGCATATGTTTATTTATCTATGTAGTTTTAATTTATTATCTTACCTAGTTAAATAAATAAATCTCTTTATGTAGTTTAAAAACTTTAGAGGCAAGTAAATAAATGGTTATTTATTAGAGTATTATTAAAGAAAACCAGTACTTTTTTTGCTTAGGTACATTAATATCAATGGTAATTAACACCAACTCAAGTAAGGTAAACACAAACAATAAAAAATTAAAGAATTGTTAGCATTTTTTACAACTTTAATTGAATATTACTAACACATCTCTGTTCATTTACTAACATATCTGCTAGTAATTGAAGGAAGGGACACTACTCATTATGGTAAGAAAAGTCGAATTCTTGTTGAGTATTGAATAACAGACATCTTCACTTCTTTAGTGATATACAAATTAATATATAATTTGTAGAAGAGGAAATACACGACTGTTGGCGAGGCGAACGGTAAAGCCACTCACACTCTTGAAAGGAAAGAAAATCTAATCGATGCCAGGAGGGCGAGAAATAAAACAAAAACTTTGAAATGGCAAAAAGTAAAGTAAAAAATAAAAAATTACAGTAAGTTAGGAAAGATAAGAAAGTAAGGGATGACTAAAGACTAGAACAGCTCAGTTTGAAAGTCGTAAATGCCGAAGCTGCGGTACAACAATATATATATATAACAAGATTTAACATAAACACGTGAAATAACAATCAATGATCAAACCACAAGATGAAAGGGGAAAAAGAGACTAAGATCTTTTAACCGTAACAAGCGGTGTTCGTCAGAGTCAATACCTCTTAGTCTTTTTTCCTTTTAATATTGTGGTTTGATCATTGATTGTTATATCACGTGTTTATGTGAAATCTGGTTAAAGATTTCCTTCCTCATCAGACCTTCCTCATCAGAAAAAAGAATTCCAAACTAATCTCTGTTTTCATATATTTAAAACTCAAAATAATGTGTATTCGGAAAAGATAACACCCTTAAATTGTTCATGACTAAACCACTTTACAATTGTAAAATAAAATTAAGTTTATGTAAGCAGGATATTAGAAAGTCACTATACGAATAAACAAATAAAATACATAAAGAGAAAGTGAGGGAATGAGAGAAAGAAAGAAAGAATGACAGAGAAAGAGATTTAGATTGAAAAAAAAAGAGAGAGTGACATTAAGGAGATAAATTCAAGAAAGTATAATGTTTGTAAGATGTAGTTAATCTAGTTAACTGATTTTGTATTTGAATATTTAAATCTTTATCACAATAAAAAAAATAAACAATATATTAAACTATTTGTAAATAAATGTTCTTCTTTTTTTTGCTCAATCAAATTTTAATTTATACAATGCCTACTAATTTCACTTTCAGTTGGCAAACAGCCAAAGTGTCAATAGACACATCACCTTAATTTAGTAAGGAATTCACTCCACCTCACTTCCGAGTTAATTAAGATGCTAATTAGTCAAAGGATTTCTAATTTATTGCAAATAAAAATTTCAAATTACAAAGCTAGGGGAATTTAATTAATAAATAACTAATTATTAAATACCATAGGTAGATGGCAGTCAAAATTGTGACACTTTCTTTAGGAAAAATAGTTCTATAAGTTGTTACTTTAAGTAAAATACATTGTAATCGAAATATCTGCATAGTTTCTTTGATAAATCTGGTTAGAATAACCGCAAAAGTAAAAAAAGAAGAAATCTTAACAAAAAATTATTCTATTACAGTTTTTCCTTTAAAATATTTTAAGTGGGGAGTAAACACAAATTTTTATTTTTAAAAAATAAGAAACCAAATATCACACTTCCAATACTTTGGAAGTTGTGTTATTTACAAACTTCAGACCTGACTTATTTTATAATGTTATAAAAACTTCTTATGTAAAATCATGGTTAAACAGAGAACGTATGAAACAAATATCGCTATATAAACTACACGAAATTTAAAAACGTGAGTTGGGTTTCTTGATCAAATTAGGTTCTCGACAAATAAATTCAACGCTTAGTTATGTAATATTTAGTACATTACAAATAACAAATATATAATTATTTGTACGATAGCTATAGTATATAAACGTTTAATGTAAAGAAAAAATTATCTATTTTATAAATATCTATAAAATAGATAATTAAGATAAAATTTATAATAGATATTTATAAAATAGATAAATAACAGAGTTGTACTATAACAGTTTCAAGTTGTCAACTATAGGAGTTACGAGAAAAAACATTAGGGACTGTATTCAGTATTGGTTCATCGTCATCCTGGGGTCCGATAAAAAAAAATAAGGAACAAAGTTTAACAGATTAATATTAGATCCATAAAAAAAAATAAAAAGATGAAAAATGAAGAATGTAACTGAATATAATGAAAATAAATTTAGTAATCAAGCATCAGGAAGTGTCAATATTAATAACATTGTATAGAAAAAAAATGTTCATTATTAATTACTAAAAAAATCATATTAATTATTTTTTTCAAAAAATGAAGAAAAATTAAGTAAATATTTGGAGAAAAACAGTGAAATAAAAATTAAATATAAAATAACAGCATTTTGTTCTGTTTATTTTTCCTTATATATCTTCTTGAATTGAACACTTCAAAACTAAAAAAAACCGCATCTAATTCGAAAGCTCGTAAGTAAATTTAATTACTTTCAAAGTAAAACTGTTTCGAAACCTACAGTCAGAATCAGCCATTTAAATAGAGATTCTGATAAATCTATGAGGTTGACAGAAGGTTTTTTTTCTCTGTCCATAGGAAGTCTGAGACCAGGGGAAGCAAATAGTATTCAATCTATGGCCAGTATAAGTATTAATTTTTCTGAGTGTAAATGTATTATTAGAAATAGGATTCTGAGGTTAATAGATAGATGGGCCATAATTAAGTTGGGGTTAATAATCGAACAGGCAAGGCATTCGTGACGTCAAACTATATTCTATTACTAGACAGTTAGGATGACTTCTCGACTTCAGTGAATACATTTTGACTGGTACAGTCTTCCTCAAACATGTTGGAACTGTGCTTAATTTATGCCTTTTTCTCCATTTTTGGTATTATTACTATCTATTACTATATATTACTATTATTACTATATTATTATAAACAAATAATCAACTGACTCACTGACGGAGTCAGTTATCTAGATTCAAAACAAACCCTCAATTACTGATGGTTCAGTTTTATTTCAAATAGCTTTAGATGGTTTTATATATAAGTCTTTTAGAATAAATAAATTATTGTAACTTTTTGTTTAAAACTACATCGTACTACCTGGGTTATACTGACAGGGTAATTTGTTTGGATATTTAATAAAAATAACTGGTTAATCTTTTGTTAGGTAAGATTAGGTTGTAATGGGTACAAAAGGACACACATAGGCTGAGAAATGACTCTTTGTGATAACACACAATGAATATCCTACATTGGGAGTCCTAAATTTTACAGAAGTGTATTTGTATTAGTAGAAGTGGGAAGTGTATTTGCATTAGGGATCTTTAACTAATACCTGACATCGTATAGGCTCGGAACTGACTGCCAAACCTCCCCCCTCCCCCCCGATGTGCCTTCACCTTGTCGTGGTGGGGGGGCTTAACACGCCTGCATGGTGTGAACTAAGAAAGGCACAACCTGGGCCGGCGTCCGAAGGTTGAAATTCCGCTCGTTTGCGTGCTGGCTTGGGAGGAGGTCCACCTTTATTAGTCTCATTCACTGTTGTAGCACAACAGCAGCTTTACTTGCTACCTTGGGGTTCCTGATCTTGGGCTTATATCCGCGGGTGAAATGTCCGATCAGTCAGGCACTAGTTTGGGAGCTGGCTCCCAAGTCTTCTTTTGTTCTTCCGGCTTGTATCTTGTCTTTTTTAAAGACATTTTTCTCACCACCAGTGAAATCAAGCAACTTTGTTTGCATATCAAACATGTTATTCATTCAGACGAAGCTAATTCGATATTTATGGTAAACTTAGGTTTTCCTGGATTGTTGCGATGTGTTTAACGTCTGGATGCTTATCCTTTCTCCCCCCTATACATTTTCTTGTAATCTCTTTCTTGTAATCCCTTACTTACCTATTCTTTGCTATACCTTAATACCTGTTAATTGTTAATCTCGATTATTCCTTTTCATGTTTTCCCCAGTAATTATTCATCATCTCTTTCATCAAGTAATCATCAGTCTCTTAGAGAATCCGGGACATAGTTTTATAACGTTCTTTCCTTTAGGTAGTAGAAGGCTGCCTCTGTGTGGCACACGTTGGGAACTTGACGATAACTGTCTCGTTTTGTCTCATTCGTCAGAAAGCGGTTCGTTTCTCGTGACTTTGCAAAAGGACTCAATGTTAAAAAAATCAACCTATTCTGCATTATCATGTGATAGCCAAAAGGCCAAGGCACATGAATGAATAACATAGATAAAGTTCCCTCTCAGAGACAAAATGGAACCCCCATGTGAATAAATTGAGAGCCAGGATGGGTATTGACTCCTAGATATACTAGTCCAGTAGCGAACACGTTTCCATGGCGCTACCCTGGTTCTATAATACTTTGATGTATTAAATCATAAACATGCCAAAAAAAAAATAAAAATAAAAAAGTAATAATAATTAAACAAAACAGAAATATAATAATAACACACAAACGTAAAAATTAGAATGCAAAATTAGGTAATTTTGACTAGACGGGTTGCTTGGAAATGAACGTATAAGAAATAGTATCGTGGACTGTATGTAGCTTAATTACTTTCCCTTTATACTTTCAGATATGCGGTTATAAACCTACAGGAATTTTTCATGTGTTTATAATGAAATCTTTATTTGTGCATTCTTCATAAAACCCTCTCTTTGTGTATTTCATTAAATGGTTTTCGCTTTACATCAAGCATAATTTCTACTAATTTTATAATCTTTAATATTTGCATTCCCAATCCTGCCTGCCTTTACCATGGAATAATTTTTATGGTATTTTTTTCTATTCTAAACTTCATACATACGCCGAAGAATATCTAAATTTTATATTTTGGTGTTTTAAATTAAAAATAAATCAGATATCAAATAAAAATTAGTAATCCGATGGCATTTAATTTATTCAATTATTTATGTCTTTTTTTATGTGGGAATTTATATAAATATATATATTTGTGTGCGTGTGTGTGGGTGGGTGCATGTGTTTGTGTGTATGTATGTGCGTGTGTATGTATGTATAACACTACGTGTGTTTATGAAGTTTTAGCTTTTCTGTTGATAGAGTTCTCAACATCCTTCATGAAACATATTTAAAGAGGAAGAACTAAAAAGTTATTCAGTATACATATTATATATATATATATATATATATATATATATATATATATGTACCAAATTTCACATTAACACGCGAAATAACAATCAATGATTAAACGACAACATAACATGGGAAAGACTTCCATCTTTCAATCATAACATGCTGTCTTCTTCAGAGTCAAAATTAAACGTTATTTTACCCATTTCTCATTATTGATTGAACAATTACTATTGTTACACATGTTTATTGTGAAATCTTGTGATATATATTTATATATATGTTTTGTTGAACGACCTTTGTACTGTGGCATGAATCAATTTCATAGTCGATCTTTCAAGTTTTCTCACCTTTGATTTAAATCTTTCTGGTATTAAATACAATTTAATTGTACATGCCACAGTACAAAGGGCGTTAAACAAAACATGCATAAAAGAAGGATTGCTCCCTAAATTTACAAATATATATATATATATATATATATATATATATATAGGTTGAATACAACCGAAACATATTAATAATTTAGGTTAATTTATTTCATCTGTTAACATTTAAGAGAATAAAATTGTAACTTATATATAATATAGTGATGTCTAACAGTAGCTTTGCTCATATTATAACATGAACTACAACCTTGAAGAAAGAAACTTAGCTAGGAAGATTTGAAAAGCTTTCAATCATAACAAGCTGTACATGCAATCAGAGTCAAATTACGTATTTTACATTCACATTATTGATTGAAATATACTATTGTTACATTATTATATGTGAATCTTTGATATATATATATATATATATGCTTGTATGAACGATCCTACATGTAGCTTTTGGAGCATGAATCACTACTTCCTGGTCGATCTTTCAAGTTTTCAGGTGACCTTTGATTTAAATCTTTCTGGTATTAAATAAATTTAATTGTAAATGACATGCCACAGGTACAAAGGCGTTAATTAATTATGGATAAAGAAGGATTGCTCTAAAGTTTACATAATATAGAATATCATATAAATAATATAGAGTTGAAAGAAACCGTAATCATATTAATAATTTCAGGTTAATTTAATTTTCAATCTGTTACATTTAGCAGTAATTGTAACTTATTAATAAATAGTGATGTCTAACAGTGCTTTGCTCATATTAACATGAACTCACCTTGTTAAGAAAGAAACTTATTAGGAGATTTGAAAAGCTCACATAAGAAAAGGTACATGCAATCAGTCAATATTAAATATCATATGATTTTGTATATACATGTCATATCAGCTCTTTTACATCCTATATATAGCTCTTTGAGCAAATCAGTGACTTCTGGTGACAAGGACATGGTGACATCTTCTTTATATTAAGATAAATGAATGATGAGAAGGCGAAGCCTACAAGGTTATTGAATTTAGGAACGAATAAAGCACATAAGAAACTCGGTCAAAAAAGAGTCCCTCCGAAAGGAAAGTATCATCTCTTGCTTCCAGGTAATTCTAAGGTTTACTTCAACTCCTTTAGTTACCTAACTACGTTTTGTATGTGCTTTTGGGCTAATGTCCAAATGTAAGGATTACCTCCTTGTTGGCATTATTATAGCCACAAAAGACGATAGAAAATATCATTGATTTGATACATGTCACTTGGCACTCTTTCGCATTAAATGTTAGCAAGTACGAGTGAATGGTGTTACATTGACACCCATCCAGTTCCTTTAGAGGAAGATCGTGAATGATACGAAAAGGTATCTCTAACAATAAATCCCTTTTCCAAATTTCTCATTAGTGCTTTATATTCACTAGGAACTAGGAATCTTAGCTCGCCATACGATTTATTTTTCATATATTTATTCTTTCCGACGTTTCGGTCTTCTTTGACGATCTACAGATATCCAGGAAAATAATTAAGTAAAAAGTAGGCACATTAAATTAAGAAAAATTTAATCACACATACATACATACACACCCACATATATATATATATATATATATATATATAAAGCTTTCAGTTGGGTTTTTGACTCTGACGAAGACCGCTTGTTACGGTTGAAAGATCTTAGTCTTGTTTTCCCATTTCTTATTGTGGTTTGATCATATATATATATATATATATTTCGTTGAACAGCTGACCGTATTTCGCTGATGTCATTTTCTTCACTAGTTTTTCAAGGTTTCTGAATACCTTCTTCTTTCCTTCATCCAAACGTTGGAGAATGTTAATTAAGTTATAACCGACATGTTTCGACTGGCTTCCAGTCATCTTCAGGGTGATTAATTAAACAAAGAAGAAAATTATTAGTCTTTGGAGTTGGTATTAAGACACATTATCCACAGACTAATAATTTTCTTCTTTGTTTAATTAATCACCCTGAAGATGACTGGAAGCCAGTCGAAACATGTCGGTTATAACTTAATTAACATTCTCCAACGTTTGGATGAAGGAAAGAAGAAGGTATTCAGAAACCTTGAAAAACTAGTGAAGAAAATGACATCAGCGAAATACGGTCAGCTGTTCAACGAAATATGCTTAAAAGAAGGACTGCTTCCAAATTTTACAAATATATATATATATATTACTAAATAAGGCCACATAGATGTTTAAATGAAGGACTGCTTCCAAATTTTATATATATATATAATTTAATGACAAAAAAAATTAGTTGTTTGGGGTGAAGTAGAAGGCCGTTGAAGTTATATTTCTCTCTGGCTGTAATAAAAAGCACTCACTTCCTGTATTTCGTTTGTGCAGATACTTCTATTAATGTGACATATTTAGAGGGCTCAAGCTCCGTCATGATTTTGTTGCAATTTGACATCGGCTTCTCCACGTAGATATCCCTGGATCCGTTCTTCATTATTGCCAAATTCATGCTGAGACTGGTTACTAGACAATGAAGCCTCTGTCGTCCTGCCAGAAAAGGTAAGACTCACACTCCCTCAGTGAGATGTGTGTGTGTGTGTGTGTGTGTGTGTGTGTGTGTGTAGATTGTATGCATGTGTACATGTGCCATTTAAAATAATTTTTTTTTCAAAGTTGTTATACGGATATTACTATGACTTCATATTTTTATATATATATAACATAAAAAGGATAAATCAGGATGCGGTCAGTTTTTTCCACTTGCAATCAAACTCTCATTGCCGACATTGCGATTTTATTCAAAATCTTTTTCAAAGGCCTAAAATACAAAGGAAATTAAAAACTTAAATAAGTACATTTTTAACATAAACAAAAAGAAGTTCTACAAATCGAAACGTTGGCAATGAGAGTTTGATTGCAAGTGGAAGGAACTGACTGCATCCCACTTCCTGGCTGACTTTATGTTACATATCTGTCCCACGGTCGACAATTCGTTATTTTTCTGTATGTATATATATACTTAAAATAAACAGCGACATATAGACTGAAACATAACAAAAGACTAACTTTTCAATATTTCGACCGTAATGGCGGTCGTGCTCAGGAGAAGAAGTGAACTGACGGAGGGACGACAGTCAACTCATATATATATATATATATATATATATATATATATATGAATTCAATACCACAATAATTAATATATATTGTTTATTGTGGTATTTAATTCATATATCATATCAAGAGTTATTGTTGATTATTAATTTATATATATATATATGACCGACCACTCAGTTAGTCAGCTACTTAAAGGGACTACTTCTGCACGATGACGACGAATGTCGAAATATCGTTGTGAGTCTTTTTTGTGTTTGTTATTATTTGTTTTTCTCTTTCCTGTGTGAACTATATATATATAAACCAATTAAAAAAGATAGCACACAGACACAGGAATAACTCACTTCTATATTTCGACCATCGTCGTCGTCAGGAGGCGAAGAGTCCTGCAGGTAGGCAGAGCGGCGAACACACGCATATATATATATATATATATATCAATAGGATAATTGTAATCTTTAAAAAGAATATACTTATAAAACATTGTAATATATAACTCATATATTAGTCAGTACAAACTATTAATTTAATCTGGTAACCCATTTCTCAAAGTTTTAATCAAATGAAAGTACTTACTGAGATGGTCGAAGTAAATATAGCTTATATAGAACCGTTAGAACACAGTGTTTGTTTTGCATTAATTAGTTAATCTTATAATATATGTAAGTTGTAAGTTAGCGAATCATTATTTCTAGGATTTGTGAAATGAAGTGAAGGTTCGTCCAATATAACTTGACGTTAAGTATTTTAAGCATAAGCATGGATAGTTATGAATAAGTATCAGACGCACACAAGCCCTAGGACACTGTTTGCTTAGGGTGAAGTTGAAGACAACCAGAGCTTCCCTTTACAGGTATCTGCTTCCTTTTCACTACAACTTTGATGTTTCAATTAAAACTTGATGTTGTTCTTACAATTTAATCTATCTCTCTTCTTATGATACGCATATTACAGTTTGAATATATAATGAGGCACAAACAGTAAACACCATGCAGGTGGAAGTAATATTTACAAAAACAACATATTGATTACTTCAGTATAATACAAAATATACATACTGAATAATCATCTTTAAATAAGAAAGAAAAATGATTAACCAAAAATATGTTTTTCAATAATTTTGTGCCATTTAAATTTAGGAGGTAATGCACTTTATTCCTCGTTTTTTTTTTATTGTACGATTGATTGAACGTCAACATGTTGACTTTACAGATTCCTTATTTGTGGCCATTAATTGCCTTGCACCGTTGATTCCTTTTCGTTTAGTTACTGACTGAATTCAGTCAGCAATTTATACGCACGTCCAAAACAAATGATGCTAGTGATTTTGGGACACATATTATATACATTTTTTGTAAGATATACACTATACTTCTGTTCAATCATAAATTGAATTTTAAATTTTGCCAGCCGTAAGGAAAGAAGTTCTTCAAGCTCTTTTTTATGTTTATAAACTTTTATAATACTTTTATTATAAAACTATAAACTATATTTATAAAAGTTTATGATACTTTTATAGTATCATTCTTCACAACTATCTGAAAATACCTTTAATTCATTAAAGAATTTTATCATGATACAGCAAATTTTTTACTAACAATTCTAAGTTAAAATTCTTTCCTTCAAATTTCTACAAACCGTATCAGAAGTTCAAAAAAATTTTGTCCCCGATATCTGTTTAGCAATGCAAAATAACAAGACCAATTGGAAGGTCTTGAAGTTTAGTCAGTTCTACCAACTGATCAGAACAATTTAAGCGGAGTCTTCTCAAAGAGTAGTTTTTTCCCCCTTGTATTTTTTATTACTTATAAAAAGGATTATTATTACTTGTTGCTACTCTAAGCGTAGCTTTTAAATAATAAATAAAGTGCTATACTAATTTTATTTATGACAAGCAGAAGTGCTCTTCTTTGACGAGTATATTAGAATAATTCAGAGTTGATATAAGGTATTCCAAAATATTATTAGAAATGATAAAATATTAGAAAATATCATTATTACTACAGTCCATAACTGTTATTAGATCTGGATTTTTTTTACGTTTTCGTCTTTAGATGCTGAGCTCAACTTTGATTTTATTCTAGACATACTTCTTAATTAGTATGCGAGTAGGTAGGATTCTTTTTTTTACTGTGAGCAAATTGTTATAAATGAAAAAAAATCAAAATTAACTATGGATACCTATTTTGTTACATTATCAATATCTGTATATTTTTTTTCTATATACGAACAAACAGAAATTCTTTTAATGGTGACTTTGGATTCTTTAATGTATACAATGTAAAAAAAAATAACTTAAAATGAGTCAGTTTTAAGGACTGTACAGACAATAGTTTCTTTTATTTATATAGATAAAGACAATATAGTTTTATATAAAAAGAACCCTTTTATAAAAAAGAGGAAGATGACTAGAACGTCTTAAAGCACCCCAGGGGGTGCTCTTGGTTGAAAGGGCTCTTTGCGTTTAGTCCCTCAAGATGCCAGGGACCCATCTACTTGCCCAGTTTTTTGTGATACCCTGGCATCTTTTTGCCTTAGTAAGCACGACAGTTTCTTTATAATGCTCCCCACTGTTACTCTTGTTATTTTTGCTTGTTTTGGTACTTTTTTAAAGTCATATGGGCATTGTTCTATATGTACATGATTGTAGTCTCCTATCTTTCCACCTCACTGTGTGAGGCAGGCTGTTCCTACCTCTCCATGCTTTTGAGCTTTCTATATTTCATGCTGTTCAGTTGCACTCAATAGTAAGTTAGGATGACGCATGAGAATGAAACCAGTTATTTCCACCTCAACTCAAACCATCGTTGCTCCTTGGAAAGTTTCCTACCATCTCTTAGGGGATGACCTAAGAGTGGTCAAAACCTCTTCTAGGTAAATGAGTATTACAACTTGTATTTACACTTCTGTCAGACTTTGCCGTCTTACTTAAGCACAAAGTACCTCTCAAGGGGAGTTAGAAAAAAAGTGATAGCTTGAAGATTTCAGTTGTAATTTATTGATATCATTAATTAATTTTATGATCGTTACATTTCTTTGCTATTGAACAAAATATACTTACAATTCTATTAACGTTTCTAGAAAGATAAGTTAATTTTTTAATGATTTTCAATTAATTCGCTATTTATACGTTTGTCTATCTATCTATTTTATCTACATTTATATCATCATCTTTGAAACGTTTACTACTACATATACTGTTAACTTCATCTATTAGTATTTCCTAGTTCAATGAGTCACGTATTACTGTTACATTTCTGAATACATACATCACACCTATATATATATATATATATATATATATATATATAAAGATTTCACATAAACACGTGAAACAACAATCAATGATCAAACCACAATAAGAAATGGGAAAACAAGACTAAGATCTTTCAACCGTAACAAGCGGTCTTCGTCAGAGTCAAAAACCCAACCCTCAGTTGGGTTTTTGACTCTGACGAAGACTGCTTGTTACGGTTGAAAGATCTTAGTCTTGTTTTCCCATTTCTTATTGTGATTTGATCATATATACATATATATATATATATATATATATATATATATACAAATATATACATATATAAATTAAAAACAGGAAAAAACTAAAAAACCACTATAAGATCATTGGAGAAATTGTTATTAGAACAGCTGCTATTCACAGTAGAAATGAACATATATAGAAGTTGTCCTTATTGTGTCGATAGTATTACTATCAACATTGACAGAAGGAAGTAAAATGAAAAAAAAACACAAAAAAAAGCAAGGAAACGATATAGAATAATTATTAAAATAAATATAAACAAAATAAAGTTATTTACTTTATGAAATTAAAAAGATAATAATTGATTGTAATCTATTGTTGCGGTTAATCAAGTGCAGTTGTGACAAATATGTACATTATCAGAAGCGTTAATGTGTCATTGGGGAGTGTATACAGATTTGAACTCGTACACAGAAATTGAACTGGAGGCATTGAGTGCTAACGCGTATGGTAGGAGGAAGGCAGATGCCTGCACTCAGCCACAGAAAGCACAAGCTCTGATTAGTAGCAACCAAGACAAGAAGCAGCACGCCGAAATAGAGCCTGGTCAGTAGACAAGCTTACAAAACAATAATACTCTAGACTATTGGGAGCTTCGTATGATTTTTTCAGTACAAATTGCTATAAAAACAGGGAGGTGACTCCGCCCTGCCTTCCTGTGGAACTATTCGCTCTTTACATCTCCTGATGACGACGATGGTCGAAATATCGATGTGAGTTATGGCTGTGTCTTTCTGTGTGTTTCCTTCGTTTTGAATTTATTTTATATATATATTATATCATATATATAATATATTGATTCATATATATATATATATATATGATTCGCGCTCCGTTCTTCGATGTGGGGAGATCTCTCTCACTTCGTCCTCTCTTCTAGTCTACTCCTGATGACGAACAACATTTCGAAATATTGAATTCTGTAAGTGTTCTTTTTATTCTTTTTTCTGTGTCGTGCTTTGTGTAATTTAAAGTTATATATATATATATGTATATACTCGTACATACATATATATATATATTGATAAAAGTATCGACCGGGAATAGAAACAAAACTAAAGTTTATCGGGACTCGGTCAGTTCTTCAGGTTCAAACTAAACTCTCATTGCCAACATTTCGGTTTTTATTTAAAACCTTTTTCATAGGCGGAAGTATAAATTTTGAAACAGAAAAACTAAGTATTACATTACAAATTATTTTACAAAGAAAAATAGTCTGTGGATTTGAAGAAAAACTGTAGTTTGAATAAACACATAAACAGTGACTGAAATAAACAGTTTATTTCAGTTCAGTGTCACGCATTCATTCAAACAACGTTGTTGTTGAAATCCACAGACTTTTTTTTGTTGTAAAATAATTTTTAATGTAATAGTTAGTTTTCTGTTTCAATATGTATAGATCTACCTATGAAAAAGGTTTTAAATAAAAACCAAAACGTTGGCAATGAGAGTTTAATTTGAACTTGAATAACTGACCGAGTCCGTACAAACTTTAGTTTTGTATATAAGTATGTATTACTGAAATTGGCACCAAAGTTAGCTGATTCCTGTTTCTGAACAAGTTTCTCATTTTTTCTTAATAACAGTCTTGTTACTTTGTCTACACAGTAAGGTATGTCTCCTATAGTCGATATGTTTTGAGTAATCAACATTCATCTTCAGGACATGAATAACTCCTTGGGTAAATTTTCTGGTTTATTATATATGGAAGGTGAAGACAATAAGGGTTGTTTTTCTTCAAGTTTAAGATGAGCTGGTCGTTAATCCTGTGAGTGGCCTCGTGGTCCGAGTTGCTAGTGGTCAGTGCATCCGGAAACCCCGTATTTCCCTCTCATCACTCTGCATACATAGTAAACCAGAAAAATCACCCAAAAAGTTATTCACGATGAATATTCATCATTCAAAACAAGTCGACTATAGGGGACATACTTTACTGTACAAACAAAATAACGAGAGTGTTATTTAGAAAAAATTGAGAAGCTTGTAAACAGGTATCAGCTAAGTTTAGTGTCATTATCAATAATGAATGTGTTAAGGAAGTGCTGCTACAAAAATTTACAAATACACAGTGATACAACCAACATTTACTATTCTATTGGTAATTATTTGACCCTTTGCTTAGAAAGCCTGTCATTTGGAATTTGAGTGTTTTGTCTTTTTAATCAGAAATGTTTACTTGCTGATAAATGAAGTAGTTCAAGTACCACTACTTTACGGCGTGCTTAGAATGTTGTTAATTTTCCTCCTGATAACCCTAAAACCAAAAATTTATATCTTAAGTATGTGTCTTTTTTTTTTTGAATGTCGTTAAATGTATGATTATTTTATCTATGCATGCAATGCATATATATATATATATATAAAGATTTCACATAAACACGTGAAACAACAATCAATGATCAAACCACATTAAGAAATGGGAAAACAAGACTAAGATCTTTCAACCGTAACAAGCGGTCTTCGTCAGAGTCAAAAACCCAACTGAACACTAGATGCAGAAAACATCTGGTGAGGAGTTGAGAAGAGTGGGAGGGAAGAGTGGTATTTTAAAAGGGTGAAAGCACAGGAAAGGACTAATGTCCAGAAAGGGATGTTTGGGGAAACAAAGGAGTACAGTAAGAAAAAGTAAAAAACTATCCGTCATATCATATATAATATATAAATAATAATAATATATTATAATATATGGCCTATGAAAAAGGTTTTAAATAAAACCGAAACGTTGGCAACGAGAGTTGTATTTTTTATCCGGAAAATTGACCAAACCCGATTATGAGAAACACACTAATAAAAAATATATAAATATATATCTATATATATATATATATATATATATATGCAAATGCACGCAAGCGCACACACAAGTATACATATAGTCCTTTATACTAATGAGAACCAACTATTATGACAGAAAGTTTTTATTGAAATATATAATTATGCATAATGAAGATATTATTTTAAATTGTTATCTTTAAGATTAAATAACGATTTATAGAAGTACATTCAAAGTTAATTAAACTTTGATTCAGTAAAAAGGATTGGTAAATGTTAGTCACCATTGCTAACATGTCTTCTGTAGAGTTTACATTTTAAACATTCTAGTTCATAGTTGCTTTCTTTTTTATTACTACTTCTTTTGTAGGCTAGTATTAGTATGAAAATGAATACATATGTCTTTTTTATAGATTAAAGAGTTAACAACTTCTTTATCAATAAAGAAATTATCAGACTTTACTAATGAAATTATCATCATGTACTGATTTCTTCATTTTGTATAATGTATTGATAAAGTAACCCATAACCATTGCATCTATGTATGACAGTCCTAGTTACAAACACACACAACACACACACACACACACACACACACACACACACACAACACACACACACACACACACACACACACATACACACACTTAGTTAAACTAAGTAATGCAAAGATACGAGTACCATCTTATTTTCTACCCAACAAGTCTTTTGTAAATGGAAATTCTTATATAGATATATAATCAAGGTTTTCAATGTAATTACAATTTCAATGAAGCTATGATATTATTGTATATATTTGTACAATATATACAAAAGCAATTTAGTCGCTATTATATGATGACGCCGATGCTAATAAAAATACTTTTACTTGAATAAAAATAGCTAAATACAAAATACAAAAGAACATATCTGATAACTTTATGATACATTCTTTTGTAGTCATGAACCTTTCTATGGTCATATAATTAGCGATAAAGATGTAGTCATAACTTAAAAAGATTTGTTATACGTTTCTAATAGTGAACATATTAGGAAGAACAGAACACATGTATTATATATATATATATAATATTTTTCCTTCTATATCGAGCTTTGGCCTAGGGTCAAATAGTAAAACACCTTTAAACTAACGTTTCTTCTATATTTGCAGGCATCAGGGCTAGAAATATAGGCGAAAGGTTGGCTTAAGAATGTTTTACTGTTTGATGCTAGACCAAACTTCGATATAGAAAGAAAAATAGTTTAAATATATATGATCGAGGTAAGAAAACATTGATGCATATATATCACTCAAAACATTAACCATAGAAATGTGTGAAACTAGAAACTACAACAGCAAAAAAATAGAATTTTGATTCTTCTAATTTTTATATGTAACTCAAAATAATATTAAAAAGCAAGGCACTAAAAGTTAAGGCTTTCAATGGAAAGTGATTGTTAAACAAAAGTGAAATAGTTTTTGATAGACAGGCCTACGCCAGGGGTTTAGAGTGAAAGTCTGTATATGTTGAATTGATAAAGTATTAGTAATAATGAATATTCAATATTTATAAAGAATTAAATTAAGGGAATATATTTGAATGAAATCGAATAACGATAGGTATTTCAATTCTGTTTTTATACAAGTGACACCAAGAAAGGGTTGCATATGCTAGGATTAAAGCATTCAGTTTGAGATGGCTCTCTTGTATTGTATGTGATGCATCGAATGCAGGAGATAATCAGAAGTGAGTACAAAATGTTTACTTCTTTTTCAATTTTTTTTTTCAAATGGGAGGAGTCAAAGTAAGATGGCGTAAAAATACAGGCTGGAGTGCCAACACAATTGAGCATGCGCTGTTTAGTTGGGGGGCGGAGAAAAATTGGGTGGTTTTCAGTTCTTTTTGAAATTAGATTGGTGGACTGGAGATGTGAACGGTTGTCAAGTTTTTTAGGTACTAAGGTGGGATTAAATTTGACTTTGTTTTGTGTAAATGGATATTAGGAACATATTATGGTTGAATATGAAGATGATTTTTTTTCTTATATATGAGACAATTGTGTATTGTTTGAGTTAGAAGGGTAAAGGCAAAGGTCTTAGAGTGGTTATATGTTACCTGGTTGAGGACAGCGAAGTAGACCAGTGGAGGAGAGAGAATGTTGTCTATCACTCCCAGAGTCTACTAGACGCCATCATGGCGCCTGTATCGATCAGCCCCACCCTTAGCAGTCCGCCAATGCACTTTTGCACCCAGCCACCCTAATGCAATACACAAACAACATAGCCTCTCGCTAACCCGCCAATCAATAAACTGCATCCTTGCCAATGCAATGAACGCCTATTTCAGCTTTAGTAAAATATTTATTTTAATTAACCCAGAATTATAATTATTATGCAAAAAAAATAATCGAAAAAACAACAGATGATTAAATCCAAAAATTTAAAAATATTTTACAATAACTTAATTTAGTTTAGTTAAAATTTAACGCGTTTTTTGAAATGAAAAAACAATGGTAACATTTATGTTGATAAAATCCCTGTTATCACTATTTAATAATCGTATTCTTTGATTATTATATAAGGTAAAAGATAAATATAGATATATAATGCAGAAATATAACGATAACACACGTCACTTTATAATCAACAAAGTAATAGAAGAAAGGAGAAAAGTTCCAAGTGCTTCCTAGTTTTACCTCCTTTACAAACAACTACGTTTCCGTTATTAATTTTCTAGATAAAAATCAAAAGTGAATAGAATTTTTTCTCATTTCAGTTACTAGATTTATTGATAATTTTTTAATATAGATACATAAAAAGATATTCTATAATAGAATAGAAGTAAATGTAATCGGGTTTCCGTCCTAGATCAGGTTCAAAACACACTCACAAATGCCAATGTCTCGGTTTTTATATAAAACCTACTTCAATGGCAGAAGTAAGAAACTTGAACATCACTTAAACATAACTTGAACAACACTTACCAGAAAGGTATATATATATATATATATATATATATATATATATAATATAAATTCAAATGAAATCAAATTAAATTCAAATTATACAATGTACAATCTACAATATCAAATGAGAATAAGAGACTATGATTCTTTAACCGTAAAACCGGTCTTCGTCAGAGTCAAAAACACAACAACCTCTGATGATGACCGCCTAAAATTTGTTGAAAGATTTTAGTCTTTTTTTTCCCATTTCATATTTTGGTTTGATCATTGATTGTTCTTTGACGTGCTTATGTGAAATCTAGTATATATATATATATTTATATGAATTAAAAACAACAATAAACAATTATATATTAATTAAGATTGTTGGCATCCCTGTCTGTAAATTTAAGGAACATTAAATTCAGACAGGGATGCCAGCAATCCTGAAGACTTCAGTCAACCAGGTTAACTTGTTATTATATTTTTTGTTTTTTTCATTTAGCTCTCTGATGATGTTGTAATGAAAGGCCTTAGAGCATTGAAACTAATATATCTTTGTTTATTGTGATGTTTAATTCATATATAATGTCAAGCGTTATTGTAGATTATTAATTTATATATATAATTCCAGAGTAAACACGTGAAGTAATAATGAACATCTAAATCACAGATAAGAATTCACAAATGAGACTCAGGTCATTCAACCAAAACGACTGATCTACAGAGACGGAGTGTGACTCAAACAAAATCAAAATACATACATATATATTATCAAGACTGTGTTAGTTCTTTAGGTTCAAATTAAGCTCTCAAAGCCGACGTTATCTTTTTTATTTAAATTTTTTTTCATAGGTATAAGAGAAGTATAAAATTGTGAGATAGCAAAACTAAGTATTAAATAGAATACAATTTAAGAATTTTAAGAACAACTGTCTAGATTGAATGAACCGTAACATTGTCTCTATATATATATATAGTTCAATGTAGAAAAAGAAACATAGAGAAATCAAAAGCACACACTTACAGTCTCTACTTTTAACCGTCTTCAGGAGAGATAAGAGAGGAAAACCAAGCGCACTGGTTCAGAGACGGTTGGGTCTCTAACCTCTCGTATCTCTCCTGAAGACGGTTAAACCAAAATTAGAGACTGTAAGTGTGTGCTTTTGATTTCTCTATGTTTTTTCTTTCTATATTGAACTGTATTTATCCGTTTTGGATCATATATATATATATATATACTTTAAAAATTTTGAGAAACACGAATTTAGTTTTTAAAAAACTAAAACTAGGACTCACATTGAATATTTCGACCCTTTTAACGGTCGTCATCAGGAAAAGAAGTTAAGTGGCAAGAAAACAAAGCCAACGCTATTTATATATGTACAAGATTTCACATAACAACACGTGAAATAACAATTAATGATCAAACCACGATATGAAATAGAAACCAAAACCCAACTGTTAGTTTTTCGACTCTGACGGAGACAGAATATTACGGTTGAAAGATTTTAGTCTTTTTTTGTCATTTCATATTGTAGTTTGATCATTAATTATATATATATATACAGAATTCTGTTTCTATTTCACGGTCAATACTTTTATGAATTTATATACATATATAACTTCATTGATTGCATCACGTATTTATTTATTGTAATTTTTTGCTTATATATATATATATATTGTAAACAGAAAATGATTCAAAAGGACAACAAACGTTTCACAGTAAACCACAGACACAGAACAAAGAAACGAACACACTTACTGTCCCTAATTTTTGGTTGAACCGTCATCAGGAGAATTGAGATATAAATACCAAGCACACTTACGGAGCGACGGTTGGTGTACCCATCTCAACTCTCCTGATGACAGTTGAACCAAAAATTAGACAGTAAGTGTTTTTGTTTCATTGTTCTGTGTCTGTGGTTTACTGTGAAACGTACATATCCTGTATTTGTGTACTTCTTAGAGTTTGGAATAATATCTTTATAGGAAAAGAAATCATGACATTTGCTCACTATTCATCAAATAAAACATCGCTATGATGTTTTATTACCACACTTTATTCTATGTTCCATCAAAATTATTTAACATCCTTAGGAATATCCACTATTTAACTTGTGCAATTCTACAATACAAGAATGACATGGAGTGACTTTAAAAATAGATAACTATTACAACTAGATGCACACCCTAATAAAAGAAAAAATGCTGTTATTATGTATATCCTAAAATAAAAAGGTAGTGCTACAATAGAACAGGTATAACACAGCTCATCTGAATAAATTTATATTAATTTACTAAAATTATCTTATCTCTGGAGAATTATTATGTCCTTACTTGCAAAGTCTACAGATTTTTGTTTCCTTTTTTTGTTTTTTTTTTTTTATATATGTAGTTAAATAGGTTTTCTGTGTTGCCTCATTGCTCTGAAGCTTTAGAAGTGTTATATATTTTAATTACAAAATTAATTTTAATTTAATTTACGCAAATTTATATGTAGAATTTGTTTGTATTATTTAAAAAAAGTGTGTTTATCAGACTGTGGAACTTTCCTTTTTTTTAATCTCATTTGTATTGATTTTAAACCTGACGATGTGAAATAATATGATAGCATGAAAAGATTATTTAAAATCGAAATGAATATCCAAACTGGACATAAACTAAACAAGTTAAAATACAAAGAAGATTATAATATAATGTACTCAAATCTTAACTTAAAATTTCGGCAAATTTGTCTTTAGGAGACGCAACATTAAGAATTATTTAACGTTTTAAGAACTGTGTTACTTTTCATCGTATTTTAATTTATATACATACATACAAAATTATGTACTGAAAACAAAATGAAACACAAATAAAATCTAGATAATGGACTTACTTTCATATTTTGACACTTTTAGTATTGTTCTTTGGAAAAGACTTGGTGTAATGAGAATACGCAAGTCAACTGAACAACTTCGCGGAATGTTTCCACAAAAATGGAAAAACACTTAAAAAAAAACGAGAGAAAACCATAATAATATAAAAAAAAACTTTTATAAATAAAAAAATTTAATTAAATTAATAGAAAATTATTCAATTTGTAAACTAAAGCCAAATTACATAAATCGAAATAATCTTAAATGATCATTAAGCTAATTAATGAAATAAATAATTGCATACAAGATTAATTTAAAAATATCCGAATACTACTTTACATTTCATTCTGATAATTAGTTTAAATTTGGTTCTAGGAGCTACGTATGGGTTTTTTTAGAAGCTCATAAATTGAGATATGGTTTCAGAAGGTTCCTATATTGGAAACTTCTTGGACTGTATAACCTCCCAGTCATACTCAATATAATTAATTAACTATTGTTTGAATGCTGTTAGTAATTTAAATTATTTTAACATTTATTATTATTTTTTTAGTTTTATTTATTTAGTTAGTAATACCAAATACCTCTGAAGATAGTCAGATATGATTGAACCGTCGGAAATAATATTTAGGGTTTATACTCGTATGTTAGTAATATTTATAAGATTTGATAACAAATAATGATTCTAAGTATTTTGCCGAAATGTTATTTGTAGCACCTGAATGATGATAAAATAACTTTGAAAGAATGGAAAAATTAACTAGGAAAAGAACTAAGGTGAAATTTACATTTTTTTAAGGTGAATATTTACAGATTTATATATATATATATATATATATATATATATATATAAAGTTTTCACCTAAACACGTGAAGTAACAATCAATGATCAAACCAAATATGATCATTGATATATATATAATATATATATATATATATATATTAAACATTTGAAACCTGTTATAAATGCACAAATAAGTGATATGAATGTTAGCCGAGCTCGTCTTCTCTTGGTTACGTCGATGTCAAAATATTGTAGTGAATTTTGTTGTTTTTGTTTTCCCTTGTTCTCTTTTCTTAATCATTTAACTTATCTCTATAATGAGATAATGATTATTTGTAAAATTATAGGGAAATGTAGGTTTATATTACTTAACTGATGAAAATATAGTCAGTTTAAAATGTTATTATGATCATTGCTCGTTAGAGATCACTGAATATACTCGAGTAATCCAGAGGTTAGCCATGAGAATGATTATGTTTATTTATGCAGAAGGGTGCATATTAAACCTTGCACCTGGAAAACTGGATGTCGGGGCAGCTTTTTATAAATCACCCAAATAGAATTCTATTGTGTCTATTATTAATTTATTTCTCCTTCAAGTTTCTCTATTTTCACTATTCTGTATGACCTGTATATTGTAAATAGTATTAATACTGTACTCTCATATATAATAATCCAATATTTTTATATCATTTTTAGTCCAATTTTAATAAAATATAATGAATGTTGTGTTAGTGCATTAAAATTAATCACAGTTTTCTGTTCTATTATTAACAACTTTAATAAACTATCTTTTATTTTATTAATTATATTTAATTTTTTAAAATAATTATATCCAGTGCAATTATTTTGAAATGAAAATATCATTTTTCTCACAGTTATACATACATTTTCACATAATTTCAACAGAAATAACTAAACGAAATTATTCACTGTAGAAACTGATTAGGTACCAATTCTTTTTAAAGTTGTTTAAACCATCACTAGTATTTTATGTACGATCATTTTTCTAGGTTCAAATATAATTCTGAAAACTTTATATATATACAGTAAATAGAAAGAAACGGTTCGGTCCTCAACCGTAGTTTAGCAAGTGTGCTTTGTGTCCCTATCACTTCTCTCCTGATGATGGTTAAACCAAAAATTGGAGGCTATAAGTCTGTTTTTCTATTTTTTGTGTACCTATAGTTTTACTTTTAAAAGTTTGTTGTTTATATATATATATATATATATATATATATATATGTCAGATTGAATTTACGGCCTATTGTTTTTTAATTAATTTTTTGGATAACTTTTCCAAAGCCCTTAATAGTTTTTTAAATTCACAAGGAACTAGGTAGATTAACTCACCATACGTTTGGTTTTCAATGGGTATATTTTTTCCAACGATTCGGTCGTCTTCGACCATCTTCAGGGGGTAAAATATACCCTTCAATCTGACATGTACTAAGGAAGAACTGTTTCATTAAAATTAATTTTAATATATATATATATATATATATATATATATATTAAATAAATATATATATAAATAAATATAATATATTAATTAATTAATAAATATATTAATAATAAATAAATATATATATTAAATATATATATACAGAGTAAAGATACGAACACACTTACAGTGTCTAATTTTCGGTTGAACAGTCATCAAAAGAGTAGAGATAAAGACACCAAGCGCACATGCGAAGCGATGGTGACTAACAGTGTTCTCAACCCCGTGCCCGGTGTAAGAGTCAAAAAAAATAAATTGGAATAAATGAAGAGCTGAGAAATAATAAATGAAACTGAAGAAAATAAGTAAATATAAATATTAAAAACTTATAAAATAGTAATAATAATGAAGAATATTAAGTAGAAAATAATTAAAACTTAAAAGATTTTATAAAAAATAAAAATACCAAAGCAATCAGAACAGTTACAGAAAAATATTAAGAAAGATATATTTGTTTTTTAACTGTTGAATGCAAAAACTACAGTTTTTACAATTGTTACGAATTCAGACTATGAACAAATGTTTTCATAGGCTTAATGATATGAACTCAGATAATATTGGTATATCATACCTACACTTTAAGATATACACGTAGCAAAATAAAAAAATATAAATTTTGTTCGAACTATCCCTAAATAATGTAAAAATTTGTAAATATTTTTCAATACAATTATTTATAATTCTTTAATAATTTTCCGTTAATGGACTACTTTTACTTGTGTGACTCGACACATGTAGAAGTAGTAGTTCAGAATAAAAAAAAATTATTCGAAATAAATACCAGAAATAGAAAAAACATAGTTAATAAAAAATTAGACAAGGACCACATACAAATAATAACAAATAAATATAATTAATGATCAGAAGGAGAATAAATATTATCATTACCATGACAAAGAATCAAAGAAACAAAACTTGAAAGATCCAAAGACCTTTACGTACAAAAAAGTAAGAAAGAATGAAATAAAATAAAACTTAAACCCATAAATTAATAATGAAATCAAAAAATATCACAAACTAAAAACGCTAATGTCAATAAATTTAATAAAATATGTTTACATATTGAAAAAAAATAATAAATTCCAACCACTATTAATAAGAAAAATATAAATTTCGAAATAAGAAATAGGTTTTATTAGTTTTAAAAAATTATTTTATTGTTAATTATAGATAATATAAAACTTTTAAAGATGGCTAAAAAGATGTTCTTTAAGCTCAAAAACTAAAATGTAAATAATTTCTTTACATTTTATTTGATCTCTTTTGCTACGTTCATATTTCTTCAGTATTTATAATTTTTAGGTTTCTTCTGTTTTTTAAAAGAATGGCGTTTGAAAGTTCAATTTAACTAAAAGACTGACTGATTCTTGATTTAATTTTTTTACTATTTGACAAACATATAGTCAATATTTGCTTTTAAATATAACATAAGTATTAATATCTGGTGTTTAACATCAATATTCTACAACTATCTGTTATATAATATCTCCTCAAAGAAGTAACATTTTCCCATTAAAATTAACGTTTCTTTTTCATTAACTTTATATTAGTTTTCAATGTGTCTTTACTTAGTAGTGTCCTTAATACTTAATAATTGACATTTGTGTGTGAATAGCTGAAATTCTGGGTTACTGTTATTATTTTTCTAATGATTTGTAATTATTCTTCCAGAATAATAAAATTGACTGGTAACAAACAAAATTTCCAGCAACAGTTGGCTGTTTAGTGTGTATAACTTTCACTGGTCCTAACTTGAAATGAACGTGTTACTATCAAACATTTTTGTTCATTAATCAATAATTTCGGCGTTATTTAGTAACCTAAAACATTTCTTGTATTTACTTAGACAACATTAATATACCAGATCAATTCAAATAGCTTTGTAACTATGAATACTTCTGCTAATGCAAAATAAACTAATATATACGAATTTCAAATTAGATGAACCGCTAAAATTAATAGCTGTCACAATTAAACACAACCCACTGTATTTAGTAAAATGTTAACTAATTTCTAATAATCCTTGCACAACAACTGGGAAAATTTCTCTGATAATCTAGCTGGTGAAAGTCCACATTGGGCAGTGAACAAATATTTAGGAAAGGATTTGAATAATACTAGGATATAAAGCAGTAATGGTGAATTTAATGATGAATTATATGAATCTCTCTCGTTCAGGTCATTTTATCAGTCAGTTTTACTCATTGGTTGTATTAATAACCATAGATAGATAAACAGGCTTACGTTTTAATGGATTTGAGTGATTATCGCATATAAAATGAGATAGGCAGACTGTATTATATGGTAGTGGATTATTATTATCATTAGAAATTCGTGTTAGAATTAATGCCAAATATTTGCAAAGATTTTCTTTTAGAGTTATGTTTTACTAAAAAAAAAAAAAAAAAAAAAAAAGTGGTGGGTGTTTTTGCTTCAAATGCGAAGATAGAATTAGGTAGGGGTTGCGTATTTTTGTCTTAATAGGGGTTGGTTTTTAATCCGGTCAACCTCAGCAGTTAGCCTCTACCAAATTACCCCTAGGCCCTTCACAACTCACTTCTTTTTTCAACCCTTAATTGCGATCTCTCAGCAACATGTGTTCCCTAACTTCCATCATTAAATTGTTTGTACTTTCATTAAGCCCTTGTTAAATCCTACCCTATATGCCTAATTCAGAAAATTAAAATAATTAACTTAGTTTTTATGCTATTTTTGCCAGAGTCATTATAAAGAAGTTAATTAACAACATTATTATAATAACCTGATGCGATAGCATACAGGCTTTATTTATCTCTTTACATATATGTTTTTGAATAAATTATAATTATTATAATATATGCCTGTATCAACCTAAGTATAAAGTTATAAGAATATTTGTTATATATCTTTTAAAAGTTTAAATACTAATTTTAGATGGTTACATTTTACCAATTGAGGTTTTAAATTTTACATTTTCGTGATGTTATTGATATGGACCTGTTAGTGCCTCGGAAGAATATGTGAACTCGATTTAAGAAGAATTGTATTAATAAGTAAGATTAATATTGTAAACAAAATCACTTTATGACATATTAAAATGACAGATCTGATATTAACCAGTTAATAGTAATAATAATAATAAATTCTTTAAAAGTTAATTTATTCAACAAAGTAAAAGTTATTTACACAACAACTTATGCAACTTTTGACTCTAGTGATAATTTTATCGCGTATTGCACCATATACATACTAACCTACAACTAAAATCCAGAATTATATCAGTTTTATATAAAATCAATGAACAGACCTGCTAAATGTCAAAATATTGAATTTATTGACGATGACTACGACTTTGGAAATATAGATGTTTGTTATTTGTGACTATCATTGTTATGTTTCATTATAAGTTTTTTTAAAGTCTGATGAATTCAATTTAGTTATAATCAAAGCTTAGTCATTTTAATTATATTTCTGTATCACATCCTCTGTTCATCTCTTTGCTTTACTTTTAATTATCACTATTTTTTCATTCCACACTCTATAGATAACTTTAATTTGATTTTTAACTATCTTTTCCGTGTCCTTGCATGCATGGCAATATTGTCTCCAACTGTCTCTGTACCAGTGGGCTTGGTTTCCCTCCCTTAACTCTCCTGATGACGGTTCAAAACCATAAAATAGAGAGTATTAAGGTGTGCTTTTAAATTATCCATGCTTCTTCTTCTATTTTGAACTTTGAATATATAAAGTTCAAAATAGAAAAAAGAAAGTTCTACCCAATAGCAGGCACAGATCAATTTGGGAAGCCAATTTTATTGGGCAAGGGAACTTCAAAACATATACGACCATTGAAAACTTGATGCCAAATTTTCGAACTAAACACAAAACTGTTGTTATTTATATTCCAAAAAAAGATAATTTAAACCAAAAAGCAAGTTCTTCGCTTTGTTTTTTATAAATTATTCTCACATGTAAAATACTTTCAAATGAAAATTAAGAAAAAAATCTAATAACATGAACTAATGTTACTATTAAAGTCGATGTTGTTAATATGTTATATAACAAGTTACGTTTTCTCTTAAAAACTTAAAATAAATAATCAGATAAAATATAATTATATTGTTTATGACTTTCTCATTGTTTACATACTATGAAATATTTTATAAATAGCATAGATATTGATGAATGTTGGAAACAAAACATAAATTACTGTATTACCTTATTTGTTATTGACAGGAGCATATGCTCTTGTATCAAAATCACCTCCACTGGTTAATCTTTTGAAAATCTTTACATATGCTTTAAAGTCACCCTGCTCTTCTCACCTGTCTTCAGTCAATTAATAGATTTATCCCCTATATTAAAGACGTCTTCATCAGATTTAGGTAAACCTACAAAGCTTTAAATTACTGTTTTATTTTATTTTTATAATAAATTGACGTCTGTCAATTATCTAGGCTGGTATAACTTTTTCAGCATTGTGGAGCATCTAAACTAAATTTAAAGCGAATCATAATTTAAGTATAAGCACAACGAAAAAACAATACAATTAATAAATAAAGTTAAAAGATTATTTCTGAACTTGTAGTAATTCATAAATTAAATTAAATACGATTTACAATTATACGATTTAAATTAAATTAAATCATGTGTCATATATTAAATTTAACTTATTTAAATTAAGTTAAATAAATTAAATTCTAATAACAATGTGATAATATTAATTATATTAATATTTGACTTAAATCAAATTGCTATTAAATAACACAAATTAAATGATTAAATTGTATGGATTCAAAAAGAATAATACTATCAGCAATGACCTTTTGTCTATAAATATGGGGTAGCTTTAACTAAAAATAGGGCTAAATGAAGAATCAACATGTTTTTTTTCCTGTAAGAGCAGAACAAATAGTGAATGGATTAGTGTAGGCGGTAGGAACAATTAATAAGTTTCAAATTTTAGTTCCTAAATTGATTGAATGAATATAGTGTAAACAAATAAAACGTTATAAAATTCTAAACTCAAATGAAATTAATATAAATCCTGCTCAGAAAGAACACAAGCACCACAGACCACAGACAGAGAATGTCAATCACCAATTACATTCGTAGTTGCTTTTGAAAGCATAGATTAAGCAAACAAGGAATTACTACTTATAAAAGTAAAAGACATTGACATTTTAAATTGGCAGTTTTTTTTTAAATTTTTTTTCCTAATCATGTGTTTTTGAAATATTTTGTTCTGGTTATTTTGCACTCAATTTTTCATTTATTTTATCGCTTATAACTTCTAAAGATTTAGATATAGATATGACCTAAGATTCACGTAAATAGAACTTTTTAAGACGTAAGTTAGGTACTTTACGCAGGGAATTTATAACCATTAAAATAATCAAAATAGTTCAATAATAGTGCAAAATTGTATGTATGACATTATTAGGTAATTTATAAGTAAATTTGTAAATAAAACAGTCTATTAAACGTAGGTTGGTTCATGTAGTTTTAGAATACTTACGAACTAAGATTTTGTTCGTAATTGACTTTTTATCAATGGAGATTTCGTGTATTTTGGACGTTTCTATTATATATTCAAGTCAAACCAATTTTAAAAAAAATATTGTTAGTACTTTTATTATTTATTCATATTTTTGTTTAGATTTCACACAACATCAGTCTTTCTCAAGGACGAATCTATTATCTTTGCAGAAACCCCACAGTATGTGTTTGATTCGTTCCCAGACCAAGCTTGTATTGCGATTTACTCATATTACGAAACAATTTTGCGCATTGAAATTAATTTGAAAATAAATAATCCGTTTGATCCCCAAAATGCCTCTTTTTATAAGTTTATTTTAATTGCACAGAAAAGTGCAATTACAATAAATAAACAATACTTTACAACTGCAGGACTTAACTCTGCAGTTACGCATTTTTAGTTACATTGTTGACAATACAGAAATGCAGGGCTGATATATTTAAATAGTTAAATTAAATTAAATAATTTAACTATGTTATAAAAACACATAGCAATATAAAATTATTCTTTAATATATATCGAAAAGTTAACTTACATTAAATTTGCAGTAACCAATATAAATATGCAAAATCCCTTTTTAATCAATTACTAAACAGATAAAAATTATTTGTAATTAACATCTTCCATCTTTCCTTGTAGACTTACTTTGTAGTTATCTTTTGGATACAGTATTGGTAAAAGAAAAAATGTAGCTACTTTTCACACAACGTTACCAATTTAATAATCAAAATTCTCTAAAATTATGAAAATTTTCTTTTTTCTAGAATTTTTATTTACTTTCTATCAGTATTTCTAACTGTACACAGTGATTACTTTTACACATGTAAAATTATCACATAACCGATAAAATATGAAATAAAATGTTTATTTATTTTTATAAATAAATATAAATTGAGAACAGCTTATGATAAAAATGGTGTAATACAACTACTGACCTAATAAAACACAGACACTATAGTTTAGATATAAATAAAAAAAAGAACTGATCTACATATTTAATTATTTTTAGTTAATTAATATTTTCATTTAAAAAACAGCTGAATGGTTAGAAAACTCATTTTAATAAATTTATACATTTACAAAAATGTATGAAACCTGATTAAAGTAATATAATTACAAGGGATTTCTTTTATCCCTAACTACATGGGATTTTATATTGATAACTTTAAATTGAAGAGCTTGGTATACACTTTATTAATCAACTATTTTAAACATCCTGTTTTATATTAAAACTCCCCGTTGGAATTAAAGCAATGCATTCAGTTTATCCAATTCACTTAGTGAGAGCAAATATATTTTTTGCTTCGGGTTTATGAGCGTAAATTAAAATTATTTTCATGTTATATCGAGTAAAAGCTTTTATTTACATTATAACTTCATTTATTTTAATAAAGTTATTAAGCGTTCCATTAATTATTTTTCTAATTTCGTAAATGCGTTTTTCAAACTCAGTACCTGTTATACTCTCCTATAGAATTGGATCTAATGAAAACTTGATGTTATATCGCTGAGGCTGTTATTAAAATCATATTATTCAAAGCAGAACGAACTATTTTCTCCAATTTATACCGAGAATTTTAAATAATTTATAACAAACTATCGAAAAAAAGAGACACTTAGAAAAAAAAAACAAAACTTTACTGCAATCTATATTTTCAACTTTAGTTGCTATATTTTAGAAATACAAAATAAATAAAGTAAAAAAAAACATGCATTTAATTTTAGCTCCTAACTTAATTACATTAAAGTGAATTTTGAAAATATATATATAGACATATATATATATATATATATATTATATATAATTAACAAATGAAACTTAGACCATATAAAAAGATGAATGCCTGAAAAGATTTCTGATTGTTAAAAATTGAACCTCAGTACAGCCAACATTATAACTGGTAAGTAAAAAAAATGATGTTAATCATGATTAGAACTAATTCAGAAAAGGTGGTAAACCTGAGGACGAAAGAAGAAATACAATTTTTAGATGCAAAATTCAGAAGCAATGAAATGGGGCGAATATCAATAAAATATTTTTAATAATATGCAAAAAAAAGAAGTAGTAAAGTTAATTTATGAGTTGATAAAAAATGTAGCAAGATTTTGCTCCTTATAATTGTTTTCTGAGTAATGTATGCGAATTAGTGGGATTATCAACAATTGAATCTTGTCTTAAAATTTGGCACTAAAGCACTCATTATGTATACAGAAGAAACCCCACAGTATGTGTTTGATTTGTTCCCAGACCAAGATCGTATTGCGATTTACTCATATTACGAAACAATTTTGCGCATTGAAATTAATTTAAAAATAAGGAATCCGTTCCAATCCAAAATGACTATTTCTAAGTTTAATTTTTTAAATATAAATATGCAATTACAATATATAAACAATACTTTACATGAAATATAAATAATAAAAATGCATATATGCGTCATCCATGATGTGCTTTGAATAATTTTGTCAAATATGCTGAATAAATACTCGAGAAGTTTAGCCTATGTGCTCCAATATTACTTTGATTCTGCTTTTAATCGATGACGTCAGTTTACCTCTCTATACCAGAGTCACAGCTGCAACGTACGATCACTCGTACTAAGAATTACTCGTCATGCGAGACAAAAAATCGTAAGAATTTAATTAACTTTACTCGTAAAGCGAATTACTCGTATAATGAACGAGGCACTCATGCTACAAGGTTCTACTTTACTAAATAAAAAAAAAAATGAAAAAAATGCCTCTTATTTTAGTTTCTAACTTACTTACAGTCAAGTGAATTCTTAAAATCTCTGAATTTTTCGGTTTTGATTTCCATATATATATATATATATATATATATTTGTGTAGGTAGGCTGCAAATCTTCTTTTAAACATGTTGAATTGAAACATACATCAGCTTTTGCATTTACGACTTTTTTACTAACTGTCTCTAATTTTCAGATTAATCTTCTTTCATTTTGGGGCTACTTACCAAATTAACTTTACCAGAGTCATTTGAACTTTACAAGTTGGAAAAACATATCATGACTAGTTAAACGAATAACTTGTTCAAACCTGCTAACTTTTATTTATAATCATTAGTTTAACTCAAAATTGTTTCAACATTTTCATCTTATATAACACCTAATTTTTTTTAAATGTGACACCAAAATTATAACCTGACAATGATTACTGTATAGTCGAAAGCTTGTGAGTAAATAAATTAGTTACTTATTTGTTTAACTAGTCATGATATGTTATTCCAACTGGTAAAGTGCAAATGTCTCTGGCAAAGTTAGTTTGGGAATTACCCCAAAATGAAAGAAGATTATACAGAAAATTAGAGACAGTCAGTAAAAAAATCGTAAATGCAGAGGCCGCTGCATATTTCAGTTCAATATATATATATATATATATATATATATATAATAAAGATTTCACATAAACACGTGAAATAACAATCAATGATCAAACCACAATAAGAAAATGGAAAAACAAGAGCAAAATCTTTCAACCCAACTCAGTTGGGGTTTTGACTTTGACGAAGACCGCTTGTTACGGTTGAAAGATCTTGGTCTTGTTTTCCCATTTTCTTATTGTGGTTTGATCATTGATATATATATATGATATAATTTTTTTTTTTTTTTTTTGAGGGTTGAGAGGTCTAATGATTTGAAACTAGTCCTTTTGCCGACGTTTCGACATATATTTATGCCATCTTCAGGGCTACAACATTTATATTACATCATATAAATATTGGGTCAAGAAAACAAATCATGATATATATATATATATATATCATGATTTGTTTTCTATATATATATATATATATATATATATATATATATATATATATAATATAATTTTCTATATTTCTATATATATAATATATAAATATGTTGTTAAAATTTGCAGCAGCTTCTGCACTCACTAACTTTAAGCTGGTGGCCTCGATCCTTCGGGCGATTTTTCTTTCTTCTGGCTGCAGTTGCCATAGCATCTGTCCTAGAGACATCTTCAATATTATACGAGCTTTCGACCATAGGAACATTGGTCATCTTCAGGTAGAGCATGCCTTGTAGTGAACAGCTTAAATACCAATCAGGTAGACTCTGATCAAGGCTGCTGCTCTGATTGGACCTCATGCTCGGCTCCAGGCTCCTGCTCGTCGGAATTACATACATGACCTTGACCTGGAGGTTTATAGAGGGGTTCCTTTCCTTTAGGTACAGGGCTTCCAATATTTGTAGCTTCTCCGCATTCTATTGGAAGCCCTGTACATAAAGGAAAGGAACACCTCTATAAACCTCCAGGTCAAGGACATGTATCAAGGTCCTGCTCGAGCAGGAGCCTGTAGCCGAGTATGAGGTCCAATCAGAGCAGCAGCCTTAACCCTGCGCTCTGATTGGTTCGAATTAGTCAACCTGATTGGCATTTAAGCTGTTCACTACAAGGCATGCTCTACCTGAAGATGACCAATGTTCCTATGGTCGAAAGCTCGTATAATATTGAAGATATCTCTAGGACAGATGCTATGGCAACTGCAGCCAGAAGAAAGAAAAATCGCCCGAAGGATCGAGGCCACCAGCTTAAAGTTAGTGAGTGCAGAAGCTGCTGCAAATTTTAACAACATATGTTTGAGAGAAGACCTGCTGCCAACGTATTCTAATATATAAATATATATATATAAGTATATATATCGAAATCAAAATAAAAACTAGTAAAACTGACTCAAAATAATATGGATGAGAAGAAAGATTAAAAACCAATCCCTATCACTTAATTTTCCAAAATACATTTTATTGTGTTTTACTTATTGATACAATAGTGTTCATTACGAATTCTTATAGTTAAGAATATGTTCTACTGTTAACATATAATTGGGTACTTTTTCAATTGGAATATGTTAATTGGAATTTCTATACTAGATTAATATACTAGATTAATTATCAAACGTTTGACAGTTGATTAAAATTATTCAATTTCACTCGGCTACTTGAATAATTAGAGCGAAATGTATTAATTCCGAAAATTCAATCCAAGATTGATAACTTTCCTATTTCTAAACATCGAGTAAACTGAATTTGGCCATGTTTGAGGCAAAATTAATTGTATTCATTGCTCTGGTCAGAATTGTAATCAGTTAATTTGGTGTAAGTCATTTGAAATATTGATGGTACATATTGTTTTATAAGGATATTTTTATGTATAACATAAAATTATTTTAACTTATTATTCTTTCTTCATATCATTATACTATAAACCAATATAACATATATATATATATATATTACAAGATTTCACATAAACACGTGAAATAACAATCAATGATCAAACCATAATATGAAATGAGGAAAATAGACTAAGATCTTTCAACTGTAACAAGCGGTTAAGGAGTTGGTTTTTTGACTCTGACGAAGACCGCTTGTTGGAGTTGAAAGATCTTAGTCTTCTTTCCCCATTTCATATTGTGGTTTGATCATTGATTGTTATTTCATTTTAATGGGCATTTAGTCATGTTAGTGATTATTATGGTTTATTCATAACTTATGGAGCATGTGAAAATATTGTAATAAACTCCCTCCAGGCAGGAGTACTACTTAGGAGGAAAAAAAAACAAAAAAAAACTCATAACATATCTAAATCTGATTTTTGATGACCGCAATGTCTTATCTGATTATCTGTATGATAGAAATATTATGCGATCAGTATTTTGAAAATCTTCAATTTCTTGTCCTCAGAGAAATCTGGAATTAATTCTATACAGTTTATGAATTTACTGACGAATTTCAATGGTTTTGATAAAGGCTGTATCTTAGTTTGAAATGTTCAATTTGAAACGAGATTAGACTGTAGAGAAAACTTAGTTATTGCCAATTGTAAAACAAGATTACAATTAAAAAGCTGAGAATGTTGATAGGACATAATAACTTAACATTTATGTTTGAATGAATAGTTAAAAAATCGGGAGTGGCCTGCACTCAACTTTACTATAAGTAAACGTAATATCAATGATCTTGGGTATATAATATATAAGTAAAATGTAAAGATTTAAATGGGAGATGTTTATTAGTCTTTCATTTCTGAGGTAGTACAGATAGTGATTGATCGACTTATCAATATATAAGCTTATATTCCCTCTCTTATCTCTCCTGAAGACGGTTCAAACCGAACATTAGAGACTGTAAGTGTGTTCTTTTGATTTCCCTATGTTTCTTTTTCTATATTGAACTATATTTGTCCGTTTTGGATCGTATTTCCAACGAAAAAGTATATATATATATATATTATCCACTTAAAAAAAAAACGATTCAAACTGGACGCAAATCAGTTCACAAATGAAGAAAAGCAACACACAGAGAAAGAGACACACTTACAAACTCAAATTTTTGGATGATCCGTCTTCAGGAGAAAAGAGAATGGGCGACCAAGCACGCCTGAAACACAACGGTCTATATATATAAATACATATATATACATATATATTAAATATATATATACATATATATTTATATATAACTTTGTAAAATGATTTATTACTTTTTTTAATAGTTTAAAAATGCTTATGCTAAACCTTGTCAAGGCTAAATGTATTTTAATGCTCTTAATTAAATACATGGGCAATATTATTATATCTCTTTTTATCAAGTGAGTTAATTAAAATAAGTTGCGCAAATGGTATAATGGTATAAATAATAATAAAGGCCAAAAATTATGAGTGCTTGTACTTTATATGGATTTAGAAGAAAACAATGAAAGATGGATACGTGGACAGTTAAATTCGAAGGCTTTATAAGTGTCCAAAGTTAGATATTAAATTAAAATATCTATTAGAATGGGTTTAGGGTGTTTAAAAGGTTTTGAATAGTTGACTACTTTTAATGGCTTCAGTATTAAAATAATAACATTAATTATTTATCTGAAAATATCACTATATCTAGAATACTGATATTTTGTGTGACTTTTCACTAACATTTTGTAAACTTTCTAAACAGGTAAATCAATATTTTGTTTCAGTCTACAAGTTTTGAATCATTTCACATTTTTAGATTAATATTTATTAAGTAAATGCATAATTCAATTTCTTCATTAATTTACCGTAAGCTTTGAATTAAGAAAACTACTGAAGCAAATAAATTATCATGAGGTAAGAAATTTTGCAAAGAGCGGAGGTTGAAGCGAATACCTGTGTTGTGTAATATGTAGGACTGTTGAGAAACGTATTTCCACGTCGTCGCTAATATCGTTAGAAACTCGCTTTGCAATTTAAGTTTCTGCCAGTAAGGATAGGGAAGATGGCGCTGTTTTAGAGTGGTGGATAGACACCACCCTCCTACAGCACTCCTTCTCTCTCTAATTTATGCTGAATGAAAGCTAATTTCCAAGCATAAATAACTCAGGTCCGGAGTTGTTTGGAACTTGAGAATGGGATCTGTAACTTTATTATATGATTCATGATTCAGGGGGTTAATTTTCTGTTGCTGAGTCCCATTTCTCCGCCAGTACCTTAGTCCTATCTCAACAACTACCCTTCCTCTTCTTCCTCCACTATTTTCCAAGTGTCTGATTGAGTTCTCACGCAGTTCGTCTTCACTTTCCCTCTTAGCACACCTCAACTTTCCTCAAATTCAGAATTCACTCAACTTTTGATTCCATCAACCAGAGTAACAGTTTTCATCAATTTAATACTTGGCATTCATAATGATAAAATATTTCTTTTACCCTTAATAAGTAAAACCAATAAAGTAACATTACTATATAATCAACCTGGTTAATATAAATGTATATATGTATATTATTATTATTGAATTTGCTAAATATATACCTCACCTAAATATTAATCTCTTAACGTGCCTAACATTAAACAACTCACAATTACACACGCCCTAAAGTACACATCACTTCCTTAATTCTCAACAGATCCTTACAGACGTAAGCAGATTCTAAGCTTTTTTATCATAATCTCTAAGCAGATTATCATAAAAATACAACTTATTTAAGATAATCGTCATAAAACCACAGAACATTATAATGAAACCAGCTCAAAGTGCTAATATCACCATCAAATTACAATTTATTTTAAGACAACTAAACCACTCTCTGGATTCCATCGGCTTGATTTTAATATCAATAAAAGAACCTTATTTATTCAGAGTATTGAGCTCATATTTTGATAATATAGTAACCATCAACGAACTAACCAATATAGTGATGTCAGTAGATGTATGATGAAAATATATTGAATAGAGTAATTATAATTGTTTGATCCACTACTGCTATGATTATGTTATAAGTAGTAATAGTGGTAAATTTTGAGTACTATACTCAGAAATTTTGACATTTAATTTATTTATTTAGCTATTATATAAAAAAAAATGCAAAGCTGTGAAAGAAAAGTTTACCATACACAGTCGCATGTAGAACACTTTCCCGTATACACACACACACACACACACACACACACACACACACACACACATCATAGTGCCACCTGCAATACACTTAAACTCATGCATACACACTCTGGCACACGTAAACACATATATAAGCATTACATTTACAAGCACCCATTTTTGAGACATTTACAAGAGAAAATTTGAAAAAGGGGTATCACTAAAGTTCATTTAGAAATTCTTCTATTTATTTTACTGCTTTCAATGGTATAAATAAAAAAGTGGTATATATATATATATACGTTGGGTTAGTTGCCGTTGCATCTACAATGTTCTTGGTCTCCCTTTCTCTTTCCTTTAGAAGATGTATTGCCCGAAAAGTTGAGTTTGTAAGTGTGGTTCTTTATTCTGTGTGTTACTATCTTTGAGTTTTAACTCGCATTGTGTCCAGTTTGGATTATCTTTCCGTTTATTATATATATATATATATAATGCCCGTTAGTACAACTTATCAAAAAATAAAAAGAGCAGCAACAACAAAACTCACTTCAATATTTTAACTTCCTTTTTATCAAGAGGAGAAAAACTAACCTCGCCTAGAAAACAGCAACTCTTGCAACAAAGCCCTTCTTCTCTTGATGACGAATGCGACCCTTTACTTTTCTTTACTTTTTTCTTTACTTCACGTTTACTTTTTACTTTTTCCTTTTTAATTTACTTTTTTGTAGTCTAACGCATTGTACATTTTATTAAGTTACGAGTTATTTTTCTTTGAGTATTGTGGCTTTGGCTAATATAGGAATATTTATTTATTTTAGATTTTAGTTAAACTCTTATCTCAGTATAAGTTTAATATTGGTTGCATTAATTGATATTGACATTTCAATTTTCTTAATGATGGAGAACCTATTATCTTCATAAAATTACAATAATGGTAAATGAAAAGAACACTACAGGAAGTGACACTTTAAGAGGGAATGAAATGTTATTTAATCCAGGCAAAGAAAGGGTAAGCCTTGTTGCTTACCTAACTGGGGTCACACTAACCTCAAGGTAAACCACCAGAATCTAAAGACCAGGGACTTAAGATAAATTTTTGAGCGATTTACTCAGAATCAAACATATTTTTGAATGTGTTTATTATATTTTAAAACATATTAATGTATAATAATTAATGTATTTATTGAAGTTTAGTTTGCATAATGAAAACACTATTATATTATTAAATATTAAACAGTTCGAAGAAATTTGCAAAGCTTTACTTGAATTGCAGACAGTCAAAATCCAGAAAAGATTAATTGTAATAATACACACTAAAAGTTCGTTTTATATTTAAAGTCTTGTAATTAGTTTCTAAAATTTCATTCTATTCAATTTGAATATATTCTTTTAAAATTTTTTTTTATTTCAATCATGAATACATAAACTGTTTTGCTTTATCATCGCACGGAGAACATAAGTTCGTAACCTTATTGAGATCTCTATGTAATGTAGTTACACAAGGCTATATATAATGTGTTGTATACAAATATAGTAAGTATAGAATGTATAGGTATACAGTGTGTATATACAAAGCGTATATACGAAGTATTAGCCACACATTGTTATACAACGATATGTGGCTAATTTTTTATTCAATACCCATATTGACCATGAGCGGGAAAATACAGATCTGATCAACAACTGCTGGCGCACTACTATAGATAACTATGTCGTATGGTGCTTAGATAATGCAGTAAAAACTGGAATATACAACAATAATATTACCTTTGCATTAAAAAGACAAACGCAATTTCATTTATAAGAAAGTATAAATATAAAGGAAGGAGCTCTTCTTTTTTATCTGAGGGTTACTAAATTGGTATAGTGATTACCTAAGTTCATAAACCATAGTATAAATTTCCATAAAAATTGCTGTAAGACCCAATAAATTACTATAAATATTCAATCTCAGTATTTGTTTAATTGGTCTTTGTGTAGATTTAACACAAAATGTCATAGTTAAAGTATACAGTCTCCACACAATAGAAGAATAATTAAAAGAAAAAGACTTTTAAAATATTCGTGTTCTTCTTAAAAGTATGTTTTGTCTTGTAGAAATCTGTTGGGTGACGATTGCAGTCATCACTGACTCTTTTCTACAGTCCTACACCCAGAGCTTTCTTTCTCTCTTCTTAATAACTAAATAAAGTTAGGTCCCTGACAATTTTTTCTTTATGAAATTTATTTTCTGTACTAGCTTCTTTAAGTACCTCATAATAATCAGCATCCAAACCACTGTAAGAGGTCAGAAAAACAACTAGGATCTTACAAACGTAACAAGCAGTTTTCGACAGAGTCAAATCTCAACTCACGTTAGAGCTTGTTAAACTGATGAAGACCACTTCGTCAAAAGATCTCTGATATCTTACTGTGGTTTGAATGTTGACTTTTATTTCATAGGTTTATTCTGAAATCCTGTTACCTCATCATAAATGTAAACTAGTCAGTGACTACTGTTCTCATATTGTTCTAAATATCATGTTCTTTATATTTATTTGTTGATACAGTTTGTCATAAGGATGATGTATTTTTGTTTATCTTACGATGATTAGGAAAGAAATCCACTAAGATAATGATATGATCATGGAGAGGAAATTCAAACAGAAAGGATTTAATATACAATGAAGCGATATTAGTGAGGAATCGTTTACTCTAGATGGTATTTTATCTCAAACCATGTATCACCTATTCCCAAGGAAGCGGAGAGCTGCGTTATAAACGGTTCCAATTTAGTTGTCGACTGTTGGGGAACAATGGAACCGTAGCGGGCCGAGATAAGGCGCGACATTATCTTAATTGTAAGCTCCAGTCCTACTTAATAATAAGCAGTTAGTTTGTTGCACTTGGTTTTATCTGGGCCTGTTAAGTCGGCACAGGGCCCCGAGGGCTCCCTAGCTAAATGTCGTCCCACCTGCGCTCTGAATACCAAACCTCCCTTACCTGGGCCTCTTATCTGCCGCCAGCCTTTAGTCTTCCCTGCTAATCACCTTCAACTTTCCGCCTTACCAATCCATTAATTACCCTTCACGACTGGTCCACTGCTTCCAAGGCATTAAGACGCTGTCGTTTGAGTTTCTCCTTCGATAATTTCTCCTTGTTAACCATCTTCTGGTACTTCGAACGTCTTAACTGTTTTCATTTGATGCAATCACTCTTAATCCAAAAACTGACCTTAAGCTTTTGAATTTCAAAACATCATCACACCATTTATTTAAAAACCGCTGTGTTTAATAAAACATTTACGATATGCTAATCTATAATCAAGGTCATTCCAAAGGTATGTGTGATTACAGGTAAACTTTCTTAAACTGTAGCTTTTACAAACTAGAAACCTGAAAGAACGAAAACTATATTTAAGAACAGATTAATTTTGTATATCTAATAATTCCTGTAAATGAAAAATTACCTAAGTAGAACCGAAATAAGTTTAAGGATGTCAAAAAAAAAACTAAATCGAAACATTTTTTTCAGTATCTGCATTCCAAGCATTTATTTTAAGAAATTATTTTGGCTGTTCTTAAACTTAGGTTTCATAAAACCATTACGATCTTTATGGTGGATAATGTAAGTGCTCTAAATGGAGTAAATACTGTAAGTTAGCAGCAACGTACTCTTAACCGTTGTTTTTTCTCAGGAAAGGAAAGTGTTTTCTACTCTGTATCTGTAACTCTTCAGATATGGACCATAGTAGCCCAGTGGCTTGCGTACTCGTCTTTGCCTGGTAACTCCGGTGTTGATACCTACTCTAACACTTGATTTATTACGGGGACGTGAAAGAAATCTCAGATCCGTTGCACCTTGTAAAGGACATTAAGCCATTGGTCCCAATCCTGTATGATGAAGCCAGTTACTCGTTCAAGATTCCTCCTTAAACTTCACCTGACTTAGGCAAAAATATAACTCCAAATGTACAATGTTCATTATGTGACACCACAAAGAGTCAACCTTTAACCTATTTGTGTTCTCTCGTGAGATAGGCACTGCAACCTAACCTAACCTTTATTGCTCTTCAGATTAAGGACTTTTGTTGCAATAATTCATACAATTAAATAAATAGAATAATCTATAAACCTATAAACCAGAGGAAAATGGAATTAAGTTTTGCTGTACTTAAAATTCAGTTTTAAAAAACCATCATATCTTTATGATGGATAAAAAAATATGATCAAAGCCTGGAATATGGTAGAAATCTTGCATTTTGGCCAAAAAGTAATGCTCATTCAGAAAACTTGACCTGCATGATTATAAAACGCAGTTTAATATAATAACATTTTCGATCTGTTATCCATTAATAGAATGCTTTTGTTATTACAGTAGTTCTGGTTATACTTTCTCAACATATTACTCATGCTCTGTTCTAAAAAGTGAAGTAACAGTTGAACATAGAATTTACTTTTATTTTTGCTCTGAATAAGTAAATAATTCAGAAAAACAGACTTCTAATCATAAAACAATTACACTGGAAAATAAAAAATGAAAACTATCGTGTTTTAAATTAACTGAGTTTTTGAAGTATAAAACACTCAGATAAATGATATTTTAAAGAAGAAAATGAAAGTTATAATAGAATAGTTAAGAGAACAGGTATCCATGTGATATGAACGATAGAATTATCACACTAATAGCATAAGTGTGTTTTATTAGTTACTCTATGCGTACTCTGAGGGAATTCTTATTTCTTAATCATTGATACAGTATAATATTAAAGGGGGTCTGAAAAGTGCTTTAAGAGTTTGAAACGCACTCTATAACATTCTTCTTAATATAACTATGTGTGAATAGAATGATATTGATATACTAAAAGTAGTGGATTGAAAAATAAAAATCTAGTTGCTGTATAAACACATAGAAATGTCTACAAAGTTGCAGAGTCAAATTTCGTTAGCATTAATAATTAAGAAAACTATTACTTTATTGACAAGCGTCATGTTTATTAATATGTCATTGCTGTTTTAAACTGTTTTATTTAGCATAGTTTTACAGTTAAAATGTAACTTCTGTAAATGAAAAGCAGTAAAAATGAAAACAATATACCTAAATGGTATCACACAGTTTTAGACAAGGTTTGTTCTAGCAATACGCATATATTTCTAGAGGGCACATGCTAATGAAAGAAAGCAATCCTATCATAAATAGAATTATTTAAAACTAACAGAGGTTTTAACCGCTTCAAAAAAGAGTAATATTTGTGAATAAAAAATAAAATAGACAATGCTAAAACAACAAAGTTTTAATAGTATTCTCGCAGTTTTAATAGAACTACAGTTTAAGTAAAGAAAAAAATGTAATTCAAAATTAATGGAACTATCATTGTAATAATTAGTATATTAGTTATAAATATTACTTATTAACGCTTATGAAAATCCATGAATATCTTTTATATATAAATGATGTTGAGTTCATAAGCAATGTCATTGTTTACTAATTGGAGACAAGCTTGAGTTGGCTAATTTTTAAAGTGATATCTCTGAAACTAATGTTCTGTCTTATTTGACAATTATTTAGTAGACAGCTGACGCAATGAAATCAGTGGAAAGGGGTTAATTGTCAAGTGACACTTAAGGAAGCGACAGAATGCCACTTGGCAATGTCTTGAAATTCATCTGACGTCAGCTATATTACGTCAAGGTTATTCTTCACTAAACAGAATGTATCATTTTCTCAATGAAAATGAGAAATAAAAGCATGAATGGATTTGATTTTAGCAATACTTGGTTTTATTTTAATAAAGTGTTTTGATTAAATTTTGTTTAGGGATAAGATTTGTTAGAGTTCCCATATATTAGTTCTATTGAAATAGAAACCATACAGCAAATCCTGTTCAACTCTTCAGAATTTATGAAATATTTTGACAAAATTAAGAATACGTCATAACATGTTAGTGCATCAAAAATCTTGATGAATCAACACTAATATATTCCAAAATAATCATCCTGATTAAGTAATAATAAAAATACATTTACAGTTATATATTTTAGTATACAGTAAAAAATTAGCTTCTATAAAAAAAATAATATGATAAAAAAATAATTATAATAATATGTTAAAACAATACCTTTATTTTCTACAGAGTTTGCGTTGATGTATATACAATAAAGATTTTATAATAGACTATTTATGCAAAAACCAATGTCTAAATCACAGTAAGAAATTCAGAAATAGAAATAATATCTTTCAGCCAAAACAAAGGATCTTCGTCAGAGTCTCATCAAAGCAAAAGAGAATGAGAAACTCAGTTCGATCAAACTCTAAGATAGAACAATTGTTTTGGTTCAAAATTTCTTTTGTTTTGTTACATCCCAAAATTTCTTAATACGGTATATACGTTTATATATATATATATATCCGTAAATGTTGATGATAGTCCCTTAAGTCAGTCAGTAAGTCAGTTCCACTATTGAAATAAGTGTAGAGTGGAACTTCCTAATTAAATTATAGCTCCTGATGACGAAGATTTGAAAAAATTTTGAAATTATTAATTTTGGTATTTTGTGATTCTTTTTGTGTTATATACCTGTATACAAAATAATCACAATAACACTTTTATAACAAGTGTATGATTTTACCATAATAAAAGGATATTGGGAACAATACTCTCAGATCTTTTGTAACTACATCATCAGAATGAAAGTAAAATAAGAAATAAATAATATTTTTTTAAATTTGGTTAAAAATTATTAAGTTATATATATATATGTATATAGTAATAATTTATTATGTTATAGATATATAAAATTTATTTTTTTTTTTTAGTACAATGCTCTCCGATGATGTATTGACGAAAGACCTTAGAGCATTGTTGCCAAAAAGGCTAAGATTCTTCAACTGTACACACGGTGTTTGTCAGAGAAAAAACGCAACTCAAACAAAAGAAGTGCTGCCAAATTATTACTATATGTGGCATGAATAGTTTAGAGTCTAGATTGGATTCGTACTGGACATTACTACAATAAAAGCACAAAAATAGCTTTAAATTAACTGACTCAACAACTATGAGACCAATGCTTAGTGACGTGAAGGAATGTGAAGCGCTTTAGGTATTCCCCATCATCAATAGCAATTTTTTTTTTCTTGTAAGGTTTCCCTTTGGACTAAGTTTATATCTGTCTTGAAAATAGTTACCATGTTATTATTTTGAAGTACAAATATTTAGTTTTGTATCTTTTCTATTTAATATTGAAGTTATTAACTTGAAATTTAGGTGTTTAAATGTTAATTGTTTTGAAAAGCGTATAGCCATATTGGATTCCTTTGACAAAGATCCATGCAATATAGATGCAATAAGTTAGGCTTCGTCAAGCAAGTGGATGGCTACTTACATAGTTTATGAAGTTAATGCGTGAGTTTGGGCCAAGTTTTAATAAATCAATAATGGTTGCGAGACTATGGTGTTTGGCAGACTAAAGGAAATTTTCAATTTAAGTTGTTGCAAGTGGGATATTTAATCTAATTAGAGGAATAAAGCCTATTAAAGTAAACTAAAGCAATTTAACGCTGTGCCGAGGGAAAAGAGGAGGAAAGGGGGGGTAAGAAGGAGCCTAACTCTGGAAAATTTTCAGAGCACGTATAAAATAAACATGGGGTGAGCCTACGTGTCGGGGCTGCTTCGAGAAGGCAGTTTGTTTTCATTTTACGATTATATCCGAGAAACCACCCCGCGAACAAGCTCGTTGAATTTAAAACGTTTTTCGACCTTGTTAGTTGAGGGTTGGCAGAGGAGGAGGCTAACGGGTTGAACTTTTACTCCCTCAACTTGCATACAATATTAGCCATGCTGGCAGCAACTTGTTCCATCCTCCTTTCCCCGGGGGTACCAACCTTCCTCCACCACCATTACTTATTCCCCACTCGTTCGAAAGGCCCTCTTCAAACTTGCCAAGTTTTCCACAACCAACTTCTTATGACTTTAGCTTTACTTCAAAATGTCTGCTCCAAGAATATATCATTACAAATTCATCTTGACTTTGAAATATACAAGAAGACTTTAATTACAAAACTGATATTTCAAAGTCAGCATATCAGCCAATATGATTAAAAACTACGACTGTCAGTAACATTACAACCCTTAACCATCTACAGAATTCTTTTTTAAACGAAATAAAAAAACTGAATATAAGCATTATAGAAAAAAATAGTCTTAACACTAATGAGTATTAATATCAAAACTGAAACATCAATTTCAAACAAATTCTGTTATTTTTCAAGTATATCTACTTATATATACAAGGCAAAACTGACTCAGTTGGGTTTTTGACTCTCATGAAGACCTATTGTTACAGTTGAAAGATCTTAGTCATTTTTTTCATTTCATATTGCGGTTTGATCATTGATTGTTATTTCACGTATTTATTGCGAAATCTTGTTTTATATATATATATATGATCAAACCACAATAAAAAATTTCTTATTGTGGTTTGATCATTGATTGTTATTTCACGTGTTTATGTGAAATCTTTATATATATATAAACATTGATAAAAGTATCTACCGTGAAATAGCAACAAGATTAAAATTATATATATATATATATATATATATATATATATATATATACCCCAGTTGGGTTTTTGACTCTGACGAAGACCACTTGTTATGGTTGAAAGATCTTAGTCTTGTTTTTCCCATTTCTTATTGGGTTTGATTATTGATTGTTTTTCACGTGTTTATGTGAAATCTTTATATATATATATATATTTGTGTATGATGGCAGCAAATCTTCACGTAAACATGTTTCATTAAAGTACACAGCAGCCTCTGCGTTAACTACTTTTAAGCTGGTCTGCTCCAATTTACGAACAACCTTGGGATGGGCTGGTGTTAAATCCATATTAATTGCCCAAGAGACATCTTAATTTGGCATGTGCAGATGTAAAAAGAAAATCACAACTTCCAGACGAAAGGCAAAACTTCTTAATACGACACTAAATTCAAATAAGAGAGAACAATAATTACAATGAATTAAAAACAAATATGGTATATATATATATATATATATATATATATATATATGTGTGTGTGTGTGTGTGTGTGTGTGTGTGTGTGTGTGTGTGTGTGTGTGTGTGTGTGTGTGTGTGTGTGTGTGTGTGTGTGTGTGTGTGTGTGTGTGTGTGTTCTTGAGATAACTCTGAAGAAGACGAGTTCAAATTGCGTTGTTGTGGTTTTAATAATAAAACTATGTGAAGACTTTATAATTTTGCAAAAATGAGTAATTAATATAAAGGGAATGGTTAAGCAAATAATTGATGTAAAGTATCAACAAAAAATTCGTTGGAAAAATAGTTTAAACTCATATAAATCTGTGTATAAAAACACCCTGTGCTCTTTTTCATATTATGGAGTTAAAGGGATCTCTGCATTCCATCCAACTCAACAGTCTGAACGAAAGAGAAACTAGTTTTCAGAAATCAGAAGTGTTTTGATTACAAAATATAATTTATGGAAGTTCTTCTGTTATTTTTCCAAAATGATTAAAAAATACATAATACTACAAGTGTAGATTGAATATTAATCAAATATTTGATTCCTTATTACATATATATATATATATATATATATATATATATATATATATATATATTATATATATATATATATCAATTAAATATTATTTCGAATAATTATTCACCTGAAGAACTTACTATTGTTATTATATTGCACGCCCTTATTCCAAAATAATGTTATATCATGAATAGCGAATTCAATTATTGAACTATAGAAAATTAAATTTTAGAATTATAAAAATAAGAGGGTCACTTTAATAAACTAAACAGGTTAGCTCTATACTAACTAAAACTTTGTTCTCAACTATCAGGTTTAAACCTTGTAATACTTTAAAATTGATTACTCATTTTTGAATGTTTCAAATTTTTACCTAAATTAATAGATTGTAATTTTTTAAGAAATTAAAATTGTTTTAAATAGGCCTAACCATAGTAATTACACTTTTAATTGAATATTCGACAATATTTAGGAAATGCTAAGATAGTACAATGATGGTTATTAAATTCATATTATTACAATTTAAAATCATTATTCATCGTAACTTTAAAAGTTTAGGTTAAGTCAGGTTGCAGTGGCAGTCTCACTAGATAACACACATAAGCCGAACATTAGTCCTTCTTGATTTCACATAATGAAGATTAATTTTACATTAGGAGTCCTAAATTTTGCCTAACTCAATTGTATTTAGAGTAGGAATCATTATCCAGTCCCTGACATCGTACAGGCCAGGGAACGATGGTTTAACATCCTTTCTCAGGGACGATGCGCTTAGATTTACTCACTTTAATTGTGGATAAACAAAGGACCCTAGTGGGTATTAACCCCAAACCAACCAGTTCAGAGGCAAACACTTTGGTACTCGCTTATCCGGCCCCCCAACTTAAATTAAAAATCATTAAGACTATTTGTTTCTTATACCCACACTCAATCGCTTAAGTTAAATAGTTTGAAAAGTTAAGTTACTTTTTTGTTTCTAACGTTCTTACTTATTGTATTTCACCTAATTAAACTAAAAAAAAAAAAAAAGAGACTAAGAAATATTATAAATGTGTGTTTTAGGGAAAATCAGTCTGAAAAGAATTTATAAACTCAGCTTTATCGTTTTCAAAATTGTTTTAATTTTTCACTTTTAATCAATTCTGAAAATATTCAAAAATAGTATTCCATTATTTTTTGTTGTATATATTGTAACTACTACTTTATATATGTTTTCATATAGTTGGACAGTTAATCTATTATTTATTGAAAATAATATCAAAACAAAAGGTAATAATGAAAAAGGTTTTTATAAAATTCAAACAGTTTGATCGTTAAAGATTCAAAATAACAATTTGTTAAACTAAAATTTACTTAAGCGGATGAGAGAGACGGAAAGGAGGTTCTAGTGAGTGCGTGTAACATTTGATGCAAGCAAGTTTTAATGTCGTCAGAGTGTGTAGAGGACTCCTAGTTTCTGATACCAGCTGCCTGAGTCATTTAGGAGACATCAAAGAACATGTTCTGATTACTTGGGACTCTGTTAAGAGTTCTGTAATTATATATCCTTCCCTTGTCGTCAGCTAATAGCTCTTCCTTGACGAGGACCTACCATTAAATTACGACATACGAGTCGACATATAATGAAGAAGTGTAATAAGAAATCATTAAAACCGTTTTAACCAAATAGTGTCAGACTTTATAATTTAAAAGAAAGCGAAATAGGGCTTATTCAGTAGGTAATACTTTTAGGAATGAATATTATTTTAAAATAACGAGGTGAAATAAAAAGCAGAAAGATGTTAAAAAGTATTAACTAAACACTGAGATTTATCAACTAGAACAACTGGTCTTTGTCAGAGTCACAATTCTACAAGAAAGCGTAACGACATTCAGTTCAAGTGTGACTCTAAAGAGGATGAATTATTTTGGTAAAATGATCTTAGTAACATTCTAAATTTCTTCTTGAGATGCTGATGTCATATTCTTCTATAAAATAGAAAGAAACATGAATAAAAGAAAATACTTTTACACACTTTTAATATTTGAAATTTCATAATAGTCGCTAATTTGGGGTGCAGAGATGGGAAGAAACTGAATATATGCAAATATATATGAAGTGAGTATTTTTAACATATATACATATGAACTAAATTTACAGAAAGACAGTAAGAACATACATAAATAGATGAAAAAACTCACTACTATATTTTGACTGCTTTTCGTCATCAGATAGGAAGTTGTGAGTCACTCCAAAGACAAGCAAGAACTGAAGTGATGTCTCAATCAAGAGGCATTCAATCAGTGTAGCCAACTACCAGAGGGAAAAGAGACAAGGATAAGCTAAGTAATAGAAATGAATGAATAAAAAAATACTCTTAAAAAATAAGAAAAAAAATTAAAAATATAATAAAAACGAACTGTAAATAAAAAATAAGTAATAGTAATTATTTAAAAATGCTAAATAAATAATATTAGAAAACATTTAACCACTGAGGTTAAGTCTATAAGCAGATCTATATCTAAGAGACTAGTAAATGCTTAAAACACCGGAAACAAGAACTGTAAAGTGTTAAGGAATTTTTTTGGTAAAATGAAAAAAAAAATTACTGGAGAGCTCCAAATAATATTTTGTTATTTTAATAAGATCTATGAGGTGCATGTCTACTGTGAAAAGCTAACCTATTTTAAAATTTGAGCATAAAAAGGGTCACTGAAGTTAGGTTACAGGAATTGGCGTGAATGAATTGGGAAAGGCTACTGTGCTGACCAACAGATCGCTTGTGGTTAATCATACAAGAGCCTAACAAGTTAGTTGCTAAACCCACATTGTCGTAATCTCATTAAGTGGTAAACACACTCTCCAGAAACGCAAGGGATGTAATGCTTCTTGGTAGTTTTTTTTACATATAAATATATATATAAATATATATATATATATATATATAATATATATATATATATAAAGATGTCCCATAAACAAGTGAAATAACAATCAATGATCAAACCCACAATAAGAAATGGGAAAACAATCTTGTGATCTTAGTCTTGTTTTCCCATTTCTTATTGTGGTTTGATCATTATTTATTTATATATTATATATAATATTATATATATATATACTTATTGATTACTAATAGTAATTTATTTTTATTCCTTATAATTCTCTCAGTTTCATCTATTTAATATATTCATAGTAATTTTTTTGTATTTTTTGTGACCAAACTGTATATATTCAAAGAAGCTGGCCTTCTTGGATGTTGTCTCTTCAGGTCTGTTTATTAGAAGGCTGTTGAAGAGTTGAAACATTGAAAGTATGACTGAACTTTTATAATTTCATTTTCATTTCGAAACCATAATAAAAAAAATGGGAAATAGGACAATTTTTTTTAATATCCTACTGTTTTGCATACTAATTAGTCATTATTAGTTATAATTAGTTGAGTCACCGCTCTGGCTTCCTGCGGGACTCTTTGCCTCCTGATGACGACGATGGTCGAAATATAGAAGTGAGTTATTTCTGTGTCTATCTGTGTGATATCTCCTTTCTAATGGGTTTTATATATATACAAAATTGTAATGTAATCGTAACGTTAAAAAAAAGTTGATTTTACATCCGAAAAGTTTTGGTTAAAATCACTGAAATCCTAGCTTTTGAGCTGACATTTCAGGTATCGAGGATGAAATGCACTCGAAAATTACTTCTCAGAAGAAAACTGTTCACTAATTGGGATCAACGAGTTTTAAAAGATTTTTTTTCCATTGAAAAGGCTATTAAACAAATGACAGTGAAATATACATTTTAACATTAAATTTGACGCAAATTGATTAAACTGTGAAAGAGTGAGTGAGCATTAGAGACATAACATTTGTTTTGAAAATAATAATTACCAAATACATCATCAGTGCTACCGTGATTATGTAACTTGCGGTGCCATAACAAATGTCCTACTGCTTGAACATAATTAATTAAGTACTATGTGATGTCTTGCTCTAGGCGTGCAGGTTTCCATTGAGCTATCTGGCCCCTTAACCGTATATACTCCCTAATATAAGTTCAGCTATTCTTAATTGTGTGTACAATGCACTAATCTTAGAAAATCTAGAGAGTACAAATCAACTCTTGGGATATTTATTTGGCAGAAATCAATATAAAAATGCCAACATTCTTTAGCTTCAATCGAAATCAGTGTGGAGTCCCAGTGTTATGATTGTGTTGTTACTTTTTCGTTTTTAATTTTGTTTTATCTATTCTTCTAAAAAGATCTCTTCAGCTAGTTATTTCTAAGCTAAAGTAGTAATTGTTTAGCTCATTAGTCGTTTGCTGTTAGTTTTTTTTTTACAATAATAGCAATTTTTTAAAAACTATCACATAAAAAATTATTTGAATTTCGAAAAGTATACTCCGAATTTATAAGAGTGTAAACCATTATTTGCATATTAATGTTTAATTATTGAATATAAATAATAAAAAATAAATATTATTATTGATTATTACATCTTTTTTACTTTGTAAGGCAGGTTTATGAAAAAGGTAATACAACAAATAAAACCTAAACGTTGACTTTGGACGTATGATCTCAATCGTGAAAACTAACTGTTCCATAATAAAGTTTGGACAATTCTATTCTGCAGTGTATGCCTTTATGAAATTTTCTTTAATAGAACCTCTCTAGTATTTTGTTTCATTTTCTGAACTTAAATATATTCTTTCAAAATTTTGATGAGGTTCAAATGGGAATACATAACGAGGTTCATTATTGTGTTACATGCATTATTCATTATCCCTAATTTTTATGCACTATATATTTGATGCATACTTAAGTAGGAATGAGGAATAAACACGTTAACATTGCATTGCATTAGCTCAATGGAGCACACAGCAATGGTAGCATATCCTCGTAAATGACTGTTGACACCCACTCTATTTCATTAAGGAAGTGACAAATATTATTATTTTATTTGATTTATTTCATCTGTTAATTTATATTGATATTGGTAGCATCGAAAGATTTGTACAGTTTAAATTATAAAATAAGTAATGTAGTCTTGTTATTAAAGGGCTGATATTAAATCAGTTTTGATAAGTTTGATTATGGTGAACTAAGTCTGAAGAAAGTTGCGAAGGGGAACGTTATAGGAATATTCAAAGAAAACGACACGGGGCAGATCAATGAAGGAACCACTAGATTTTAACTTAACTCAGACTACCCTTATTGACACAGGAGCTAAGAGGATTACCTGCACAGGCGATATTTCAAGATATTTTGCCAAGGGGTGGAAAGGTTTCGACCAATAGGAATGCTTGGTTTTTCTTCCCGCCCCCTATTTTCCAACCCCCTGCTCAAGGAGAGGTTTATTTTCTCTCCGCCTACCTCTCAGCTTCAGAAAACCCGCCCCTTTTCTCCCTACACACTCTTTGCAACGACCTAAAAGTATAAAAGTCACAACAGTTACGCACCAAAGATTTTGCTCTTTTAATTACTTGATCAGTGGGATTTAAACTTCATTGTATTTATCTGCTCGTAAAAACTTTATCATTGATACGCTCAAAAACATAAAGAATAGACTTACAATTATTAACAATAAAATAATCAAGAATAAATGATTTACCTTGGTCAAAACCAGGAATGTATTTTATATATATATATATCACACCAATATTTTTTTTCAAATATATGTAATGAAAATTATATCTTTCAAAAAGACGCATGATTTTTATTTATCAAACAAACATATCTGTACGATTAAATATTCTCCAATTACGATGTTGTGAATCATAGTAGATCAGCTCATATCATAAATATTATCCAAGAATTCCTTAAAGGTACTACCAATAATCATCAAATTACTTTATTGAATTATTCTATCAATAAAAGAGTTATCATATGATTATATACTCTGACATAGAAGTGATTGTAGTATTCTATTGTTGCAGATTAAATGTTTTAATATATTAATGATTATAACAATAAATTACAGTGGTCTATACTATGATATATTTCTATTGCTAATTATAACAGTCTATTATAGTCCCCTATATACTTGAAATAATAGAGATATTAACAATAATTGTCTATTATAGTTGATTGTAATCATTAACGATAAAGTTTACAATATAACATTAATAAAAATATTAATTATTGGTCAAGTTAACTAATATTGTATAATTTGATACAGTGTGCAATTGCTTCGACAAAATGTAAAATAAAATTCACAATAAAAGAAATCTCATATATAATATTTATTTAAACAAGCATTTCTTGTCAATATAGTTCTCCATTTTATTGATAATATCTTAAGATATTTCAGTGATCAAAAGTCTATTCTGTAACGTAATGCTTTTCCAAACAGATTTAACCAATTTAAATAAAAAATATATCTTTTATGCATATATATATATTTTTTAAAATGTTTATAAAATATACCTTTTAGAGACCATCACTTCTTTAAAAAAAACATGATAAAAAATCATATAATAAAAAAGTTATTATATGATTATATATTTTGATATATTAGTGTTATAATAGTCTATTGTCGTAGATTATATATTTATTATTATAACGTTATATAAAGTAAATTACAACTTGTACGTAAAATGATGCAAATAATAATGAATTTTTCAAGTAATAATAGGAAAAAAATGTTATTTTTAATTTCCAAATTATATGTATATACGTTTCACTGTTTACTATAGGTACATAGTAAATAGAAAAAACACACTTACGGTCTCTAATTTTTGGATTAACCATCATCAGGAGAAAAGATATAGGGACACCAAGCTCACTTGCTTGGAGACGGAGGGTATCCAACTGTCGCTTGACAAGTGCGTTTAATGTCCCTGTCTCTTCTCTCCTGATGAGTGTAAAACCAAAAACGTTATATGGTATAAAGTATATATTAACGATTGAGATTGTCTAGTTTTTTTATAGTAATTAATAGAAAAAAAATCTGGAGTGGCCTACACTCAACTTTACTATAAGTAACTTAATATCAAATTTCTTGAGTATATAACACATAACGTCTCATTTAAGCATAACGTAAACATCTAAATGGGATATGATTATTAGTCTTTCATTCCTGAGGTAGTAGAGATAATGATTGAAAGACATGTCAATCTAAAAGCTTATTTTTGTACATCACACAGCTGATGCAAATAATTTCATTAGTATAACTACAGCAGCAATAATATTTTTGAAAAACCTAAGTGAATATTTCTTGAAACGAAATATTCTCTTATAAGAGAACGTGGCTATTGTTCAAATAGCCAGTGGATTTCTTACATCGTTTACTTGACATCCTTCTACATTGAAAATTAAAGTAAAATTTTAAAATTTAAAACCGGAAAATAACCTTTTTTTTCTGAAAAACATCTTAAACAGCGAAGAAAATGTTGTTTTAAGGTGATTTGTTAAGTAAAGATCTACGATAATTACATTTATTAATCTCCAAACGAAAGATCTCAATTTTGAATTATCTTTTACATTTTTGGTTTTTTATAGAATTATTATACTGGGAATTTTATGGCTTCTCAGTATTTAATAAGATCATTTTACTTCCCCTTTTTCAAATAACATATATACGAATTTTTTCTGAGTGAGTGTTATTATTTTCCTACACAATATTATTCCTCTTAACTCATATAAGTCAATAAACATTTTAAATTGTTCCTTTATAAATATCAATTTTATCTCAGTGGATTCACTCAAAAAATTTCTAAGTCAATGTAAACAATGTAAAAAAATATAAAAAAACCGACAAGTATAGCAGGTGATCTCTTAGTCTAGGATAAACAAAGGGTTTTTATATCGTTATTGCTCTTCCCCGTAATTGAATCTTCATGATTTTTTACTTTACTATAAGTAAAGTATAGTGATCGTGAAAAAATTCGATCTCGAGATTTTGACGGAATTACATGTTTTGAGGTCCCAGAAGTCGTTTTATGAAGTTTTTACGATGATGTCTGTGTGTGTGTGGGTGGGTGGGTGGGTGGGTGGTGGGTGGGTGGGTGGGTGGGTGGGTGCGTGGGTGGGTGCGTGTGTTAGCATTGCTTGTTACCACGCTACGGTCGAGAATCTTTGATGGATCAAGTTGATATTTTACACCAAAATGGGCCCCATTTAGACGAAGATCCCTATTGTTTGGGAAGAATTATGCATGATGGGAAAGTCACTTTTTTTGCCAAAAACCGTTTTTTTTAAAACATTTATTTCTCCTAAACTACTAACCCTAGAGTTTTGAGATTTTGACATTATCTTTGAGGTTACAAATGGAACAAACGAAAAATATATTCAAAATTTTATATCAACAGGAAATATTTTTTTTTTCAATAAAATGTACAAATTTTGACTTATAAATCAATCTCAAACCTTGTGAGAGCGATACAAGCCATACTGTTTGACGGACAAGAATGAAACTATGCCTATAAATAGAACATTATATAAACAATGAGTTGAGATATTTTTTTCTAAAATTACATTCGCTAAAGGGGCGTTAGAGTACGATTTGTGTTTTCAGAAAATGTTTTTTTGACGCTAAACGGCTCGTTAAAAAATTATGAAAATTTGACCAAAAATGGAACAAAAAATTAGCAATTCATAAAAAAAAAATCATGAAGTTTCAATTACGGTAAAGAGCACTAACGATATAAAAACTCTTTGTTTATCCTAGACTAAGAGATCACCTGCTATACTTGTCGAATTTTTTGTATTTTTTTACATTGTTTACATTGACTTAGAAATTTTTTGAGCGAATCCACTGAGATAAAATTGATGTTTCTAATGGAAAAATGAAAATATATTATTGACTTATAAGAGATGTAAGAGGAATAATATTGTGCAGGTAAATGATAACACTCATTAAAAAAAAATCGTAAATATGTTATTTGACAAAGGGGAAGGAAAATGATCTTATTAAATACTAAGAAGCCATAAAATTCCCAGTATAATAATTCTGTTAAAAACCAAAAATGTAAAAGATAATTCAAAATATAAATCTTTCGTTTAGAGATTAATAACTGTAATTATCGTACATCTTTAATTAACAAATCACCTTAAAACAACATTTTCTTCGCTGTTTAAGATGTTTTTCAGAGAAAAAAATGGTATTTTACTGTTTTAAATTTGAAAATTTTACATTAATATTCAATGTAGAAGGATGTTAAGTAAACGATGTAAGAAATCTACTGGCTATTTGAACAATAGCCATGTTCTCTTGTAGGATAATATTTCGTTTCAAGAAATGTTCACATTGGTTTTTCAAAAATGATATTACTGCTGTAGTTATACTAATGAAATTATTTGCAAATAATAAATTATTTGTGATGTACAAAAATAAGCTTATAAATTGATATGTCCTTCAATCACTATCTGTACTACCTCACGAATGCAATGCTAATAATTATATCCCATTTAGATATTTATGTTATGCTTAAATGATACGTTATGTTTTATATACTCAAGAAATTTGACATTGAGTTACTTATAGTAAAGTAGAGTGTAGGCCACTCCAGATTTTTTTTTATGAATTGCTAATTTTTTTTTCCATTTTTGGTCAAATTTTAATTATTTTTTAATGAGCCGTTTAGCGTCAAAAAAACATTTTCTGAAAACAGAAATCATTTTGTAACGTCCCTTTAGCGAATGAAAATTTGAAAAAAAATATCTCAACTCATTCTCCTCATAATGTTCTATTTTTAGGCATAGTTTCATTTTGATGCGTCAAACAGTATGGCTTGTATCGCTGTCACAAGGTTTGAGATTGAATTATAAGTCAAAATTTTTACATTTTATTAAAAAAAAAATATTTCCCGTTGTTTTAAAATTCTCAATATATTTTTCGTTCGTTGTATTTGTAACCTCAAAGATAATGTCCAAATTTCAAAATTCTAGGGTTATCAGTTTAGAAGAAATAAATGTTTTAAAAAAAACGGTTTTTGGCAAAAAAAGTGACTTTCCCATCATGCATAATTCTTCCCAAACAATAGGGATCTTCGTCTTTATGAGGCCCATTTTTGAGTAAAATATCAACTTGATCCATCAAAGATTCTGGACCGTAGCGTGGTAACAAGCAATGCTAACACACTCACCCACCCACCCACCCACACACACACAGACATCATCGTAAAAACGTCATAAAACGACTTCTGGGACCTCAAAACATGTAATTCCGTCAAAATCTCGAGATCGATTTTTTTCACGATCACTATACTTTACTTATAGTAAAGTAAAAATTATATTCTTATAAAGATAAATATATTTAGTTCTCATGTCTAATAGTAGTATTAAAGATAAGTAGCTGGTAGTCAAGTTTTATATGCTGATGACGACTTCATTATAACAAGTAATACATTAATTCTGATAGTAGGTATATTTCATGTTGAAGATCCTATGACATGTCTGAAGAAACAAGATTTATTTGAAAAGCTATGTAAAACCGTACTTCCTTTGTCTCAAGCAAGGGCATGTTATCATTCAAAAGAGTTTTCAAATAAATAAACAATTGTCACTAAATGTCGCTATCTACAAAGGTTCTATTAAGACGAGTAATATGCGTCAGTTGTTCGCAACTCAGTTGTTGCGAATAACTTTCGTGATAGAACAACTATAATTAACATACTCATCGTATCATAGTTTTATACGTGTCCAGTTACGAGCATGTAACCTACAGGAGGTTAACTTAGTGCAAGGTTATAGAATCACGTTAGTCGATCTACAAAGCACAGGCTCGGAGAGAACTTGAAACCCCTCTCCCTAAGGTTAACCTCCTGCCCTCTTCCTATATTGTAACTTTCATTCACACGTGCCAATAGTCCTTTCTTGATGTATGGCATTCATTTAATATAAGCATATTGTTAGTACCACAGAAGTTACTAAAATAATATTCTTATAAATTATTTTCATATTTAAAAACCAATAAAAGTTATATCTTGATTTTACGATGCTAACATGTAAATAATATTATTTAAATTAAATTGATAAAAATGAAAATGAATTTAATTACAACTCATTTTTTCTGAATTTTAAATCCAAATACGATTTAATTAATTTTTGTGTTGGATTTTTTTTTACTACTGAGGTTTGAGGTAATTATAACTTTGTGAATTTTGATTTTTAAAACTAAATAATTAAATTATTTCTTCAAACAAGGATTGAGTAAGAACGGAACATCAAAAGTAGGGTGTTTATTTGGAATGATATTTAAGTAGTTTTAGGGCCAGGTTATCTCAGTGGTTAACGTACTCGCTTCTGAGCTGTTAGTCCGGGGTTCGATCATCGCCTAGCCCTCGATTCATTCACATGGGAGTTGAATAAATCTGAGTACTTCGTCTGTCCCGAGCCTTTACGATGTCAGGCACTCGTTAAAGATCCTTACTCGAAATGCACTTGAGTTAGGCAAAATTTAGGACAACCAATGTTGGATCTGTAAAATCACCCATCAAACCAAAATCCGTTAAAGACTGACATTATCACCCGCTAGGGGATCGGAATAAACAAAAAAAAAAAATAATAAGTAGTTTTGCCAGATCTTAAAATGTAAAATTTACAAGGTGTCAATTACATCTTCAAAAAGATTCCATTTCTCTTTGTTCATCTTGCAACAGTGCCAGTTCAAGCATACTGTACACCATGTTTTATCTACTTTAAACCATTTATAAAGGACTTCACATTTGTTTTTACTATTGTTGAAATAAGTAAAAATATTTCTTTTAAAATTTGCCTTCCATAGTAATAGTTACACTAGCTATTGTATCAAGTGTGAACACGTCATAGTAGAGTTTCATATAGTTTTTTTTTTATACAAGAAAGAACTGTAGCTTGTTACTCTTTAGCAGAATGCTCAACGAGCGAAGAAAATGACTAAATTGAGTGGCTCAGCCACAGCAAATCAGAACATTAGTGACAGGTTTCTTATCATTAATATTGTTTTGATTCAGAATAAAGAGAGAATACAATTAAAAATCAATACAATTTAATCAATATCATTAACAAAAAAACCATTAAGTAAGCGACAGTAAACAAAAAATATGATTTGCATATTGTTTCACATTTTGCATATTTTCCATTAATTCCATACTTGGATTTATTTTTTAAAATAAATTTAACGTTTTTAAATGAATGAAATGCAATAGTTCTATTATTGTGTAAACAGTTACTAGGTTACTATTTATTTATGCTTGGAAATTATACATCAAGTCTCTACATAATGTGTCATAATTAAAACAATTTATTGGGAATACAGTTTTAGGTGTTTCTAGAAAAAAACACCTAATGCAAACACCTAAAAACCTTTGCAAATCTGCAAAACTACAAATTTGCAGTTTTAGGTGTTTCTAGAGAGGTCCATAGAACATAATGAACTTCTATCTATAATAAAGAGAGTATTTTCTAAACAGGTTTTTATACTTTCCTTAGTTTAAATAACGACTTTTTCTATAACAACTGATTATAAGTATACAAAATGCTCATTATATATCTAAAACTGCTTAAAGCTAATAAGGAGGCTGTAATACTGTTGAAAAACGACCCTCCTATATCCAAGTATTATGCCAGATGTAAGGCAAAGGGAGCCACGTGCTCAGAGAGTAATTAAAATCAAGATCTCTAATTAGAGCTTCTGTTTAAAGTGGCTTAATTAGGCAAGAAGGTGGGGTCTAAAGAGCGGCCACTAGGGTTGTTTTAGCGACAAAATCCAAGGGGTGGAGGGGGAAAGGGATGCGGGGTTGAGAGAGATAGAGAGAGAGAATTGTGCACCTGGAACGGCCAATTAGCGAAAGAAAGTCACTTGTACGCGCTGGAGTTTGGAAGGAGACGTTTGGCTATTAGGCAGTGGGTGGGGTTTGGCCCTCCCAAGTTTCGTCCATCTGTCAAGCATAGACAAGTTTTATGCCCCCTAATTAATCTCCCAGTTCTGCGGCTCTCATTAGAAACACCTTTCTCCCCTTAGAAATTTATCATTCCCATTTACTACACTTTACACTAGAAGGGTTCTCATTACCCAGATGTATGAGAATTACAGCTCACATCAACTGTTCAGTGTTTTCATAATCAAGTATAAAGATTAATGTTTCCTGCCTAATTCATTAGTACTTTTTAGTATTCCAGGAAAGTCTCTCTTGTTAATCCCTCTCTTTGCTATACAACATATTTCCACCAGTAAAACTAATTTCTTGCAAATATACTACATCATTAATATTTTTAAATATATACTAAATTTTATTTCCTTTCAGTTTAAGACCCATCTCAAATAGTTATCAGACCAGACTGACCTCTCTCTTCTTCTTCTGATGGGGAACTATTCTTTGTCACATCCATCTAGGAGTTTAGTACATTTAGCTTTGTTTGTCTACAATGTTGTGTGGTAGTAGTGGCAACGTGCTAACGAGTAAGGTTATATCAGAAGCATATTCAGGTTATTCTTAATTTTATTACCTAAGTTATTGTTCTTCTCGCTTATAAGATCATTTATTTAAACAACTTAGCATTGATCTAAAATACAGTAATTGTAAACTTAGTTGTCTGTTATTTTGATCATGTTTTTATTCTGAGATCTATAAGTTTACTTGGATTGAAGGTTTGGTGTTGGGATTAAGTAATGTGGACAACGTAACAGCCTCACCTGCTCTATTATAAACCCCGACTGTCATTTCATCTCCCCCATCGGTGACCTCAATTACTCCATTAACCGTGTTAGCTCCTGCACTTCCAGTAACTGTGTTAATCGATTGCATTGCACTGACTGTGTCTCATTCTATATAGGCATTAATTTATCTTACTAAACTTCTAAATGTAAACTTCTAAACTAAAAATACTATACATCGGTCAGAACAATATACTTTACTTGGCTATCCATATTCACTTTGAATATGCTTCTAGCTCACAATTTCAGATTTGTTTACTGTTATGATACTCTCACTACCATAAGAATTTCTGAGTGATTCTGTACTTAGATCAGTTTGTCTGACCGATTCAGATCAACATCTAGCCAACTTTTATCTTCTTTAGTTCATTTCATTACTGATATTCTAAACATTACATACCAGTATATTCCTTTTTAAATTGTAATCCACAGAATAAATTCAATTATTCTTTTTACTTTAATCATTCCTATATTTAATTTTCAAATATAAACTGCAGTTCTAAATAAACTGTACTGTCACACTTTAACATTGTGCTCACCCGGCACAAACCTCCATTTAATTCTACAATTATTTCCAAATCTAAATTGTTTTTACTTAACCCAAAATGTGAGTGATACTTTTCTTCTTTGTATCATTGATTACCTTTTACATATTAATTATTATATATTATATTTAAAGATTATTTAAGATTATTTATTTAAGATATTATATTAAATTTTTTAAATTAAATAATAATTTAAAAAATTAATTAAAAATGCAACAAACTGATAATGCATTCTTGGGTAAAACCAACAAATAGTGTAAGCTATTTTGTGTAGCTGGGCCGTCCCTAGGAAGGTGCGGGGCCCGGGGTATGTCAACAACTGTTGAACCTCTCCCATCCACAAATAATCAAATATATAAAAAATGTTTATATTGGTTATATTGTACATGTAATATAACTGACATGGTCTGTCGATTTGCAGGAATGGCGGTTGCTGCAGCTGTTAATGTGACCTGCAGCCGAAATGACAAATTAACCAGTGAACAGGTAATTTTACCTATGTCATCCCCCCCATACATGGACCGTGTCCATGGTGATTGCCCCGGTTCACTCTAACTAAAGGACGGCTTGTTGTATAGGATCTAAAGATTTGACTTACGACCAAACTGACTTACAACGAGTTCGTCGACACTGAATCCAGTCTTAAGTCTGATACTTCCTATATGTATTGTATATATACTGTAGTAAGACTAAATTCCTTTCTTATGGTAACGTAATATTCAAAGAATTTGAGATTAAACCGCTGAGCTACAAACAGAAGTTTTACTGAAACTAACTATAGTACTGTATATGTAATCAAGGTTTCTGTTTATAAAGAATAAAACATAAAACGTCATCTACTAAGACATCCATCTCATGCACTTTGAACACTTATAGTCATACTCCTTTAGGTTCATCATTAATGAATACCGTAATGGTTGGTGTAATATAAAAAGGAATAGTAATCATCATTTTATATCTTCTATCACTACTTTCTAACATAAAAATATATTTCTAGTCAAAAATTTCTGATTACTTAACAGTAATCTCTATTTACTAAAGTAGCAAAAAAATTTATAAATATGTAGTAAAAACTGTAAGAATGAAAATGTTTAGTTCATATTTCATAATATAATACTTATTAAAAACAGAAATAAGAGTAAAATTCAAATGGAGAGATACGTGTATAAATTTAAATTCTTCTCTCTACAATAATACTGTTAATCTGAAGTTTTAGTCGAAATCCGAGTGAAATAAATTTTATTATCCTCAAGGGTCTTGAAGACCTACAGGTTTCACAAGGGGATAAATAACATTTCTCTCTTGCAGCTAATGAATAAATTATAGAGTTTTATTGTTTTCACGGAAGGAAAATAAAGGGTTATGTTGGGCAGAAGGGTCGACCTCTTTTAAAAACAGATTTTCCACAATTTTTGCTCACCCCCCCCTCCAACAATTCCCCCAACTCCATTCCTCCTCTATCCTTTAGGCAGAACCCTCTCATTTTACACAATTTATATAGCCCTAATGCCCTCTCCAAGGGGGCGAATTATTTTTTAATACCCCGAGGTTTATAAGGGTCGCTAAGCCCTACCGGTTAGTTGAAACGTATGAAAAATGAAAACGAGACCTTCATTTCACAAACAACCTTTTTATGCTTGACCCTAATCTACTTAACTGGAACTCGTAACGGAGGTGATTTAGATGACAGACTCTCCATTCATTCAGCTTTCAACTTCACAATTTGTGACCACTAATGATGTTTCAAAACGAGTTGAATCAAAGTTATTGACGAATAGCTTACTAACCTCTTAAAATCATAATTTATACCTATACGGTTACAAAGATATCTGATTATCCTATAAGTATAGAAATCATAATTTATTTTTTTTTTCATTGAAAACCACATTCAACTTAATAATGAAGTAAAAAAATTTTAAAACCAGTAAAAATCATCACTACATAGAGAAAACATTGTGAAAACCTGTAAGAAAAGGGATATGAAAGACTGATACAGTTATTAGACTGTGTTATCTTTCCAAATCAGATATTCATAGATATATAGAACATATGTTACTACTCTGAGATTCATCTAAATCAGACGAAAATAGTATTTCGAGAACACTATAACTCCAGTTACGTTCTTCATATAGACAAAATTAGTATTCCCAGAACACTATTGTACCAGTAAGTTTGTTCTCTCTAGTTTACTACATTTAATGATAAGGTAGCTTTATTCATATATATATATATATAATGTAATATCAAAACGGTCCAAACCAGAAAAATAAATGTTTTTGTTCTTTTTGTGATGCTTTTCTTTATCAGATATATATATATATATATATATATATATATAATATTATAAAAGTTTCGACCGTGGAATAGAAACAAAAATAAAGTTTATCAGGACTCGGTCAGTCCTTCAGGTTCAAATTAAACACTCATTTAAAAATTAAACTCTCAGTTTAAATGCGTCCAGTTGGCAGTTAAACACCAATCTAGTATGTAATTTGTAAATTTAGTTAATATATGTGTTTTTAAATGATGACCTGATGATGGCCGAAAGCTTGTTGTATTAGTTTAGTTTAGTAGTTGGTGATAGTTCCCACCAAGTGTTTTTAGTGTTAACCACAACACCCTATTCTTTGTTCTTCTCTGAATGTCATTTGCTAACTGGCTTTGGTAGTCATCACTTTCATGACAAAATATCGTGAGAAAGTGGAAGCATTTAGCGAAGAAGTCGTGAACTCAGAATCTATTATAAATTAGAATTGTGACGTTTTCTAGCATCCTCCTATCAAATAAAAACATTATTTATACGTTATTATGGCTATATGGCCTTGGTTAACCTATCCTACAACCTTTTCCTTCATTGCAATTTCATTATATCTTTTCTAATTTCTTATCTCTTCTTTAAACTTCCTTTATAATATTTTTTCCAATCTTTTCTGTTATACTCCAGATAATCATTTCTTTGATTTATTTTCCGCTATTATTAATTTTAAAAAAATATTTTGCATTTGCATTGGATTTGTTGCACACGTTCTTCCAGTGACAATAAATATAAACAAAATATTTTCCTATAATTTAAACCAATGAAGGTGACTAAATGAGTTACCAAGCTGAATAATAGATCGCTAATATCAATTTATTTCAACAAGCAGGAAATACATTTCTTTAGTAATAACGTAACAATTTTGTAAAAATACCTGAAAAATATTTCAGAAACATTTAGGGATTGTTGACTGAGAACCAGCTTTTTTTCAAAGAATGATGACCTAGAACAGTAAGTTTACTTTTAGTTTACGAGTATAGGCTTTCAACGACTTGACAGCGAATGCTAACCAGTTTAGTCTGGGAGTTGAAGTACGATACTAATGTGGAGGAGTCATTTTATTTATGTTTTTTTTGAAAAGACGTAAGTCATATTTTGTTCTTTCAATATTCTTTAAACATTGATATATACAGCTGTACCTTGGCCTACGTTTTTTTCTCGAGTTAAGCCAATCTCGATTCTACGTTGCTTTTTAGAAAAAAAAAACATATATATGGTAAAATAAAAAAAAATAAAAATAAAGTTTACGTCCGATATTAAACTTTCTGTTACAAATATTGGAACGGTAGTATTACTAGACAACCATTATAATCACGAACCTAAGTTATATGTACGAGACAGTTTTTAAGTTGCTACAAGAGGCAAGTAAGTTGAGCTTCGTCTCCCTTTCCTGAAGATGGATTGCCCAAAAATTTTAGTTTTTATGTGTTTCTTTACCATGTACTTTTTTTTTAGTGTTTAAACCGATCCCCTAGCGAGTGATAACGTCAGCTAATTAACGGTTTTTTGTTTGATCGGTAATTCTACATTGGGAGTCCTAAATTTTGCCTAAATCAAGTGCATTTCGAGTAGGAATCTTTTATCGTACAGGCTCGAGACCGACGGCTTAACGTCCTGTCGCTGTGTTTCCGGCGTGCTTGGTCACCCCGGTTCTGAAGACGGATCATCCGAAAATTTGAGTTTGTAAATGTGGCTCTTTCTCTGTGTGTTGCTTTTCTTCGTTTTTGAGCTGATATATATATATAACAGTCGTTTCAGCCTTTGGAGCGATTCACATCTATTCCTGACGACGAGGACGTTGAAATATAGTAGTGAGTTCAGTGATTTCTTTTCTGTGTGTTCTTTTAAAAATTTTAGTTTATAAATATATATTATATATAATATATTTATATATATATATATATATATATATATATATATATATATATATAACGATTATAATAAAATAACTCGTAGGAACAACACAAAACTCACTTCAATATTTTGACCTCGTTGTCATCAGGAGAAGAAGAAGAAGATGAGTTCTGCTCGACTAGTAGCTTCTGCTGCTCATTGTATTGTTATTTTTATATTATAGTATTATTATGATTATTATTAACTAGTATAATTATCATATACTATTATTAACATTATTATTCTAATATTACTGTTTCTTCGTCTTATTATTATTGTCATATATGCAGTGCCTTTCGTGGAGCAAATAGATCAATATATAAAATAAATATATATATATATATATATAACTATAAATTAGTTTATGAGAATTCGGTTCAAATATACAAATCACAAATAAACTTATTCTCAAGGATAAACAAATGTTTAATTTATACTATCACAGTGAGAAATTGAGATATATTTATGATTTAATCTGAAAAAAGAAATACGGTTATTAACATTAACTTAGTAAAAGTTACTTAAAATCATTTATGTTTTTATTTTTTCTTTAAAAATAATATTTAGAGAAACAGCTTTAATTTAATTCATATTTTCTATTGTAATTTCAAGCTAGGTTTAATTTTGAGTCAGCCGTAATGATAATGTAAATCGTTAACTTGCTTTTTGTGAATCGTTAACTTGCTTTTTGTAAATCGTTAACTTGCTTTTTGTAAATCGTTAACGTGCTGCTTTTTCATGATGTGTAAAACAGGATGCGGAGATGTTTGGTTCTTGAGTGTTAATAGGTTGTGTACGTCCGCGAATAATCAATAAGAGGACAGGAATCGGCTCCCCAACACAAGGTGTAATATGACTCATGAAAATCGATGTAAATTTCTTGTTTCTTTAAAGTAGCTCTGAGAATGCTTGACAACCTTGAGGTGCATCTTTACATAATGTGCTAGCCTCCTTTAACAAGATTGACTGTTTTCACCATATATTATAATTATAAAAATCAATATTATAGCTGTCCAACTGATTTAGAACGTTGCGCATTTCAAGTAGCACTGATAAATGTCGAAGTATTTTTGGTATAAATACCAGGGATTAAATAACTAGTGTCAATGAATGCCTAAATCTTATATTATTAATATTGTTTCTTTTATTTATTGTCTAACTCATATTATTTTACACTTTAGATCGTTATTATCATATTAAAAAAGTATAACATCAAATAATAATAGATAAAGGACGACCATTAATATTAATATTTGGAAAGTAAGGAAAGTTGGATATATATTTTCACTACTTTATTACTAGTAATTTATACACATGATTATTCAACAATCATAAGTCTTCCTTGAAGATTCACATTGTGCAGCACCAATTCACAAGGTATGACGGAATTTTTGTAATAATATAAGTAACAATTTACTTATAGCGCTTAAACATTTATGATAGTAGTAACAATTTATATATCATCACAATTCTAAGTATAAATGAAAACAAAAAAAATGACAATGTATCAATATTTTAAATTATGGGCGAACGAAATGGAATGGCACAGAATGAAACGTTATTCGATTAGAAATGAAAATACTGCACTCTGTCACGAGTAATTTAGATGCTAGACGCCATTGGTTTTGTAAGAGTTGTAATATGATTAATGTTGCAAGAAAAGTTTTGACTGTTCGTTATTAAGTCTAAGGCTAGAGTATGGTGATATCAGTTACTCCCACAGCAGTGCAATAAAAGAAAAACCATTGTTACGTTTAAAAAAAAACAGGCAAGTTTTAAATTTAGACTGAAGTAGTTGGATGCAGCTTTTAACAACATTCTTATCAGGACGTTATCAATGAATGATATACATCATATTTATAAGAACAGCGTGAAGTTAGTAACACTATAGGCAAATCACTATGCAAAAATCTACGAATGATTTTGAAAGCTACTATCTTACATATCAATCTCAAGTTTTTACAATTTCTTGGGACACTATAAAATATCTTTTTTTTTTAATTTGAAATTGGCGGCTTTTTTTAAAAAAGGGTTAATAATTTGCTATGACTGATGAAATATTTCTTTCAGGAAAATAGCATATAAGGTTCTACTTGGATAAGGAAGGTACTTATTGTTTATTATAAGTGAAGTTCAAACATTCATGTAGTGTTGCTGTTTTTGTATGTTGCTTAGTAAATATTTAAAAAAAAATAAATAATTGAATTTCAAATTTAATGTAATCAATTTGAAAAAGTTTTGAGCAAATGTTGACCCGAGTCAATTCGTATACGAGAAAGTAAGACAAAGCCGTATGAATTTTAATGAAGCCAGTCGCGCTTGGCGGAATGTAGTTTTGTATTTGTAAGGGTGGCGAGGGAGTGGGATTGATTTTCGTGTTAGTAGAGCTGTCTAAAGGAGCTCCGTTCTCTCAGCACTGGAGAGAAAATTTACATGAAGTGCCGTAGCGTCTTTTGTTAGGCAAGGCCCCCCTCCCCTCTCTAACCCCCTCTTACCCTCGGGGCTCCGTGCATAATAATCCACAGAGACGTGCCGAGCAAACTTGCTTCAACACTACCAGAAAGGAGCTTTTCAAAATTGCATTTGGCGAGCGACTGAGAGGGAGGAATTCTATACAGAATTCACCTCCTGCTAGTAAAGGAGAGAGAAATAGACACTTGTATATATTATTATAAAAGGGAGACCCGCTGGTTAATGAGGCGGGGGAGACAAATGGAATAAGTAACATTCATCAGGGTTGATTGTGATCCGCTGATTTGTCCCTCGGTCTTCAGGTAGTCAATCAGAACGTCTTGCGACCCACTTCTTCCTTTCATTTCCTATAACAACTCATTAGCCTCCCACAAGCATCAATGGCTTATCCTCCTTTATTTTACATAAACTATGGCAAAATTAATGCCCCACAGAGACCAATAGGCTTCAAGCCAATATTAACTCCCTATCGGCTTTACCCATTCTTAGTTCACAATAATCCAAAGTAATTATAGCCATTTCTAAACTCACAAACATCCAAACGTCAAATAAATAGTCACACAAAATCTTTAAATAAATAACATTTATAAAAAATATCACTCCATACATATATCGCGTCTTTCATCATACCAGTATTATAATATCTCCAATTTTTGTAATGGACTATCTATATATTAACTATAAAGTATTACGAAACTAAGTAAATTCCTCCAATTTAGATTTGTTCTCTAGTCGGTAGAGTATGTTTTAACCATTCACTTCTAGCTATGCCAACATGACTACAGCTATATGGTATTTATTCATAGTAAAGTTACCGTCTGGAAAACACATTTTATTTTTTTTAATCAACCCCTTCACAACACTTGTTGTTTTTACTCAGGTTTATCTGCTTCAATAGATAAAACCAAAAAAAAAGGCCATTTTGGATTTTCTTACCATAATTATATCAACCAGGAAAACACTATTGAAGTGTTCAAATCGAGCTGCTTTGTTAGGAAAATTATATTTATGTTTAGATATTCTTCAGAATTTTCAATCCTAACATTATTCACTTTTAATCCAATCAACCATTTATTCTTGATCAATTTTCGCATAAATTTAATGTATTAGAAAATTAATAATAATAAAATTTATGTTCTGAAACATAAACATCACCACTTCTAGAATTAACTGAAATTGTGTGATACAAATATGCAACATGATTTTTGAAAACGCAAATTATGTGCTTGCATTATACATAGATTACTACTTACTATTTAGATTACGATATTTATGTTATATATATACGTATGTATATATATATTTCAAATGTAGTTTTTCCTATTTATTTTCAAATGTTTATATCATAAATAACAAGATCTGAAAAAAATACAGTAAACCTCATGGTTTGAAATTTGATTATTAATTTCATGAATGATTACAATAATTTATTGGGGTTAATTTCAATTTGTCAGTTATGATAAATGTCATTAAATGTTTCGTCACCTGAATACATTTCTGGATTTACAACTAGAGGTCTCCTTGAGAGGTGTTTTAAATTAAAAAAGAAATTAAGGTTATAAAAATCTCACTTGTAGAACAATGATAAGTGGAGTGCAAATTTTATCAGAACCAGAAAAACAATTATTATAGAGTCCAATCACTTTGAAAGCTTATGAAGCCAATGATTTTTTCCAATGAAGTCTTAAACATTTATTTTTTCTACGATGGAATTAAAAGGGAAAGATATACTGCTGAGTTGTAATTTGCTTCTCAATACAACTACTTCGTAATTCTTTCTGATGACGACTGATATCGAAATATTGAAGTGAGTCAAATTGTGATTTTCTGTGCTCTATTCTTTGTGTTAATAACTGTGTTCATATACGAGTTCAAAATCGAATAAGATAACACTCAGAGTAAAGGAACACAGAATCCACGTAATGCTAGGAATATTACTGAATATTTCCCAATAATATTACTTACAAACACACTCAGTTTGTAAGCGTGTTTCATAACTCTGTGTGTTACTCTTCTTTGATTTTGAACATCTATTGTGTCCAGTTTGGATTGTCTTTGCTTTATTATGTTGATATATATATATATATATATATATATATATTCAAAATATATTCCTTGTTCAAAACGAGGAATAGTAACTTCTTACAAGAAGAAAGTTAACTTCTTAACAATGTAATATGCATAACATTTAAAGTATATATATATAGACATTAACAAAAAGAAAAGAGTATAGAAAATCACTACAGAACTCGCTTTAGTATTTTGATATCCGTCATCATCACGAAGAAGTATTGTGGTTTGGACGTTGATTTTGTTTCGCGTCATTATTTTAAAATCTTTATATATATATAGTCAACATACTGAATATATTCAATATATGGATACGACTAAACATCTAGATAAGATAGTTGTAATTATTTTTTGTGTTTTCCTATTTCTTAGATGGAGGTGCAATAGTTCATCTACTATTTTCCTGTGTTTTCTATTAGTTATTATTAATCCTACCCCCTGTTTCTTAATATTACTTCCATTGTTATAAATATGTATTGTTTGGTTGCGTTTATGTGTATATGAACCAGCATCATTATCTCGTTGTAACACTCAGAAATGTTTGTGTTACTTCACACCTTTCATACTAAACTCTATGGTCAAAACAGGAAAGGATTTTGTTGCTGTGGAATAACAGAGAAGATTTGTTTGAAATTCCAGCGGGAGGTGACTAGACTGTTTAGTTTCATGGCATGTTTCCTGTCCAAAACCCAGCAAGAATCTATCATTCAGAGGAGTTTCTCTGTTAACTTCCAACATAAGATAGATTGAGCGGCCTCATTGCTTAACCCATACCAGAATCTTCTATGTATCCATCAATCTCGATCTGACTTTGATTAAAATCGATCTTGCAACCAAATTAAATTCAATTAAGTAGTTGTATTAATGAAATTTAACATTATTGTAAACAAATAAAGTTAAGAAAACAAAGAATAGTTCTGTTTAAAGAACGCAAAAAAACAAAAATTAATAAAAGTAACATAAATGCAATACATTATCCATTTTGTCTATATATCTATGTTATTTATATATATTGACTAATTAGAAGAAAAGTGGCTCAATATCATGGTTTAGTAAAGTTATGTCGTTTTTTTTCTTATAATAGGTGACAAACAGTATTTAACGAGAAAAATCTAAATTATCTTAACAGTTAACTGCAATTTTAACTCCAGAGTTGGGGGGACAGGTTAGCTTAGTGTCAACGAGCTCGCCTCTAAGTGATATGGCTAAATCTTAGCACATCACTTGGAAAGGATGTTCAGTCGTCGACCCCAGGCCTTTACGATGTCAGCTACTCTTCAATGATCCCTACTCTAAATACATTTGAGTTAGATAAAATTTAGGACTGCCAATGCCCAGTCAGTTTTCTTTATATGGTATTATAAAGAACCGATGTTTGGCCTATGTGTGTTCCCTTCTGGGGCACTGGTACTGTAACCTAACCTAACCTAACTCCTGAGTTACGTAGTAATTGTTGACCACTCGTGCCATCTGTTGAAATTGTAAACAACTTTTCCTTGACTTTTGGGGTGTAATTCAGTGAGACAACTATTGGATGATGAAGGGAAAACTTGTCATCTTCCTCCTGACACACTAAATATATATAGTGTATAATCAATGGTCAAACAACAATAAAAAAAATGGAAAAAAAAAAGACTAAGATCTTTCAACCATAACAAGGCATCTTTGTCAGAGTCAAAAACTCAACTGACAAAGTCGACTTGTTACGGTTGAAAGATAGTCTTTTTCTTTAATTTCTTATTGTGTCTTGATCATTGATTGTTATTTCACGTGTTTATTATGAAATCCTGTTATAGTGTATAATTTATAAATATTCTGCACAACTTGAAAATTGACCAGAATTTCTTCTGACATTATTTTTCATTATTAATAATAAGTACAGAAAGAAAACAAAGAAATGAACTGAACAGAAATGGCACGGTAGTTCAAAAAAATATGTTCTTAAAGTAATTTTATTCAAATAAAAAAAAATTACTGCATCCTCTTTCTACAGCTTTTTCAGATTTTAAAAATTTTGCTGAAGATTTAAAACGCGCCATTGATCCCGTAGGTGATGTTTTGTTTGCTCACTACAGTCGGTCATTGACCTCCTCGAACTAATTTCACACTACTCGGACTGCTATGCCTTCAATGTTCTTTAAGTATTTACATAGCATAAATTAATAAATAAAAATAATTGTTTTTTGTCATCAACTATACACTTTTATAAAATATTTGTCCTCTAACTTTAATGGTTTCTTTGCAAATTTTCAACCAAGTTAAGTAAGTACTTCACTTCATAAATTAAAAAAAAGGAAGCTTATTTTATAAATTAGTTTTGCAAACAGACTAAAAAAATATTGATGACACACTTCAAATTCAGAGTTTATTCTGAACTACAAATAGGAATGACCATTTTTTTCTTTGAGTAAATATTTTCATAACTTCGAGTCCCAAATTTACATGTTTCATGTTCGTTGTTGTTGTAATGTAGATAAAATTTTTTATTTGAAATTTAGCACCCACATTAAATTCGTTCAAGCCATATTACCGGGATTACCATGCATATGGAAAAATAAATTTTACTTTAAGGTAATTTCTCGAGAATTTAATTTGTAGATATCTTGAAAATACTTAACATTCTGCAGGTTGTCGACTGATTATTTTATGTCACTTCTGGAAGAGTTTGTAAAATATTTTAAACCTATCACAAGAAAAAGGTAGTGTGATTGATTAGGTGTTAAGCATCCAAGCAGAACTCACTCTTCTTCTCCTGATGGTATACTGTCTAAATCAGGAGTGGGCAACTTTTTTGTGAGTGCGTGCCAAGTCTCTGACACAAACTTTTTCCACGTGCCAACCATTTTTTTTTTTTTTTTAGAACATATTTCGTATCTCTTAAGAACTTTTTGAACAAAAAAATAATAAATTACCTCAGTGCAGTAAAACATAGAGTAAACAAACAGAAAAAAAATGTATTTAAGCTTTTGTGACTTTCATAGAATACAACAGATAAGCTTTTCTTGAGACCTCAGGGTAACATGTGCTTGCATCCGTGCTTAGGGTAACCTGTGCTCTTGCGTGCCAGAGGCAAGTCATCGGCGTGCCAAGTTTGGCACACGTGCCAGAAGTTGCCCCCACCCTCAGTCTAAATATTGAAGCAAGTTTTGTTACTGTTAGTCTTTGTATTTTCTTTTTTTTTTTTAGTAATCGTTTAATCAGTTGTCCTAACTGACTGCTTCATTTTATGAATGTTATATTTATTAATTTTTGTTCTTCTAATGCTACATATGAGCATATTTTTTAATTAGCAATACACTATAAAAATATAAAATGAAAACACTAAAACAATAGAGAGTAACACTATGATTTTAGGCACCAGTGATAAATTAGCTCTAATTTATAAATCACTTAAGATAGTTTATTTCAAATTTAGGATTTAAGATGATGATATCAAAAGCTCTCAGGGAACGTTTTGAAATTAATTGGCTAAGACTGCTCTAAGAAATTTAATCCTTTAATTTAGTTCATTTCAACACCCACTAGTTTCTTAATATTAAGAATAAAGCACTATAATTAGATTTCTATAATCTTTAATAACAAACACTGATTAAAGTACAAATTAATTCTATTACTAACTTCAATTTTTAAAACGTTTAAACTGATATATTAAGTATATTATTACATTAGATAATATGTTTGCTGTACAATTAATATCTACATGAACATATGTTCTTATTTTTTTTTTTAAGTTTTCTTGCTAAAAATTTTTGTAACAATATCTTATTAATCTTTTGTAAGATAATTAGTAATGTCATTTATTTTATTCTGTTTATTTCAAAAGCGACTGATGCATTTCAATGACTTTGATACTATTCACACAGGTCTTTATTACTATTTAAACTGTTGAATAGTATACAATAGTATATAAAATATATTGTTTGTATAAGTTGGCAGCAGATCTTCATCCAAGCATACATTGTTGAAAAGGAGAGCCGATTCTGCATTCACGACTTTTTTAAATAGCTGTTCTTTTTTCCTAATTACACTTCTATGTTGCAGAGGCAATGCAAATAGCAGATTTTCCATAGCAAGAAACATAGTCTAATAACTACTAACATTTATTCACTACTTACTTAAGATTATAAGAAAAAACACGAGCTTTCGACCTCGAAGGTCATTCTCAGGCAGAAGAAGGTAATAAAAGAGATAAAATAACAACTCATAATAACAAATAAATAACAGAATATGTTGTTCTATGTTTTTTGCCTGAAAATTTTGCTGGGAAATTTGCTATTTGCATTGCCTCTGCAACATAAAAGTGTAATTAGGAAAAAAGAACAACTACTTAAAAAAGTCGTGGATGCAGAATCTGCTCTGCTTTTGAACAAAATATATTATTTAAATATATGAATTACTAATACAGCCAAACCATCCAAAATTATTAATTTTTATAAAAATTTAAGTTGACAGATTGTTAAGTAACTCTAATTAGTCAACACTAAGCCTGAACACATTTCTAAATACACAGTAATTAAGACAGTAATACAAACAGACGAGATATTCTGAGCATGATTGTTTTACGTATTTTTTTAATTAAAAGAATAATAGCACATAGAGAAGTTATAAAATCTTTAAAGTTACATAATAAAAATGAAAATTTCAAATAGTGCCATTATTTCTTAAAAAGAGTATTAAAAAAAAACTATATCCTTTTAAAACGAAGTAAAGACATTTTGTTTGTTTTAAAAAGCAGATTTTATATTTTTGATTGATAACATTATAAACTTTTGAATTGTTTATTAAGTTTATTGAAAATATAGTTTTATATGAGATTAAGTTACGTATATTTATGCTAGTAACAGAGGTAAATTAAAATAAACTTGTTATTTCATAAAATATGTTGTAAAATAAAATTTTAGTAAATAGTCTGATAAAATCAGTATTGGTGTAATACATGCTTGAGAAAATCTCAAAATGTTGAAACATTAACATTAAAGTGTTTTGACAGTGTTTGGCAAGATGGTTCCTGCTTTAGTGAAAAGGAAGGAATAATTCTGATTTTCCTTCAGGTTTTGCTAATTAATTATCCCTTTTCTTTTGAAAAGGGGGTTTAGAATCATTGGGTATGTGATGAACATACAGACTTAATGCAAAATAAACCACCTATAACTATGACCCTTCCAACAAACTTATGATAATTTAAACTACGCTTATGATGAAAACTTAGTCTGATTATTAATTAAAGGAAAATAAGAGACGTTAGGCTTGAATTGTGTTGAAGGAGAGAGTGAGAGAGAGTGAGAGGGAGTGAGAGAGAGTGATGGTGCAGTGAGGGCGTGGGAATTGGTAGAGCTTGAGAGAAAACGAGAAGGGCTTATGAGACGGAACGGGTTTGTTTCCTAACAATGATATTACCAATTTTAAGTTACTGATTTTCACTCACATATATCACTGTTTAACACATACTAACTCTATATTTCTAATAAAATTAAACCAAAATGAATTGACAGCTTTAGCACATTATCAATCTATCACAAAAATATATATTTTCAATCAAAAATGTCTTTTTTTATTACTATACCTATAAAAAGTTATAATAATGAAGTTCTTATCATGTAATATATATGTTATCGGTAAATATGTATGCAATCTTTCCTCACATTTACTTATTGCAATGAAAGAAAATATTCTTTCCAGTGAGTATTAATTCTGCTCAGTTCTAAGCCTATCACATGAAACTACTGGACAACGGACAAATTGTTCTGCTAATGTCTTTAGTAATAATTTAAATATTACTGAATTTAAATTTAAATTTTTTAAAAATTTAAATAATTATTGCTATTAATTCAGTCAAAATGCTTAAATAATAATTTAGGTTTCGTATTGACGACGCAGAATTCATTGAACACAAAATTTATTACTTTTTATGAAAGTTCAAACAATTATCCTCTAATGAACCTCCTCTCCCTTCTGCATCCCACCATCTGGAACTATTCATCATCCTCCGACTCAACAAAACAATGAATCCCTTATTCCACTGTCTCTTCTTGACAATCATAACTTTTTTGAAAGAAATATTATCAGGAACTTGTACAGTAATCAATCTCTTGATTTTTTTAGCTAACGAAGATTTGACTGTTTGTCGTAGAGAGATAATTAGAGAACTACATGAACGGACGTTTTACCTATCTCCTTCCTATCCCACCGAGAACTTCTACTTAAAGAGTTTTAGATGTCTCAGCAACACAACTAATTTCTTGAAAGACAGTTGCGAGGAGATATTTCCCTAGTCATTTCAAATTCCCTACGTTGCAACATCTTTAAACTGTTTTTTTTTTTGTAATATACATAAGGAATTTAGAATGCCTCAAGAAAGACCTTGTCCAGTTCTTTAACATATATTGTTACCAAATTGATTTAGATTAGATTAAAATATCAAACTATTATTCATTAATTTAGTCATTTGAGTACGGGCCAGGGTATGCCAGTGACTTACGTTATCGCCTCTGGATTGGTAGATCCAGGCTTTGATACTCACTCTGACCCTGGATTTATTCACCCTGGATGTGAAAACAAAAAGGTGGGCACGTCGTTCCTCGGAGAGGACATTAAGCCATCGACGTCTTGTCTATACTTTCAGAAACTCATTAAAGATCTCTACTCTAAACTCACTTGATTTAGGCAAAATTTAAGAATCAAACCTACTGCATGATCTTACATCTGGTATTATTAAAAATTAAGAAAAGAAGCTTAGGATTAAATTCTTTCTTTACTATCAGTTTTGTGTAAGTTAAATAAAAATAAATCATTAGGCCTGCTGAACTATTCTTTATTTTTGTTAGCTTTATTCACCAATTTTTATAGCCTGCGTTTAGATAATGTACATAAAAGCCCTGAGTTGGTAACTGAGATTATAATAGGTGACAAGAGTCTTCATCTAGAGTGACTTGTTTTGTTGTTAACATAACTATTTAGGGAATACATCATTCCTTAACATACAGAGTGATAATGACAAGTTTGAAAAGGATATGTCATAAACAATTTTCTGAATTATCTATTACAAGAACGAACCCAAATGTATCTTAAAATTTCCATTGTATCTTTAGACGTCAAAAATACTCTAATCATAGGTTAGTAGTAGTACTAGATTCCCATATCTCACATTAATTGGGAATACAGAAAAAACCGTACAAACCAACTGACTTTACGATAAGTGATACGTGTTTTAAATTGTTTGTAAATAAAATAGAATTTGTAAACATTCTTCCTAAAGGTGCTGGTTTTTATTGAATCATATATCTACATAATGAAGTCCTTTTACAGCATTATGATATCAGACATCATCTTAACATGGTCCTCATTAACATTACCAAAATGTCTGTCTGTCTTAAAACAAATTTATTAGTGATACAATATTAATGTAGTTTCAAGAAACTTTTCAGATCTTTATTTGATGTATTTAATGATGATTTGGAATTAATGTATACTGTGGGGGAAATAAAACCTTTCAAAGGTTTTATACGATCCATCTTGCTTGGTATTTGAAAATTATCTTATTCTAATGACCACTATCTTGAAGTTTTTCAGAAAACTGAACAACTTTCTACAGAACTACAAAGCAAGGTAAAAGCTGATATATCTTTTTAAATATTTATATTCAAGAAGGAGCGTTCCCAACTTTTACGAATATATATTCCACAATATATTATTATTTTGTATAATATATGGGTTACCAATTTTGAATTATTCATGATACATTAGTATAAAAATATTTATGCACTACACAACCAGTGTTGCTGGACTCTTTTGAGAGTTATTTGGTCAAAAAAATCAACTCGGTCTTTAAAAGTTTTGTTTGAAAATTTATATTCTCATTATCAAGGGTACAAAAAATTTATATGTTATTAGTAACAAAAAACATTGGATTAAAACATACAAAAAATGATAATAATTAATCATACTTTACACTGAGTGTATTGAGTTAAGGAGGAGTTTATCTATGTTCTAATTCCATGTTATTTTTACTATTAATACTTATAATAATAATACTATACTAATAATGTATTTCATTGTAGTCTTGATAATACAAATATTAATTTTTAAAATATTGGAAAGCAGAGTTGAATTTTTTGACCAAATAATCCTCAAAAAATCCAGCAGGATTAGTTGTGTATTGTTTCAAATGTTTACTAGTTCATAATAGGATATGAAGATAAAAGTATTTATATTAAGCTTTATGAATATTGATTGTTAATTATTTTTAGGAGTTGTTTTTAAAAAAATATGTATATTTTATGTAAAAAATATGTTATTTCTAGTTATTTGAATGGGAAGGTTTGAGAGTAAGAGAAAGTGTGAGAGAAGTTGGAAGATGAGCTAAAGGGAGGCATTACATTTCTCTTCGACGAGGCGTTTCTCTCTTTTAACATTGAACCCTTTTCAAATCCTACCTTAAACATCTCCTACTCCTGTCACAACTGGAGAACTGTTATTCCTTCATATAAAATGACGTCAAATAAGCGAAGTTTCCAACTTTCCTCTTCATTCCCCTCCTCCCTTTCAGAAAGGTGAGTTTTCAAGTGGAAAGTTCTTGCCACTCCGAACTCAGGCCCAGATAAGAATTAATTATTTAAGAGGAGAAATTAGATTTGGGCTTGACTGAGGAACAATGACGCCTCCAATACCGTGCCAGCCATTATCATTCCCCCTCCCTTCAGGCAGCCTCTATTTAAGATCCTTCCTTTTCACTAAAATAGGATCGATATATTCAACGGATCCATCTTAGAATTTCTCTGTTGAATTCAAATAGTTAAATTTTAATCCTAAATGACCTAAACTGTTTGTTTCACAGGATATTTCTTTTATAACATACCTTCAAAACTTTATAGAATCTTCGACTAAAGGATATGTATTTTTAAAAATCATATCTGTTACAAGCTCAAAAAAGACTTGTAGAACAAAATAAAACCATATTATTAAAACGTAACACATGACTGTATGTAATCAACAGTAAAAAATCATAAATTAGGGAAGACAGAAATGTCATTAAGATCTTTCAACCAAAAATAGCAGCCTTCGTCAGAGTCCAAGTCATACTGAAACAAATGATAGTACACCAGGTGTTTCAGTATAAGATGAGCTCTGACGAAGGACACTTGTTTTGGATGAAATATCTTAGTAATTCTTTTGATTTCATTCTATTACACATTGATTTTTATTTCATCAAATAAAATTAACTGTTTTTTTATGTTTCTTGTGAAATCTTATTGTTGTATGTATGTATGTTATTTATACAAATCAAGGTAACAAAACTGATTTACATGCAATTGCTTGATTAGCTTTCTATGAATTAATTAAAGTAAAAATTAATTTCTATTAATTAAAGTAGAAAGAAATCTGGTGTGATCTAAAGATTAGCGTGCTTTCCTTTGCACTGAATATGGCTTCCACTCTTAGCTGTGATGGTAAATTTTTTTATGGGGTTTGGATAGTATTGTACACATCGTTCCATGGACAGGACACAAAAGTAGTCAGTTTTCACTTATACGAGGCCAAGAACTCGTTATGTGAAGTTAAGTTATAGTGGTAGTCTCCCACAAGGGAACCTACAAGCCGAACGTTGACTCCTTGTGATATCGCACAAAGTAGATTGATTCTACATAAGAGTCCTAAATTTTTCCTAACTTAAGTACATATAGAATAGAGATCTTTAGCGAGCACCTCAGAACTTAACTCTTCTAGGGATAACGTGCTCTGATTTATTCACCAGCCATGTAAATAAATCGAAGGCCGGAGCGAGTAATGAACCCCGGACCTGCCAGTTCAGTGGCGAACACTTTGCCACTAAGCTAACCTGGCCTTCAAGTACGCGTTGATTACTCATTCTCAAAACGATTAGAAATGAGTATAATTTAGGAATCTTGATGTAAAATAATGACGGTGATGTAGCATGTGAATAGAATTAGTGCCAGACACAATTTCCACCTCTAGAACAGCAACAAGCCAGAAAACCTTAAGTCTGGACTTAGCAAACAAACAATCCATATCAGGATATGAAAAGTTACTTTTTTATTCCAATAGTTTTTACGTAAACTATCACCAACATAAAAAGTAAAAAAAAGCAATTTTTTATAGACCACTTTAAAGACATTATATTTGGTGATTTCTACTATCTGTTAATGTCTCAGTTTTGGAGTTAATTTTTTCAATTGCATGCAATTCTGAAAAACCAGAAGTATTTTTGGTTATAAATTAAGTTCAGCCAGTTTAAGAAGTTTAATATTTTGAAAATATATCATTCTTCTAACTAAGTGACTCCAAGCCAAGTACTATACTTGCAATTATATGCTGTAGATTTTTAGCATGAGTCAAGATCTGAATCCTGGAATTACATTATATGTATTTATCTGTGTTTATGGAGGATTAGTCCACCGTCAAAAAATTCTCAATAAAACACTATTAAGACAACGTTTTGTCTACATTGGTAGACAGTCCTAGAGATATATTCATACGGCGTTAATTAAAATAACACATGAATAAAAATGCTGCATTATTTATAAGAATATACATTACTACCTAGGTATTTTTCTAGTATTTTCTATGCTATTTTTCTACGCTATTACAAAGAAGTTTACATGACCATTGTAAGCTAATCAGTTACAGTGATGCTCTTAACAATATTTGTACGAACACTCTATCATATTTTGATAACCCAGAAAAATTTAGAAACACATAAAAACCTTATTGAAACAGAAACTAGAAATTGTAAAAATATATTATAATTTTTATAAAACATTTTACAATAAAATGTTACTTATATAATCAGTATCCGCTTTTTTATTGCATGTAGTTTTTGTTTTCTGAATGTGAATTATAATGAAAATAATTTACATACAGCAAACTTTTTTTCCTGGATATCAAAATGTGATACTGACTGGTCGTAAAAATTTAGAGTAGTAGCCTAGTTGATTAGAATTCCTGGGTCTTGTAAACTTCATGGTAATATAAATAAACCAAGGTAATAATGTGTATTCATATAAATAATATAACTTATATTTCTGTCATGCTAAAGTTTTTGATGATATGTTTATATAGCTCTGAAGATTATAACAAATATAAATAAAACATGGCTTATTCGTGTTTCATTGAATATTGTTTGATATTTGACGAAACCTCAATATACAAAATGAAAACATTGAATTTTATTTTTTATCTACAAGATGATGACACTTTGGATAATTGTCATACATTGGTATATGCATACAACAAAAATAGATGCATAAAAACTGGAAACTTGAAAATATGAAAAATAGATTTAAGAGGAAATAAAATTAGATATATTAGAATAATTTTATTAATTTATTTCCATGTTTCTAAAGTATATATTACAGTGCTGTAATATATACTTTAATTATATGTTTTAGTTAATATTGAATGGGATAATGAAATCAAATGGGCTTAGAGGAATAAGTCAGATAAATTCCTAAGTCGCATAAAATCTATACACGTGTGTTGAACAGAATAACATTACTCAGCTTAATAAATAAAACAAAACATAGATATTCCCCTTTTAGGAAAATATGTAAAAGTCTATATATAATAATAACACTTCAGTAAATCTTTGATCGGTTGGATGAATAAACAAATTAACATGAAATTGGAAAGTTCTAATAAGGCTATAAGTTTATTAAGTTGCCATTTGCTAATTTGAACGAAAGTCAATATCGGAGTTTTCCGGTAGGGAGTAACCCGCACGAGAAAGGTTTTGGGGGTTGAAAGAGGCGTAAGGGATGATTCAGTCCTTTACGTTCGGATGCCTCGTTGGTTTCCATTTCCTGCCCCCTATGATCACTGTGAAAGCGATGATACCAAAGAAGATAACAAAACTCTAAAGTAAAAAATTAGTATCCTAAATAGTAACAAAGGTATTTGCATAAAAATCTTAAACAAATTATACCTATTTTTTAAACGAATAAAGAAAGTAAAAAAAAACTTTAATTTTTAAATGAGTTTTTGGCTGATTATCTGTACTTGTTTTTTTTTTAATCAATATTTTCGCTACATATTTATTGTTGAATCTTTTACTACATGTAATGAATAATATTATTAAAAAACTTTCGCAAATGAATTAATGTTCTGAAATTTTACCTTACTATAAAAAAAAGAAGAAATATCTGAGAATTGAAGAACTAGTAATTATTAGACAGAGTAAAATTCGTTAAAATAATTTTATATTAGGTTGAAACAATATAGAAACAGTTCGATAGAATACCTAGCAGAAAATTATAAATCCCAAGATAGAATACTTGGAAGAACATTGTTGTAAGTCAGTTCTACATTTAAACGAAATGTCTGAACTAACACATACGAATTATGAGATGACTAACCCCCTCTTAGACTGAGAGGAAGCTGTGATCGATCCCTTTGACCGCTACTCAAGGCGATCACGTCTCGTTATTTTTTCTTTCGTTATCTCTCTGTGGCCTTTCATCCAAACGTCATCACTTGTTATCTGACGACATGTTAGACAAAAGGGTTCATAGCGATTAGCTCCTTGTCTTTTGTGGCGAGTTACTTGAATATTTACTTATAATAGTTACTTATAGTTACTAAATAGTTACTAAAGTTACTAAATAGTTACTTATTTAGTTATTGTGATTATATTGTGAATTATACTTAATCAGGAATAGTATCCTGATAAAGACAGTATTGCTCTAGTTTTTCTTATCAATGTCCGGATATCCTTATAAGGACTATAACCCTGTAAGTATGATGCTATACTTTCTGTGTACGCAGTACTTTGAGTAATCAGAAAAATATATCTTCCTAAATAATGAGTTGTACACAATTACAACTCACTTGTTCTCAGACGACGTGTTAGACAAAAGGGTTCAGAGCGATTACCTCCTTATCTGTTGTCTTTTGTGGTGAGTTACTTGAATATTTACATCACGAGTTATTGTGACAATTTTGTTTATATATATATTCTTATCACCTATACATTCAAATTTTCACCTGAACTCCTCTGAAAAATACCTTCAAATCACCGGAAACTAGTTTAAAGACTAGAGAACCCCAGGAAAAAAGTGGGCTATACAAAGACTTTTGTTTTGAATTTCTGTATTTATTTAGATACATGAAAATCAATTGCTATTTTTAATTTTTTAGACAAAATTAGAATAGCCAATCATTCATTTTTCAATGCAAAAAAATAATGGAAAGTTGAACTATATTTTATTAAATTCCAAGATAAGACATTCCTTCAATATAAAGAGTAAATTGTTCACTTCTCTTTACTGTGACTATGTTGTTCTGTAACTTTTCATAACTCTTTTATAAATATAAATTCGTATATTATAGGTGTGATGGCTCTTTTTGGATTTCACATAATAAAGGTGGTTTGGAAAACATTAGTTGATTTAATCAATTCTTAAAGAAGTAAATCTATTTTCACTGATATTATGTAAATGCAATGGAGTTTATTTCTGTATCTTTGTACAATACGTCTTGTTGAAGCTTGCCCAGGATGGTCCTACTTAATCTTAGAAATAAACGTGGTGAAATGGAAACTTGATACAAGTCACGTGGAAGCTTCGCAGTGACGTAAATTTTCACAAACAATTAGCTACTTTTGTATTTAGATGAAAGGAAACAATAGAAGCGTCTTACGTTGTCTTGTAAAGGCTTATTAGATTGGAGTGTTGCTGATGAATAGGCCAAAGGAACGGTTTCCCTATTCACCGTTAACCAACAACTGGATTCCTGAGGTAATTAGATAGGGTTGGACCGCGAGGCGATTGATTAAACTGGCAAGAATACCAGACTCTGGACACCTGCGGTAACCCAACCATCTAACTCCACTTACATTTTTGTTCACACACACACATTGTTGGCAAATTTCGACTTACTGAATCTCATGCAAGATACATTAGTCAAGTAAACACATTCCTCAGGAAACTAATAGTCACCAGGGTGTTGTGCACATAATAAAAAAGCATGGTTAATTAAATTTCTCTGTTTTCTTAGCAATCATTTATGATAATAACTTTAAAAAAAATATTGGATTAGCTCTATACAATATAAAATTTGTAACTGCAAAACTACTTCTTAACAGTAACTTAAAATCACATGATTTTTTTTTCATAACTGAGAGTTTAGGAGTTTATTTTAAATATTAGATATAAATTTCTCCGTATTATTTGTTACTTAAATAGTCAAAATAAACATAAATATGTATAGATTACTAGGAGAAACAGAAAAAAACACTTCGAAAGATATAGATCTCACTTTTTTATTCTAATAATCCTGCCACGCTAGTGCTCAGCAAGTGGGTTACTTACTAACATTGGTATCAATAATGTTTTCTTCTGATGAAATAGATGTCAAAGGGTAGAAGTATATTACGTAGGTTTGTTTTATCTGTGTTTTTTCTTTAATTTGACGTGTTTGATTTTCCTTTCTGATTAATATTATGTAATACATATAAACTGAGTTCATAGAAAGAACTCACATACAACAGTTTGTGAAAACTCAACACTATAATTTAGTTTGTGGATTCTTTTTATAAAATTCCTGATATATACATATATATACTATAACATATTATATACTTATACTTTATATTATAAAATCGGTAATACTATCAAAACTGCAGATAAACAACAACAAATTTGAAAATGAGTGACACAAGCAGTAATCAAATTACTTATTAACTCAAATTTGTGGAAAATTTCACTTCATGAGAACAGAGATAGGGAGACCAAGCACGACGGAGGCGCAACGACTGATAATCTGCCATTACCTTATGGTAATCTCTGCTGTTTTTATGTCACTATCGCTCTTCTCCTGAAGACGAGTTTTCCGAAAATTTGTGTTCGTGAGTGTGTGTTTTAGTCTGTGTTACTCTTCTTTGAATTTGAGCTTATATTTATAATAAGATTTCACAATAAACACATGAAATAACAATCAATGATCAAACCACAATATGAAATGGGAAAAAAGACTAAAACCTTTTAACCGTAACAACCGGTGTTCATCAGAGTCAAAAACCCAACTGAAGGGGTTTTTGCAGTTTGCTGAGTCAGTTAGGTTTTTGACCCTGACGAAGACCGCTTGTCACGATTGAAAGATCTTAGTCTTTTTTTCCCATTCCATGTTGTGGTATGAACTATATATATATATAACAGATTCAATAATATATCGACCGTTTAATAGAATAGGTGTGTTCTCTAATCGGGGTTCGGTCAATTTTCCAGGATAAAAAAATAAAAAAAAAAAAAAACAGTCTAACATTGTAGTTCCTTTAAATAATGTAAATTTCATTTTCTTAGTTAAAAAATTCTTACTTCTGCCTATGAAAAAGGTTTTAAATAAAACCGAAACGTTGGCAACGAGAGTTTGATTTTTTATCCTGGAAAATTGACCGAACCCCGATTAGAGAACACACCTATATATATATATATATATATATATATATATATATATATATATATATACTCAACTACGAACATGCAAACAATTCTTTACTTTAAATCTTATATCCATCTTATTATTATTAAGAGTCAAATAAACTCGAGTAATAATCTTCAAATTGTTGAGAATAACTTATGATTTTGCAATATCATTTCAGTAGCCAAATATTTATTTTATTTTTAGTAAAAAAAATTTAAGTGGTGAATACTGCTTCATAGGTTAATTGTTGTTAATTGTTGTAGTGTAGAAAATGTGTAATACACAACCTTACTTTATCTATGATTAACAAAGGTTTGTTTGATATAAAACAGTTCTAGAACGCAAAATGATTTTAGTGAGGCAAATTGTTTTCAATTCTGATTAACTACTGAATGTATCCAACAATAAATGGTGATCTGCAAGCAATTCAATTCAAAATAGATCGCAAGCGTAATTACTTTCGACATTGGTATTGTTGACGTTACGTTTTCTCATTTTAGATTTGCTATTCATTAGGCGAAATGATTTTAAATGAAATTCTCTTGCTTATTGATTAATCAAGCATTTATCTTCTACAAAATGATATTGCTGAAAAACAGTAGTACTTTATTAGGCCCTTTTATGTCATTTAGTTTTAATTAAATGAATTACAATAAAACTACATTTAATTTACCTATATTAGAATAAACCTACTCTACCTATATTGATATCCGTGTAGAGTAGGTTCCAATGTGGTCATGAAACAAAATAGATTTCAAATCAGTGTGTGTGTGTGTGTGTGTGTGTGTGTGTGTGTGTGTGTGTGTGTGTGTGTGTGTGTGTGTGTGTGTGTGTGTGTGTGTGTGTGTGTGTGTGTGTGTGTGTGTGTGTGTGTGTGTGTGTGTGTGTGTGTGTGTGTGTGTGTGTGTGTGTGTGTGTGTGTGTGTGTGTGTGTGTGTGTGTGTGTGTGTGTGTGTGTGTGTGTGTGTGTGTGTGTGTGTGTGTGTGTGTGTGTGTGTGTGTGTGTGTGTGTGTGTGTGTGTGTGTGTGTGTGTGTGTGTGTGTGTGTGTGTGTGTGTGTGTGTGTGTGTGTGTTTGTATGTATATGTATATGTTTGTATGTGTTGCTAATGTTGGACCCGTGAAGGGACAGTAAGTTATGATTGCAATATTGTAAATATCCAAATATCTACAATATTATACTTTTTTCTGGGTAATATATAAGATCAAACAGCTTGATTTCTTGTAAATTCGTTTGTACTCGCAATTAAATTCAATTGCTGGAAGTTTCCACTTTTTAAATAACATTTAATATGCATTGAGTAAGTTCTATGTTGTGTTTTATCAATGATCTACGTGAAAATAGTCATTTCATATTTAATATATAGAAAATTGTTCTTGAATATGTATCAATTGAATTGTTGATGACTCATACTAAGTTGATAATTTGTTAAACACAAACAGATTATGGGTGACATTGTGTCACCTAATTATGTGATTATACTACTTCATGTTCTACATCCAGCAGCAATAAGAAGATTTCAAAATGCTGTATTCATGTTTCGCAGGGATTCTCAATAATGTCGCACCCCCTGGGGTGCGAGATATTATTTCAGTAGGTGGGAAAAGCATTTCCATACTTTAAGGAAATTTCTAAAACTTAGGGCAATAACGTCATCAAAACTGTAAGTTAATAGTATTGTCATTAAAAAATGTAGTATTTTTGATTTTATTATTTTGTACATATTCCATGAAAGCAATAAATTTTTGTCAGGTATATTCAAATGTTAATATGGAAAATTCTTTCTTGTCGATATGTTTGATTTTTTTATATATTACAAATTTAAACTCCTTTCTAAGCGTTTCGAAATTATTTTTTTTATTTTACTCTTTTACATATATTTCAAACTAGTATTATCATTTTCGTAATCTTTTTTCAAATATCAATCTGTGAAGTTTTTTGTATAAAAATTTAATTTTTTTTTACACATATTAAAGGTGAAATATATATCTTCTTTTGAAAAAATTTAGCATGAATTCATATCTTTTATCCCTAAACAATTGTAAAATGTAGGGAGTGCAAGGGTAGAACAAAGTAAGTTTAGGGGTGCATTTTTCAAAAAATGTTGGGAACAAGCTATGACATTGATAAGGGTATGAAGAGAAGGTTTCCTTTTCCTCATCCTTCTTTTTGGAAATTGAATCCATTAGTTAAAATATTGCATGCAATCATAAAAACCTACTTAGAAATAAAAAAAAAACTTAAATAAATAATAATAGTGGGTAGGATTTCTTATGTACTAATTAATCAAGAGTCAGGTATAATCTAACGATTTACTTCATATAGTCATAGATAACTATGAAAGCAGAAGACATAGAATTTTAAAAGGCTGAAATTTTATCCATATATATTTCAAAACATTAACTTTCCTCTTTGACTATAACATTAAATATATTGCGTCCGATTCTAAGTGACATTGATTTTGATTAATCACTAACACTTATTTAAAATTATTTCTCAAATTATAAAGTTGTATAAAGCAAGAAGTTTTTGATGGGATGATAATGAACGTAATTATCTAGCGAAATAAAGAAAAAGAAAGTGAAAATTACTTGAATGAGCTAGGCATAACAAAAGGAGGATGGGTCCGGATGCAATAGCTTGTAATTTCACACAAGTAATGAAATTTACATTGTCTTTATTTGTTACACTGTATACTGCATCGTGAATATAAGGATTTAAGTTTTAATGAAGGCATTCTTAATTAACCTCTTCGGTGTTAAATAGAGGTAGATAAATCTGAGTGACACCAAATGGATCAATAGCAAAGATTTATATTATAATATCTTTAAAAAAAATTAGATACACTGAGATTTATTGAACGGATGGAAATATATATAATTGATTATGTATTTCTCCTACAACATACCGTGGATCCTTTATGTTGCTTGCTGTATTAGCTTAGGTTAGGTTGCAGTGGCAGTCGCAAAATGGACAGTAGTATGGGCTAACCTTGCTCCTTTGTGATACCACACAAGATTCTACATTGGAAGAACTAAATTTTGCCTAACAACTGTATTTAGTGTAGGGATCTTTAATGAATACCTGACATCGTACAGGCTCGGGACCGATGGCTTAACGTCTTCGAGGGACAAAATACCACATTCTAATTGCTGCCTCTCAAACCATTGGGCATGTGCACATTTAAGATTAAAAAGTAGTTACCGCAGCATAGGCTTGCGTACTCTAAATGCAAAGTTAAAAATTTTGATCAACAGTTTTCTCGAATTTTATATAACTATATAATAAATAATGCATTTTTTTTTCGCTGACTCCAATTTCTTTTCACTGATTCAAACTATACAGCTTTGGTTCATGTCTCTTACATTTTCCTCTTGCTGAATAATCTTCAGAATGCGTCCATATTCAACGAAAAAAAATTCACTAGACCTAATCTGTGAACCAGAGCTTGAACATCTCCGACTAAACTTTGACCATGCTCAGAAGGCCAAATATTATAATATGTAGATAAATAAATTATAAACTTACGCTTTATTCCAGTCAAAATTTCTCAGAGATATAGAATAAGTTGATTAACACAACCCCTTCGCTTTGAAAATTTAATGACACGTCATAAACTTTTCTATCTTTAATCCACCTAAAATAATTTTTTTAAAGTGCCAAAATGATTATAAAGCATTTTATTAATTGTATTGGCTGCTTTTGGTGTACAGAAATCATTTCGTATTAATGTGAAGGATCTAATTGTTACAAAAAGTCTAAGGAAGCTGTGGTATATGTATGGTATAAATATTTTATGTATATCCATAACAGATACAATATGCACATTGTATGAATATGTTATTTAAATATAATATATATTAAATATTTACGCTATATATATATATATATATATACTTTTTCGTTGGAAATACGATCCGAAAGGGACAAATATAGTTCAATGTAGAAAAAGAAACATTTTAAGAAATTAAAAGCACACACATACAGTCTCTAATTTTTGGTTTGAACCGTGTTCAGAAGAGATTTCCCCCTCTTATCTCTCCTGAAGACTGTTCAAACCAAAAATTAGAGACTGTAAGTGAGTGCTTTTAATTTCTCTATGTTTCTTTTTTTACATTGAACAATATATATATATATATATATATATATATATAGTTTTCTATGGGTTGTCCGGGGAAAGGAATATGATTCGATGCGATGTTGACCAATGGGAGTAGAGTTACAGCACTCACTTACAGTCTCTAATTTTTGGTTTGAACAGTCTTCAGGAGAGATAAGAGGGGGAAACCTCTACCCCTGTTGGCATGAAGATGAAGGCGGCTTTTCGCAGTAAACAACCGAGAGTAACATTTAAATATCCAGCAATATCCGTAACAGAAAATAGTAAACAACAACAACACCCAACCACCACAAAAATCAAAAATAGAAAGGGAACAGGAGTTCACTGTAAAGTGAGGCTAATGTTTTCTGCCAAACATGAACATAAGAAACCGAAGAGAACAATATACAAAACCTACAACTTGAAGATGTTTCTATGAGAAGAAGTCGGATTCCAGTGTCAACATCTCTTAATAATCAAGAGGGACTGTGCAACCTCTACCCCTGTTGGCATGAAGATGAAGGCGGCTTTTCGCAGTAAAACAACGAGAGTAACATTTAAATATCCAGCAATATCCGTAACAGAAAATAGTAAACAACAACAACACCCAACCACCACAAAAATCAAAAATAGAAAGGGAACAGGAGTTCACTGTAAAGTGAGGCTAATGTTTTCTGCCAAACATCATTTAACACAGAGGGACTGTGCAACCTCTATACCTATTGGCAGAACGCAAAGGCTTTTTGCTGAGCAGCGGGCAACTGGGACCTTACGCTTGGACCTGTAACTCTACTCCCATTGGTCAACATCGCATCGAATCATATATATATATATATATACAAAACAGTCATGAATTGTCGACCGTGGGACAGATATTAACATAAAAAGGATAAATCGGGATGCGATCAGTTTCTTCCACTTCCAATCAAAGTGTCATTGCGTTAAAATTATATTAAAATTCAAATTAAAAGATTTTGAATAAAATCGAAACGTCCGCAATTAGAGTTTGATTGGAAGAGGAAGAAACTGACCGCATCCCAATTTATCCTTTTTTGTGTTATATATATATTTAATATTTTTTTAATAAATGTAATCTCAGTTTAATCATTTCAAATTTTGCGGTTTTAAAACAGATTTTGGACAATTTATGTTCAGAGGAGGAAAGTTCAGAGAACTCTCGTCGAAGTTGTTAAACAGACGGAGATGAAAGGTGACAACTCTATCTTTGCAGAGGTATAAAGCCAAACATTAAAGACGATCCTTCAATATCCAGTCTCATATAATGTATAGCCTTCCAACTCTAAACGCAGTTTACATTCTATCGTTGTGTGAAAACAATAAAGATAAAAATAAATAATAATAAAACAGATGTAAATAGATCAGTTTTTAACGTTTGTAGTATTGAACAAATTACCAATAAAGCTGTTTCAATTTACTAACTTATATTCCATCTATGTTAGCTGTTTGAATATTATACTCATACATATTATAACAAAAAAATATGTCATGTATTTACGACCATTATTTGCAGTACATATAAAACAAAACTATACGAAGTATAGTTTATTTAGTAATGCTATAAACTGATAACTACTCGTATAATGCTTAGTAGTAATACGTTTAAAATAAACTATAGTACTACTGCTAGTACAACAAAAGTAATTTTACATTGCCTTCGTATAACAGTATAATGCATTAATTATACCATGAGAAAATAGATATTCTTAAATCATTAGTTGTGCAATCCGTAATTGTGTGGTATTTACTCATTCTAAGGTAAAATGGATAAACAAACAAAAGTCTCCACACAAATGAAGTTTTATTCAACGCGTTTCGAACACACTTTGTGTTCATCATCAGGAAGACACTATAACACAAATTATATCTAACCAGTTATAAAATTAGGGTGAAATAATAAAATTTAATTAATTAATGTCTTAAATTCTCTTAATTGAATTTTATTATTTCACTCTAATTTTGCAACTGGTTAGACATAATTTGTATTATAGTGTCTTCCTGATGATGAACACAAAGTGTGTTCGAAACGCGTTGAATAAAACTTCATTTGTGTAGAAACTTTTGTTTGTTTATCCATTTTACCTCAGAATGAGGCATTCTTAAGTTCACTTTTGAACGAACTTAGAAAATAAAATAGTTGCAACAGTTTAAATTCAATGTAGGATATTCATTTTAGTAATAATTTCTTCTAAGATTGCAACTCAGCAATAACTACTAATTAATACAGTTAATGTATTAATAACGTGATATCATAATAAGTTAGTATTAAATAAATCTGATAACTACACTCTATTTAATTTTTTTATTTGTTCAAAAGTTATAAATTTGGTTTATTTAAGTTAATTGTAGTTTATTCAATTTTGTTTTTATTTATTTTTTTTAATTTTTATATCATTTATTTTTTTTAATTACTTATAATTTAACTTTGTTTAGAACATAAATAATTTTATTTCAGCCTTGTCAATTCTAATTCTAATAAATATATTTATTAAATATATATGTATGAACAAATTGATAAAAATTAATTCTAAAAATAGTCTCATTTCTGACCACCTTACTGTGGTTTAGATGGTTATATATATATGTATGTATTATATAATGGTTATATATATAACTAAATCAACATAAATACAGAATAAAATTTTAAAATTTTCTCAGGACTCAACTCTTGAGGTTCAAATTAGAATCTCACTGTGTTGACCTTTGACTCTGACGAAGGCCATTTGATACGGTTGAATGATCTTAAACTTTTTTCTCAATTCTTATTGTGGTTTGAACGAGATATATGTAAATAATCAAACCACAAAACGAGACAAAACTGACTTTTGGGTTTTAACTCTGACGAAGACCGCTTGCCACGGTTGAAAAATCTTAGTCTTTTTCCCTTTTTATTTTGTGGTTTGATCATTGATTGTTATTTCACGTGTTTATGTAAAATTTTCTTTTATATATATATATATATATATATTATATATATATATATATATATAAGGATATCACTGCGAAGGCTAATATCGTTGAAAGACAAATAAAATTAAATAGAAAAAGTCCTAAGGCACTTCGATTGTTATCTCGTTTTCAAAACATTTTTACTCATTTTGAAAAAAATTAATTATTAAAATTATTATTTATTATTATTATTTAATTTATTAATTTATTATTATTTATTATTAAAATGCTTCGGTATAAGAGTGTTACATTTAGACATGGTAAATAAAGCAAATTATTACATTTTTTTTGCTTCAATATTTTCGTTTTTAATCTGACTTCGCTGAACAAAACATGACATCACTATTTTAATACAAGTTGAGGCGTTTGCTGTCATTCTCATCTCTCCCTCTCCCCCTCACTCTCGCTCTCTCTCTGTAGATATATAAACATATCTATACTATCTTCTGACTTTATTAACGTCTAAATCACAGTAAGAAATTCAGAAATAAGACTAAAACTTTCTACCAAAATGGCTAATCAACGACAAAGTATATACTTTGTCTTATTTTATTTATTTCCCGTTTATTTCCTGTGTTCACTGTAAAACGTGTTGTATATATATATTTCAATAACATTTGAAGATAAGAGAAATGCTTATATGTACTGAATGAAAATGGCATTTGTTATTTTCAAAATATATATATATATATATATTATATATATATATATATATCGGACGTGAAATGGAAACAAAACCAAAGTTTATCGGGACTCGGTCAGTTCTTTAGGTTCAAATTAAATTCTCATTGCCAACGTTTTATAAAAACCAAAACGTTGGCAATGAGAGTTTAATTTCAACCTGAAAAACTGACCGAGTCCCGATTAACTTTAGCATATATATATATATATATATATATATATATATATATATATATGTATTCCTTTGTATGCTGGTTCCTCTATACAATACCATATAAATAGAATAAACACACATAAAATTATTCATTTTTTAAACGACCATTATTATTCATTGGTAGTTTTATTAGAATATTTTTTTGTAAGAAAAAATTGGTCATGATCACGGTTAAAAATTTTTTCGATTATCAAATAACTTAAAAATAATAATTAATCGTCATATTTCAAATGAAAATAATTTTAAATATATTTTATATTTGCCTATTTTTAATTGTATTATTATTTTTTTCCATAAGGGTTTGTTTTTTATGCATGACTTATTTTTAAATTGCTTAATTCAGATATTGTGATATTTCTAAATTCTATGTAAAATTATTTACACTGAATATTGTAAATATACGTTTATAGATGCTGGTTACTCCTAGAAAAGTTACACTTCTTTTCATACAACTCAACATCAATATTTTAACGAGTTAAAGAAGGACAAGTTCCTATTCTCTTTATAATGATTCACAAATGACATTACTTTTTAAGTTAGGGAAAAATCATTTAAGTTGTTTTGTTTATGTACGAATGTGTTGATTTTAAATAAATTGAGGAGCGAGCAGGGTATGTTTGATAACTGGAAGGAGTTTTGATCAATGGAAATATTCAAGACGTTGGAGAGAAGTTTTTGTCAGTCGGATGAACAATCGTAGGAGGCTGACGCGCATGCGTTTCCTTGGGCCAGGCTTTTTCTCCGACTTGTACAGTGCAGCCATATTGGTTTTTCCTCTCTCCCGCGCACCCTCTAAGAATAATGATTTTCTCCGAGGGGGGGCACCCCTAAGAAAGAACCGCCCTAACTCGGTATTGATGTCTCGCCCCTCTCCAGCCCCCACGTTACTACCCTTAAGGAATATTTCCACCGCCCACGCCCTCTCAACCCCCATTATTCTTCTACCCTCCCGTCTTCATTTTAAAGTATAAACCCGTAAATCTAAGCCCTTCTAGGTCCCCGGATCCCCGGCAAACAAACTTAATGTATTTACGCTTCCTCTCAACGGGATTTACTGCAGACCTTCCTCCCTCCACCCCATCCAACCTAAAGCCTCGGGACGTTCCAGAAGACGCAAAACGAGCTTTATTCTCTCTGGCCAGACAAATGCAAGCACCCGAGCTAAATGCTCAAACTTCTCTTCATTATGTTCCTTTAGTTGCATCCATCTTCCAGGGTCTGTTTAAAACAAATTTACATGGGACCTTAAACCATTCTGATAACATAAAGGGCTCTCCTTATTCTGGAAAATACTGAGAATGGATAATTCCTTAAATTTAATCTACTTAAAACAATTTATCATCTTTCTACTACAACCATGCTTAAGAAAAGTAGATGTTTTCTTCTCTAGCTGCTAGGGTAATATAGGGATACTATATTAAAATACCATAAGCACAACGCACACATACAGCTCAGATACACAATATAGGTAATATTATGTTCAATTTTGTTTTTCAGAGAAAGATATACAGATATCGGTTGCATATAACAACTATACGTCATGTGATACAATTATCTTAATTGACTTAAAAGAAAAACAATAAAGAAAAATAATAAAGAAAAACAATTTTTAGTTTTAATAATATATATATATATTTTAGTTTATATATATATATATATATATATAGAATTAGATCATTTATTTTATTTAACTGAATAGTTTAATTCCTGAAGTTGTTTCTACTGGCACCGCAAACCATGCAAACATATATATATTTTTTTCATAATATGTTGAATTAATCTCTAAGCTAAAATAACTCTGAGTAAAAAAATAGTTTCTAAGTTTGAAAGCACTCACAAAACTTAAAAAAGTGAAATCATACAAATCCTTTTTAAATATATGAATTCAAGGAGGACTGCTCCAAATGTTATATTTCTTTTAACCAAATAGCATATTTAAAGTTAACTGGAATAGTAGTAAATATTTCTGTTAAACAGATTTAAGATGGAAAGTGTTTCTGTGCAGGTAAGAGTATAAGTTACCTGATGTTGGTTGGACAGTGGTCGAGAAGGTACTAAGGGTCAACGCAGGTCTCACCCTCTGACCAGAACCTGTTCCCGTCATCTCGTTCCCACACCAGTCTATCTTCACTTCTTCTCTTGTTATGACTTTTTTTTTTCATCTATTCACCTTCAGGAAGCTCAATCTGTTAACGCCTAAGGAGGGGTGCACCTGCATTGTGACAAATCCACCGGTTCTTTACCCCCTTTTCTGATTTAATTTCACAATCTAAACCTACTTCTACAATAGATACAGTAACTGGTTTATGCAAAACTTGAACGTTAAACCATTTTGTTTGCACTTCTAACATTTGCAATCCATGTATTAACATCCGGTTGTTATGAAACGCTACCGATCCAATTCCCGTTTACAATATTCTAGTTTAAATGAACACATGTGTACTATAGTTGCCGTTTACCATATTTTCAACCTATTGCCTACATTAATTCTCAATTTTTTTTTAGTGCACAAAGTTAGTGGCTTAGTTGATAAAAATACTTACTTTGCTCATTTTTAGTATAATTTTTAAATACCACTAATTTTTGTAATTAAAATGGAAACAAAATTTTATCACAAATAGTGTTCATGATCTATGTAATAAATTTATTGTGTGGTATTAGTTTTTCTGTGATTTATTACAGAATTTCTTACTTTTAATTAGAATAAGGGAAAGAAACAAAAGTGACCACAAAAAAAAAGATTATAGACTTAGTGTTTTTTCCTACCATAAATGCTAGTAATGCTAATAAGCAGTTAGAAATCTTGTTCCTATATTACTTACTTGAAAAGTGTTATTTTTTCTAGAAACTAATGGAATAATTGAGAAAAAAAACTTAACATTTTCACGTGCTGATAAGTTTATGAAGTGAGTAATACATATAAATATACTTCAAAACGTCTTTATATATATATATATATATATATATATATATATATATATATGAAAGTGTTTTATGTGAGCATCTCGGTTTTTACTTTCTTTGGTCTCTGATGACATACATTAAAAGGCCTCAGCGCATTTATTTCTATTGTTTTCCTTTTTCAATTGTGGTTTAAACTTCATTGATTTCATCACGTGTTTATTTATTCAGATTTTTTTGCATATATATATATAAAATAAATTCAAAACGAAGGCGTCACCGCCCTGCCTTCCTGCGGGACTCGTCGCTCTTCACACCTCCTGATGACGACGATGGTCGAAATGTTGATGTGAGTTATGTCTGTGTCTTTCTGTGTGTTTCCTTCGTTTTGAATTTATTTTATTTGAAAAAGTCCGCTGGGCTGTTTCTTTTAATTGTGGTATATATATATATATATATATATAGGTGTGTTCTCTAATCGGGGTTCGGTCAATTTTCCAGGATAAAAAATCAAACTCTCGTAACGTTACAATAAACACTATCATTGAAGCCAATGTTTTGAACTAATCTTGTTGAAATAATTCAACAATATTTAATCCTTGAATATCCAAACAAAGTTAAATACTTATTAACTTTAAGTTATTGGTTATTAACTTATTAACTGTGATTGGCTTTATGTAAAAGCCAATCTTAGTGTTCCATTTATAAATTGTATGGGTTCCCTGAGCAAATTTTAGTAAATAAACTGCCATCAATTTGAAAGATTTATGTGATTTCTCCAAGGTCTAAATGAAGATAAACTATTTTTAAAACTTTGCGCATAATGTTGACTCTAATTTAAGGTGCTTCGTAAATGTCTGTTTAGATCTATATGTTTTCTTTTAAATATGTTGTCGAAAATGATATTTATTCAATAGACTAAATTTCTTGTAATGTTTTCTATTCATATGGCAATATAAATATTTTACCATATGCAGTAGAACCTCGCAGTACGAGTTTAATTCGTTCCTGAACGAGCTAGTATTGCGATTTACTGGAAACAATTTTTCGCAAAGAAATTAATATAAAAACATGTAAACAGAAAATGTGTGATTAAAAAAAGGCAATTTACATTGGTATGTAGTATCAATAGTATTACTTGAACAATAAATGCATGCAAGAAATACTTATGTTTAAGTATTAATCTACTAAACTTAAAACGGTGGCCAACTAGGTGTGAGAAAGACAGTCACTCATACTGCAAATTTTTACTCCCCTTAGACATAAATTCTTTCAAATGACTCCTCGTACATGGAGGCACTTGTATTTTATAAGAATGTTAAGTTTAATACTCCTACTAACCAGATACTAAGCTGTAAGAATTACGGTAAATAAATGTAAGAAAATGTCATAATGAAATGCACATTGTGGGGAATAATGGTACAATTATATTGAAAAAAAAAGAAAATTCTGAATGGTCGGATATGTGTGGAAAACACAATTGTGAATACTTACCAGTGCTTAGAGGGCCAGGTTAGCCTAGTAGCAACGTACTCGACTATAAACTGGTAGATCCGGGGTTCAATAACTCCGGACGTTTGCACGTACACGTAATAAATCTCTACTCTAAATACACTTGAGTTATGCAAAATTAGGACTTCCAACGTAGTATCAATCATCTTCGTTTGGTATCACAAAGGAGCAATGTTCGACCTGTGAGTTACTTTGAGGGACTGCCAACACAAACTAACCTATCAGAGCTTTTCCATTATAAACACTAGGACACTTTGAATTACTTTGAACTTCTACGTAATTTTGTTTCAATTCTAAAATTCAAGTAATAATGCAACACTTTGATTATGATTATAAAAAGTTATATAAATTTTAATAAATACGAGTATATGATGACGGAAATAAAGATTAGTTTTTGTTTAGTTTAAGATATTATAAGGCAAGGCACAGAACTATAACTCTCACGTATTATTTGGAAATTTATCTCTTCTGTTCTTACTAGTTTTAAGTTTAAATTATATTAATATCCAAAATTTCCTAGAAATTTCAGATAATTTCAAAAAGAGTTGAAATGCCTTAAATAAGAAATGCTAAAGGAATCGAAATATTCACCGACGATACAATTAATTGAACGAACCTGTTCTTAAGTAAAGAACAAGCACAAAGAACAATTAAAGTGTTTGTTCTTTACTTAATTTTTAATTAGAACAAATAGTAATAAAATAAATTCTATGTGATTGATTTGATTATATCAAATCATTGATAATCACTTGGTCAAACCAGAAATCAATTTACAATATACATATGTTTTATTCTCATATTATAATTAAAAGTTATTTTAATTCTTTATGGCAAGTTGTAAGGTCATATGTTAATAGTTTCAACAAGTCAACAAAATTATAATAATGACATTAAAAATTTCTAACTATCAAATTGGCCATATTGTTGAATATAAGTTTTGGGAAACATTTTCCCTTTGCTTATATAAACAAAAATAAGATTAAACTAATTTTTACTTTACTATAAGTAAAGTATAGTGATTGTGAAAAAATTCAATCTCGAGTTTTGTCGGAATTATATGTTTTGAGGTCCCAAAAGTCGTTTTAAGATATTTTTTGATGATGTCTGTATGTGTGTATGGGTGGAGTGTGTTAGCATTACTTGTTACCACGCTACGGTCCAGAATCTTTGATGCATCAAGTTGATATTTTATACGAAAATTGGCACTATAGTGTAGATGATCCCTATTGTTTGGGAAGAATTATGCATGACGGGAAAGTCACTTTTTTTGCCAAAAACCGGTTTTTTAAAACATTTTTTTCTCCTAAACTGTTTAAAATTTTGGCATTATCTTTGGCGTTACAAATTCAATAAACGAAAAATATATTCAAAATTTTAAAACATCGTGAAATATTTTTTCTCAATAAAAAGTAAAAATTTTGACTGTTAATTCAATTTCAAAGTTGTGAGAGCAATACAAGCCATACCGTTGGAGGGATCAAAATGAAACTATGCTTAAGAAGAGAACATAATATAGAGAATGATTTGAGATAATTATTTTTGAAATTACATTCATCAAAGAGGCGTTAAGGTACGATTTATGTTTTCAGGGAATGTTTTTTTGACATCAAACGGCTCATTAAAAAAACATAAAAATTTGACCAAAAATTCAACAAAAAATTAGCAATTTATAAAAAAATCATAAAATTTTAATCACGGTAAAGTGCAATATAGCTATAAAAACTGTTTGTTTATCCTAGAATAAGAGATCACTTGCTATACTTGTCGAATTTTTGATTTTTTTTACATTGTTTACATTGACTTGGAAATTTTTTGAGTGAATCCACTGAAATAAAATTGTGTTTACAATGAAAAAAATTAAATAAGTTATTGACTTATATGAAATATAAGAGGAATAAGTTTTTAAATAAAAAAAATGCACCGCCAATAAACATAAATAAATTTCCTATGTCTTCCATAGTATGATGGATTTGTCTCATAAAATTGCACTCTTGAGCAAAACTTAATATCAGTTATAATTACTTTACCTTTGTGAATTGTAGTATCTTTCCATGCTATTGAAATGTAACGAATGGACTCTTTCCTCAAAAAGAGGAATTCTGTTGACAAATACATATTCATTTTTTTCACTATTCTAGTTAATTAGTTCATATTTTTTATTTTCAAAAATTAGAAGCTCCAAACTATAAAAGTTTTGAATTATGCTGAATAGCTGACTTTGACTTCGATTTGAGTATGTACACTGGCTAATTACTAATATAATTTTTCTCAATATACATTCATAGCAACCTTAGAACAGAGTACAAAACGCATGAAAAAAGATAACACTCACTCAGAGAAAATTTGTATATATGATTTTTGACAAAGGGGAAGGAAACTGATTTTATTAAATACTAAGGAGTCATAAATTTCCCAGTATAATAATTCTATAAAAGACCAAAAATGCTCAACATAATTCAAAAGTGAAATATTTTGTTTGAAGATTAATAAGTGTAATTATCGTACTTCCTTAATTATCGATTATCTTAAAACGACATTTTTTCTTCGATTTTTATTATGTTTTTCAGAGAAAATGTGTATTTTCATGTTTTAAATTTGAAAATTTGACTTCAATATTCAGTCTAAAAGGAGGTCAAATAAACGATGTAAGATAGCCACTGGCTATTGGAACAAAAGCAATGTTCTCTTCTAGGAGATTATTTCGTATCCAGAAATTTTTACTCTGACTTTTCAAAAATGTTACTACTGCTTTAGTTTTACTAATGGGATTTTTTTCAGCAGTGGTGTGATATACAAAAATAGGCTTATATATTGATAAGCCGATCAATCACTATCTGTACTACCTCAATAATGAAAGACTAATAAACATTCCCCATTTAGATGTTTACACTATGCTTAAATGAAACATTATATATTATATTCCCTAGAAGATTGATATTAAGTTTACTTATAGTAAAGTTGATTGTAGGCCACTCCAGATTTTTCTATATAATTTTGCCATGAATTAAAATTTATATTTATAAGGTGATTTAACCTGTTTTCTTCGTGATTAAAAATAGCTCAAAATATTAATGAACATATAAATTTACAAAATAATGTATTTTTTTACTAAATGAAATATACTAATCAAAATATATGATTAACTATTACAAGAAGACATATGTAGTATTTTTGGCATACAATTTAATTTTCAAATAGTTCATATTAATTTTGTCATTTTAATATTTCTAACTACTTTTTTTCTTAGTAGCAAACAATAACCAATGGTAGTTAGGAAAATTCTTTGTATGTTGGTAAAAGTAAATATTTTACTTTTAAATATGTACGTACCGATTTTATGAACTGAATAAGTTTTTTTTTTTAGAAAATATTAACATTTACTATCTGGAAAATTATTGTATATTGTAACAAGATTTCACAACTATTGTGAAATCAGTTGGCCTCTGAAGGAAGCCACTTATTTTGGTTGGATGATCTGACATGTTTATGATTTCTTACTATGGGTAACCAGAAAATTGTTATATAAATACAGAAGAATCTCTCAATGCCAGTTTAATTCGTTGTTAGACCGCTCATGTCACGATTTACTCCTATTACGAAGCAAATTGACATATTGAAATTAATATGAAAATAAATAATCCGTTCCATCTCAAAAATGACTGTTTTTAAGTTTATTTTTTAAACAGAGAAAGTACAATTAGAAAGAATAAGCAATACTGTATATTTAATATAAATAATAAAACTGTATATAAGATATAGTAATGTTTTATTACTTCACTAAATTTAAGACAGAGACCATCTAGGCTTAAAGAAGTCTACGGTCGCTTGTATTAAGAATACAAGGCTCTCTCTCTCTCTCTTAAGAATACAAGCCAAAAATTCTTAAGAATACCTGCTCGTAAAGCCAATTCCTTGTACAATGAGGCACTCATATTACGAGGTTCTACTGTATATAATTTAATAAAAGATTCACGAACTAAATAAACTTAATTCACAGAAAGAACAAACATAAAAGATATCACTCGCGTATTTACATATATTTGAAGTTAGTATAGTGAGAAATTTAATATTACAAAATTGTGCGGGAATATTAAAACAAAATATATTATGATAGCCATTTAAAAACCAATAGAGGATCAAAAAGAAATATTTCTTTACTGTATCCAACAGTTGAAATTTTGATAGTTTTAACAAAGGAAACAGAATTAAAACGGAACTGACAAAATACGCCCTTGAAGTACTGTAACCTCTGCTTATCATCCTTTGCTGCTTAATGAGCAAACAGTATTTGACTGTATTATACTGACTGAAGATGCAAGACCTTTACAGAATCATTCAATAAATAAAAATCTGGAGTGGCCTACACTCTACTTTACTATAAGTAACTTAATGTCAAATTTCTTGAGTATATAAAACATAACGTCTCATTTAAGCATAACGTAAACATCTAAATGGGATATAATTATTAGCCTATCATTCCTGAGGTAGTACAGATAGTGATTGAAGGACATATCATTTTATAAGCTTATTTTTGTACATCACAAATAATTTATTATTTGCAAATAATTGCGTTAGTATAACTACAGCAGTAATAACATTTTTGAAAAACCAAAGTGAACATTTCTTGAAACGATTTATTCTCCTACAAGAGAATGGCTTTCGTTCAAACAGCCAGTAGATTTCTTACATCGTTTACTTGACATCCTTCTACATTGAATATTAAAGTAAAATTTTAAAATTTAAAACAGGAAAATACCCTTTTTTTCTCTGAAAAACATCTTAAACTGCGAAGAAAATTTTGTTTTAAGGTGATTTGTTAATTAAAGATGTACGATAATTACATTTATTAATCTCTAAACGAAAGATTCAGATTATGAATTATCATTTACATTTTTGGTCTTTTATAGAATTATCATACTGGGAATTTTAATCTTTAAAATAATAATAATAATAAGCTTCTTAGTATTTAATAAGATCATTTTCCTTCCCCTTTGTCAAATAACATATATACGAATTTTTTCTGAGTGAGTGTTATCATTTTCCTGCACAATATTATTCCTCTTACATCTCATACAATTCAATAAACAATTTAAACTATTCCTTTATAAAATCAATTTTATCTCAGTGGATTCGCTCAAAAAATTTCTAAGTCAATGTAAACAATGTAAAAAAATACAAAAAATTCGACAAGTATAGCAGGTGATCTCTTAGTCTAGGGTAAACAAAGAGTTTTTATATCGTTATTGCTCTTTCCCGTAATTGAAACTTCATGATTTTTTTTTTGTGAATTGCTAATTTTTTGTTCCATTTTTGGTCAAATTTTCATTATTTTTTATTCAGCCGTTTAGCGTCAAAAAAACATTTTCTGAAAACAGAAATCGTACTGTAACGCCCCATTAGCGAATGTAATTTTGAAAAAAAATATCTCTACTCATTCTACACATAATGTTCTATTTATAGGCATAGTTTCATTCTTGTCCGTCAAACAGTATGGCTTGTATCGCTCTCACAAGGTTTGAGATTGAATTATAAGTCAAAATTTGTACATTATATTGAAAAAAAAATATTTCCTGTTGTTTTAAAATTCTGAATATATTTTTCGTTTGTTTCATTTGTAACCTCAAAGATAATGTCAAAATTTCAAAACTCTAGGGTTATCAGTTTAGGAGAAATAAATGTTTAAAAAAAAAACGGTTTTTGGCAAAAAAAGTGACTTTCCCATCATGCATAATTCTTCCCAAACAACAGGGATCTTCGTCTAAACGGGGCCCATTTTTGTGTAAAATATCAACTTGATCCATCAAAGATTCTGGACCGTAGCGTGGTAACAAGCAATGCTAACACACTCACCCACCCACCCACCCACCCACACACACACAGACATCATCGTAAAAACGTCATAAAACGACTTCTGGGACCTCAAAACATGTAATTCCGTCAAAATCTCGAGATCAAATTTTTTCACGATCACTATACTTTACTTATAGTAAAGTAAAAATGTCATACAAACCTTTGTTTAAAGTGTATAATACTTGAAGTACTTCTGATGATCTGACTCAAAAAGACTCTCCGAGAATAAAAATTTATTTATGATTTATATCTTATTAAATTAATATATTTGTTTTACATTATTATGTTATAATTAATATTTCCACAGTTTAAATTTGGTGGTGATTAATGAACATGTTTACTATCAGATATTAAGGAGTGGAATTAAGAGGTGTTCCATTCTCTTTTGAGAATGACTGAATTAAAGTACATCTCAATTGAATAGATCATGACGTGGCTTGGTAAATTATGTATTTGTATATTTCATGAATTATGTTATGTATAAACGAATGAACTAATTCATTGATGAGTTAATACGTACTTTATCCTTCGTGACGTAAATCCTATTTTACCGTTACAAGTAATATATTTCCGTATGCTCTATTGAATTTAGTCATTAATTGCACTTAAATTAGCACATCAATGATATTAATGTATACGATTAATGTTAAAAAAGTGCAAAAAAAAATAATTTCAATGACGCAAAGTTCTAAAATAAAGATAAAAAAATTCGTGTGAAACTCCAGGGTTTTAATATACATTTCAAAGAAAAATATAATTATATTACAAAAAAATTATATCTCAATTGGTATGTAAATTGGTTGATAAATATTCAGATATACAACAATTGGTTAATATTTAAGTTTGTATATCCACCAGTCAGACAATTTAAGTGCAAACAACTCTTTTTTTATAACTAATCAAGGTAGTTGATAATATTATATAATAAAAGAAGTTGCGGTACCATATCTATATTTCCATTTATATGGAAGAAGTCATAATTACTATCAAATAGTATTTATTATCTAATTAGCGCTAAATTGAGTTGAATATGTTTATCAACTTAATAAAACATTTTTAGAAGTAGAAAAAGAACAACTTCTACACGAATTACACCCCACTGAATTTAAATCTATCTAAACTGACCGATCAATACAAATTTATCCAAACTTTCCCTAAAGAAGAGCAATATTAATATCAGTACTTCACTAACGGTTTTCTCTCAACACTAGCAGTAACTTTAATAAGAAATTCTGTGATTATCATTGTTTTTGTTTTTGAGATATCCTGATCACACTGTGGACGGAGTCGATGATGAATCCAATTTTATAAAAAGTTGTTAATAATAGGTTAATAGGCGTTTCGACCGTCTCTCAGAATCTATATAGACTGTTGGGATTGAAAGTCCGGGAGCAGGTTGACTTCTATTGGCCGTGTCTTCGTGGAGCAGAAAAGCTGGCTTGAGATGATCTATGGAGACTTCATCGGGGACCACTGCAGAACTCGAAATAGTCCACCATAGGCGGGTTAGAGAGAGCTGCGGACATCATCATACCGTACAAAAACATGTGTGCATGACCCCAAGACAGGATGAATAAATATTTTTCGAGAAGGTGGATGTGGAATGACAACGGGCTTGACTTCTTTAAAGCCTCTTGGAGACGCTTGACAAAAGTCAGTCAGTCAAGAACTGGATTTGCCTGATCTAAGAAATCTGAGGGTTAACGAATAACCCATAATAAACGCGAGTTTGGCCGAAGAGGAGTCACTCTCGGGTATAATGTAAGACCAAAGGCACATTAAAAGGATGTATAGTTTAATGGGTAGTCAGTCATTACACATACAGGCCTTTAAAGCTGCCTTCAACACTCGGTGTCACCTCTCAACTTTGCCGTTGGTAGTAGGATGTGTGCGGATGTGTTGAACACCAACAAACACACACACACACATGCACTCTTCCAAAAACAAAAAAAATTAAGAAATATATTTTATTAAACGTAAGAGAACTTAAAGAGTGTATTTTGATTGAAGCACACATAATTGAAATTTGGAACTGAACATATTTCTGAGATAACTCAGTGTTTCTTATTAAAAACCCCTCATATAGGGAGGGAAACGGAAGTAGAAAAAGAGACAGTGACTTTGAGTGCATGAGTGTGTGTGAGTGTATATGTTTGTCAGAGAAAAAGAGACAGAGGGTGAGAGACAGTCAGAAAGGGAGAGAGTGAGAGAAAGTGAGAGAGGGAGAAAGTGAGCGAAGGAAAGATTGAGATAGTTAGAGAGAGTGAAATGAGAGTGATAGAGTGGTAGAGAGAGTGTGAGGGAGTGAGAGAGAGCGAATATTTTTAAGTTATAGTTCTTTATATTGATCAGTTATAACAAAATCATTTCAATTGATTGAAAAGCGATATTTCAATATCGCTTTTTTTACTTACTACGATGTTCCTCTGTAGTTGAACTTCTACACTAACATCTTCCACTTTATATATAAGCTGTCCATATTGATATTACTACAATATTTAATTATGCGACAATTTTAAAGCCTTCATTCAATTTGATCCAATAGTTTAATGCTAACAACATATAAATTACTTTCTCTTTAAATATAGACCTAATTAAGTGTTGAGAGGGAACATAAACAATTATTCCTAGAGTACACTTCTTGGAAACCTATCAAACTTGATTAAATTAGCCATAGAGGAATAGGTTTAAATCCTTTATAACTGACGGTTGGTGATGGTTACTAAATTTCTGTTTAAATGTACATTATGTAAAAAATATATGTCTTTTAGGAATAAATATGTTAATATATATATTATATGATAATATTTTTATAACGGCCTCTAATATACAAAGAGTGATTTTTATCCTGTATACAGCAGTTTTCCAATTCAGAGTAATAGGTTATATAACTTTTAGTATTTATTGATAACAGTATCCACCGTGAAATAGAAACAAAATTAACGTTTATCAGGATTCGGTCAGTCCAACAGGTTCAAATTAAACTCTCATTGCCAACGTATGTTTTTATTTGAAACCTTAGCTCCAAAGTATACTCATTTATCTGAAAAGTGGCCACTAAGAATGGTAATAATAAAAAATTTCAATTTTTTTTACCAACAACCTGCCGAAATCTTACTTAAATTCGAACATAATTAGTTACAAGACGAGTTCCTCACTTGCAGTGTGACTTTAAGACATATGCTTGTAAATATATACTCTGACTACTCCCTACACAATGACTATAGTAAATTTTAAAATTTTCAGGTTTTGCAGTTGAAGGAGTATAATATCTTGCTTCAGTTAACCACTTGACCAAATAATTAACGAAAACCCTAAACAACCTATTCTCACGATTAGTAAATATAATGATGATCTGTACTGACAAACCAGTGGAATTTATTGAAGAAGCAAAAAAAACTTTTGCTTTTAAATTAGTAAACATTTCATTCTCTTGACCTTAAATTTCAGTGTTGTTAAGAAGCCTTTATTTTTTGTAAATAGTCTGAGTCGTAATTAGTTTTAGGAAGCCCTATGACCAAGGCGTGGATTGGATCTGACCATTGAGCCGTAAGATTGGCATTCCTAACCTTAGGAATCTAAAGGGTTTCCATTCTGAATTGCTACTTTCAAGAAAATTTCATTAGTTTTCAATAAAAAAATCAATTCCAAATATCAAGTCTCACAAGATAAAATGAATTTGTATGTTATTTTACTCCAAGAAATATATATATTTTTTTAAATGAAATTTGATTCTTGTTTTCTAGTTATGTTAAAGCACTTGTAACTTAAAAACTTCTCAAACGTAGCCAGTCTTCTTCTTCTTTTTTTTTTTTGGTTAAATAGACATGGAAGTTAATTATGAAAAATTGAATTAAACGTTTGATGCTGTGTGAGCCGATTCATTTCTTTGTTAGTATCCCGTATTAAGGAGAAAGTCAACAATGTGCAACGTTGAGTTGAGAAATTTATAAATTAATCTATTTCAAGAATCATAACTTATTTTAGATTTGGTAGTAATTACTTTTTTTAGTCAAAAAGTTTGGTCTTAACTTCAAATGTTATTTTTTTTGGGTTCTACGATTCAATATATAATATTCATGGTGTTTTCCGGTCATTCTTGAATTGCACATAATATAAGTTGGGGAAAAGCTGTCAAGTAGCCTTTTTAATGAAACAAATGCACTGATTTCTCTCAAACTTATTTTTTAAAATACTTTCTTACATTCGCTAGTGTCAGCACAGAATATTTACCTTCAAGTTCAAGAATAAGAAAACATAAACTCAATTCTATATTTGGCAATATTCAGAAAGAGTCAATCATTGTTGTTTTGTCAATCCATCATAATTCGTAAAGGTTGAAATCATCTTTTTCACATATTTATTTACAAAAATAAATTTACTGATAAACTGTATCAGCCAACACCCTTAACTGTTTATGCAGAAGTGTAGAAATTTAAAAATACTAATGAGTATAATAAATATCTCTGATAAGGAACTAATTCCAAAAAAAAAATCGTATTAATTCTAAAGTAGTTCAATCAGTTATATGAGGTATTTACTCATTATAGGATAAAAAAGTCAATGAAATAGTTTCCACATATACAAGTTTAATAAACTAAACAACGCATTTCAAATTCGTAGTGTTCTTCTTCAGGCGTGAAACTAAGTATGATGTCAGTTGCACAACTGAATCTGAAACTTGGTTTTATGCCTGAAGAAGAACACTTTGTATGTGTTTGAAGCACGTTATTTAGATTATTAAACTTCTGTATGTGGAGATTATTGTATTAACTTTTTACCCTTCAATCAATCGCTTAGTGTTTTTTTAAGGTCAAATGTATTTAAGGTATATTTATACTGATCTAGGCTTTTATATAATTTTTATTTATTTCTTGGATCTTTAATTTAATAATAATTAAATTTTATTATTATTTATTATTTATTATATTATTATTATGATTTAATAATTAAATTATATTTAAGAAAAATATTTTTTTTCTTCATCAATTAATAAACATACATAGAAAAATTTGAACCATTCAAAAAAAGCAATAATACATTCAAAATACAAAACCTATTAAGTTAACTAACCACTATGATTCTATAAAACATACTGTCACTTATATGTTTAAGTAAAGTGTTTTGAATATTTAGAATAATATACATTCACAGCATACTATGAGTTATAGCTTGAAGCAGTGTTTACTTATTTTAACTACCTGAATATTACCACATATCTTTACACACACACACACACGCACACACACATACGCACTCACGCACACGCAGACACACACGCACACACACACACACGCACGCACGCACGCACTCACGCACACGCATGCACACACACACACACACACACACACACCCACACACATATACACACGTTACCATGTAAGTCTACTTGTTACCTCTGTAAGTCTAGTTGTAAGGTAATAAAACAATAAACAAAATACAGACTATTTAAATAAAACAAATATAAATAAAATCACAAAAAACCCTCAAATGTGATTTAACAGTAACAGCTTGTCTTTAAAACTGTCGATTGGAAGTCGCAGTGTTGGACATGATGCTACATAGATTACACTTTTTATGCGAGAGGTGGACAATAAACTATTTCGTCTTAATTTGAGTACCATCAGTTTAATAATTAGAACAAAAAATAAAATTAATAATCACAGCCCTGTGAAAAATAACTAAGATCTGTAAATTTACAAAGCCTCTACTTTCTGAGGAGTAGGATTCTATATTCTTGTAGTAGAATCGATGTGAGTGTAGTTCATGTCAATCGATGTAGTGGGAAAAACAGCACTCATTCTTAAGTCTTTACTTCATTTTTATTGATGTTGTTGTTCAACGTCTTGTTGCCTTCGCATTTTTTTCGTGAAGTGCAAATCATTATCATTAATGATTACTTATAAAGGCATATTATGTTATTTTAACCATATCGTAAAACGTTATCTAACAATACATTTATGAATATCGAATATAGTTCGTATATAGTTTCAAGAAATCTAAAGAACAATCCCTCGTTTCTGTAAATTCGTCTCATTAAGTGCTTCTGAAGAAGTCTATGGCTTCTAGGAGCTCGTTTACATCCGGGCATCACCTTGAACTGTATTCTGAGATTTTTTTTGTATTCGTAAGTTAATCCGCATAATTATAAATAAAATTTATTTTAATTTGATAATTATTTTATAATTTATTAATTAACACTTATTTGTCGAATTAAATGTTATTATTACAAAAAGTCTTTTTCGTTATTTTTCTTCAGCTGTTTCTATTAACATTTTTCGTTTTCGTTATGGCCAACCTGTAAAACCTAGAATATTACTGGCCAGTAAAACGACCAGCTGGAATATTTCACTGCAGGAAGACCATAAAAAAACGGTTTATCCTGCTAGTTCAGACTGAGTCCCTCTTGCTTTTGTAACTATAACTTACGATTTAATCCATCTTCTTCAGATCAGTGACAACAACTTCATTTATTATTATTATTATAAAAAGTCAATCACGGTCAAAATATTAATGATTGGATTTGAATTGGAATTGATTGGAACCTTCTTCTTTTTTATCATATTTGCTTTGACTTTCCAATTTAGCATTGCCTGATGTAATGATAAAATATCTGCTTCACATCTTCGAATTTAGAACGGTACAGACTAGAAGTGGTGACAGTAATCACACACTGAGGAGTTCATTGATTTGTCTTTAACGTCAACCACAGGGTTTAGTTTTGATTTCGTTTACACAGTGGTGTTTGAGTCCTGACTAACCATGTGTATTTCTGACATTTGGTTGTCTTTAAAAGTGCAACCATTGATACCCTTATTATAAAATATAATAATACAGTAAAATCTCACCGTACGAGTTTAATTCGTTCCCAGGCCGATCTGGTATTGCAGTTTACTCGTATTACGAAGTAATTATTTGCATTGAAAATAAATAATAAATTTATATAAATCAAAAGAAAGGTCTTGACTATAAGTTGCTTATAACTGACTCATTTCAAGTTATCTTTACGTTTCATACATTAGAGAAACCTAAATCCATTCTTAGAAAAATTTCAGTCAGTTCGTCGGTTTTTCCGCAATTTTTTGTCACAAGTGAACTTAGCCACTATAAGACATAGCAAGCTGAAATTTCTGATAGTTTTTTTTGTGTGTATAACTTAAAATTTAAGTTTTTAATGGATTGGAAATTCAACGTAAAATTGAAGTTATGAACTTTTAAAGCACAAACTTTTGTCACAAGTAAATTCAGCCTCTATGAGACATAGCGAGCTGAAACTTTGACACTAGATTTGTGTATTTCTAACTTAAAATATAAGTTTTGAATGAAAGTTATGAACTTTTAAGCCGTGTTTGGCTAGCTACATGGACATGTTTATTTTATACAGGTAGAGCAAAGTAGGTATTGTTAATTGATTTTAATTTCATTTGCAAATTACATTTTGTTCAAGTTCCCAACAAAAGCATATTGACAAGTTGTTTCCCAGTGTTCAAGATCTACTATCTATTCGGAATAAATGGGTTTATGCATGAGCAATTCTCAACCCCAACTACTGAACAGGGAGGAAAAATCAACGAACAAGTTCTTATCCTATATAGAGCAGAAAAAAGAACTTGCAAGTCAGTAAATAGAATGATAAGTGATGAGGAAGCAGTTCATTATTTAAATGACATTCTTGACTCCGTGACTGCTCTCGGTCTGCGTTCTCATGACTAAAAACTTAAAGTAGGAGCACCAATCAAGCTGCAATTTACTAGCAGTAATAAATTTCGTATTACGAGACTTGAGTGCCCCAAAAATGTGCAACGGGACACGACTCTGAGTCCGTGCTCTGTACAGATATTCCATAGAGGCGGGCATCATGACTGGGTGTCGTACTGGAGACTCTGTGTGTATACCACGCATACCATTGATTTCGAGCCAGAATCTGTTTCCATTCAAACGATTGCAATGTCCCGTCAGCGCCTGTTTTGCAATGATAGTAACGAAGTAACAAGGGGAAACTCTATCTACCGCAGGAATTGAAGTGACTAAAACCAATTTTTTCTCTCATGGCCAATTGTAGTTTACTTACTTAAGAGTCAGGGGTTCCAACTTTTTGTTCTTCCATTAACCTGAAGGAGAGACAGCTAATGTGGTGTATTCACAGGCGTTTACTTAACACTGTGCTAATAAAGATATTTTCTTCTATTCTGTATTTTCTAATAATATTTTGGAATACCAAGTATCATCTCCGAATTTTTTAAAAGTACCCGTCAAAGACGAGCACGTTTGCTAGTATGAAAATAAATAATCTGTTTCCCAGTATGCCTGTTTTTAAGTTTATTTTTCAAACAGAAATGATAATTTAGAAAAAATAAACAATACTGTAAATGTAATATGGGTATTAAAAAAAAATATGTAACAAATAATCATGTTATATTAATCTACTAAACTTAAAATAGAGACCATCTAGATTTGAGGAAGACAGTTACTCGAACTACAAATTTTTACTGCTCGTAAGAGGCAAAAATTCTCAGAAATGGCCGCTCGTAATGCGAATTGCTCTTACAATGAGGCACTCGTACTACGAGGTCCTACTAGATAATTAATAATTACTATTAAGTAATAATAATAGTGAAAATGATTTAATAAATAAAATATATTTTTATCATTAACAATTGTTAATTTTAAATAATTTTATCAAGTATTTATGCTATTATTTTGTCATCTTTGTTATGGGTAAGTGTCCTACCTGAAATGTAAGTGCAAATAATAATGTAAAGAGTAGCTTATTATATTTTGGTTTTATCGATTTGATATGTTGGTTGGAATATGTGGAAAGTCGACGGGATGGAGACCAACCGAAAGGGTTGACACTGAAGCTGTCCCGTGACCTAGGGTCAAGGCACCAAATGGGAAACTGAGACCCTCTTTTTTAATGTTAATTTGTGGCAGTGCGCCGAAGAGAACCCTTTAACAGCACCTGGTCAGTCCTTATTGAATAAAAATACTGTGTCCGGTTTGGCGATCAGTCGGGTCTTTCAGAAGGCCCTCTTCCTCCCCTATCGACTGCATGAATATAAAAATAACGGTCATCTCGGACAATGGGACAGGAGTCTGGAACTAGTGCACAAGGGAGCCCAACTGTCATACGCCAGCCTCTTCCAAATAACTTCATGAATCACAATAATAGTTTACTGGTTAGTATTAGAGGCAGGTGCCTCGAGAATAGCCGATGTAAAAAAGTAACATTAACATTTATAATATGAAAAACTCATCCTAAGTACAGGTGTACTGGGGCCTGCGTCATTTCGAGTTCAGTCGATCTCGATTATATGTCGCCTTTTAAAAAAAAAATATGAAAAAATAAAAAAAAAATGAAAACAAAGTTTAATCAGATATTCAACTTTACGATTGTCTGTTACAAATATTGGAATCATAATATCATTAGAAAACCATTATAATCAGGAATCACAATTATACTCACAGAGGGTATTTTATCACACTACTGAGTAGCTGCAGGAGAATGGATGTTTATCCTTTCATTTCACATTACAGAATTATCTCTTTATTTCAAAAATAGGAGATCATTTGAGGAGCGTAAAATGATTTGTCGTCAAAGACAGGCACGTTTGCAAGTATGAAAATAAATAATCCGTTCCCCAAAATGCCTGTTTTAAGTTTATTTTTCATACAGAAATATGCAATTAAAAAAAATAAACAATATGGCACATGTAATATGAATAATGACACTGTATATAAGAAATGATCATGTTTTATTAATCTACTAAACTTAAAATTGAGACTATCTAGATTTGAGGGAGACAGTTACTGGTACAGCAAACTTTTACTGGTCGTATGAGACGAAAATTCTTACGATTGGCTGTTCGTAAAACAAACTGCCTTTCGTAAGAGATAATAACGCTGCAAACAAGTATCACCAACAAAATTTGTTAAAAAATAATAAATTCTGCTCCAATACTATATCCATAACTCTTTCTCGGCACCATTCAGTATTAAATCTTAAAGTAATTTGCTTTCAGCTAACAATATATTGTTAGTTGTCTTATATTATTGAAAATTGCTTTCATAAATAATATATTATGTAGAACTAGGTAGTGTTAATTTCGGTTTAGCCTAGGCTATCCTAGACATCAGCAGATTCTACTTAAGTCGCCTCTCCTGGTCCCCTTTAGCGACGTTCAGTGATTTATACCTCTATTTTAATAACCATGCTCATCAAATTTAATATTTATATAATTTATAAATTATACGTACCGTGTCAATAGCTGTACGCTGTTTTAGTGTCTTTATATTCAAAAATATTATAGCATAAATAAAAAGGAACCAGCTCACTCTTTTCCAAATAATTTCAAATTCGTGTGAGGGGTTTGCTGAAATTTAATGAACTAAAGTCATTTTTAAATTAATTTCCTTATTTTTAGAACTATAAAGTATGTTTTAATAAATAGTAGCAAATAATAAAAAAATTAGTAATGGCTTAGGATTTTTATAGAAAACCCAAGTTTTTTTATAATGAAAAGAACACTTTTGTTTGGAATATAATTATAACTTTTTCTACATTTGCAATCATAATATTTGTAATATTTGCTGTAATAGTAATTACAAAAGTAATCCCTATGAACTAATTAGTCCGTCGTAGTTAGTAACTATTACAAAGTTATTACAAACTTTTAATTACGGAGTCTTCTATGTAGTATTCACTCGTGCTTTGTATTTATAAAGATTTAACATAAATAAGATCTTATAAAGGTAACATTTTGTTGTGGAAATCTAGCGTATTTCTTTTATAAGCTTATTGTAAAAAAGTAAAAGTTTCTTGCTGTCATTTCTACATTTTCAATGCGTCAAAATAAACCTGCAAAGAACACTAAGTGCTCGAAAAGCGTCGTTTTATTAAGGAAATACCAGTAGTAAAATTATTTGAACACCAATAGACACCGTGTTTCATAGGTTCATTAGACAGACACATTCATTTCTTTACAGTCGTTTATATAAGGTATTCAGTTAAAATTCTTGAAAATTTACCAATAAAAGCGATTTTTGTTCAATAAAATTATTGACTGTTTTAAAATTATTTAAAATTAATATTTCGCAATCACACGATATTCTTACATATTATAGTCTTACTTTTAATCAGAATTATATCAAACTATTTTTTTTCCTACCAGGGCAAGCCCGCGAATGTTTACAAAGGTTTTGTAAGGCAAATTGAAATATTGGTTACAACTGCTGGTAAAATTTTATTTTATGATTGTCATCGAAAATCTATTCTTAAGAATCTTGAAATTTCTATTTAAAAAAAAAACCCTTAATTTTGTCACTTAAGGACGACAAGTCTGCGATGATGGACATCCGTAATCATATTTTTATAAATTGGAGAGAAATTAACAGACTTGTGAATTTTTTTGGTGATTGCAAGTTTAGAATTAGCATTCTTCACCGGTGTTTCAAGATCAAGTCATAGACAATCTGAATATAGAGTGCAAGTAATACATTTTAATCATTAGAATATTATGTTATTGTTTTTGTTTCGAAACCTGGAACAAATGCTGTATTAAATTAATAAGATCAGTAAATTTGTAATAGTTCTGAATCATATGTTCCATTAAAAGGTAAACACAACTGTACATTTATTTCGGAAAATTATTCATTTTTTAGATTTCATTTCTAAAATGTTGGAAAACATTGATTATAGCTTTATAATTATAGTATTAATTGAAATGACTTCTGGTAATTTTCGGTGATTGAAAGTTGAATACGAGTTGTATTCATTAAATTACACTGAGGGGGCTTCTGAGTAGAGAAAGGTATTGTAAAAGGTCATCATTGACTGATTTTCGTCATTCACCTGCTCAGCCCTAGGGTAATAAGGGCTCTAATTGGCACATAGAAGAGGGAGAACAAACACAAGCATGCTTGCCCACTGGTCAGCACACTAAAACGGCTTTCTTAAAGTGTTAATCAAAAACCCCTACAGAATATGAATGCTTTCAGGTAACTAAAGGACTAATTTAATTTTAATGAGCATACTTGAAGGCTTATATCAACAAAAGCCTTCATGATAATTATGTAAAAAGTGACTATAAAAAGAAACAAATCATATTCAGAATAACTCTTTATTCTTTTCAGTATCCATTTTATTTCAAAGGATTAGTATACATGCAGGACGTCATATGCTTATGAATCGGATTCAAAGTCAGACGCAATCCGTTCTATGTTAGTCACAACACTGTGTATGACAAATAACAACTCTTTAATCCCAACTGAAATAACTTTCTTGCACATTTTTTAGGCTATACCAATTGAAGTACCGAACGCTTTAGATTTAGCAGTTATCTTGGTTGTATTTTCTCTGGGAGATACAAAATCATATTTGTATATGATAATTATATGATATGATTCTGATAGAAGAATAAAGCTGCTGTTTCAGAGCCACAAAAAAAATATTACAATCTGAGCAGGTGTAAATCTATCCAGTAATGTGGCTGTCTAAGATAAAAAACACATGAACATAAGATATAAGCTACCGAGAATTCAGTTACACACATAGGCTGCAGTAAACACCTTATCCTGAATGGCTATCTACTACGTGTTCGCCAAGTGAGAGATTGACTGAAAAGGGTAGTAAATTGTCCTTTAAACTTTTGCTGGAAATGGGTCTAGGGTACCTGAACTAGGATATGAAGTTCTCATTGAAGAACTAAAGTCAGAAGCTTCACTGTCTTTCGTGTTGTTTTGAAATCAACAGATGTTGAACTAAGGCAAGAACTAGAGTCAGAAGCATAATTGTCTTATGTGTTGTTTCGAAAACAACAGACAGTAAACTAAAGCACTGAAGCCTCTACTATGTTGGTATGGATCCCTTCTAGAGTGAATGCCAGTATTTGCCTTTAGAAGAGCTTCAACTAAGCTAACACGGTTTACTCCTTAAGAAAGAAAGACCGTTCTCAATGATCAGCAACACCTCTTATGTCAAAACAAATATCAGTTACATAACTAGCACAAATGTTGGCATTTGATCATCAGGAATCCTATATATGTTAGTAAGTTAATTCTTCAACATCTAATCCAGGAAGCAAGTCGTTAAGGTAAGGTACGGTTGGGAATGGTCAGTATACACCCCATAACTCAGTCCTGGGATTACTTCCCCTAATTGAATAGGGATCACATATGGTCACTCGATTTTCCATTAAACCTTTAGTAATATTGTTTGTCTTCGTCCTTTGAACCAATTGTAATCCTAATAAATATTTATATAATTGTACTAGTAATTAATACTTATTATATTTTTATAACAATAATTATCAAAACATAATTGAATTTATATTTATATTTAATTTATGTGTGAGGAAGTTCCACATATCCATTAATTGTTTGTTCATGTCCATCCATTAATACTAGGATTCAATGGATTAAATCGCAGATAGTACGTATTACACGTGGACACACACACACTTGTACATATTGTTTAAGTTAGCAGCAGCTTCTGCACTCAAAAATTTAGCGGTTTTGGCCTCAATCTTTCGGCGAATTTTTCTTTTACCTGACTGAAGGTGCCATAACATCTATCCAAGTGACGTAATAGTACTTTAAAGTACACGACCTTTAAACCATTGAAATATTAGTCATCATCAGGTAGAACATAGGTCTAATGCTTATATAGCCATCCTGGTAAAGCCTGCTTCTGGTTGGCTAAATGGAGTGATTTTGTAAGCGATTAAGAGTGCAGGTTTCAATTTCCTTTCTTGATCCATTTCATACTTTAGCCTCCTGCTGTTGATATTAAAAATATTTCTTTTCTATGAAGAATAATTGAGGAGTTTTTATTATATATTATGTATATATATATACATATACGGTACTGTTTTCTTGACCACAAAATATTCACAAACACTTTTTCTTTTTTTTGGAGTTTGGTCAGGGTAAATATATGGAATCACCTTTTTGCCAACGTTTCGTCTTTATTTCAAGACATATATTATAGCCCTGAGGATGTCTTGAAATAAAGACGAAACGTTGGCAAAAAGGTGATTCCATATATTTACCCTGACCAAACTCCGAGAAAAAGAAAAAGTGTTTGTGTATATACATATATATATATATATATATATATATATATAATCACCACCAGGTCAACAATGCAGAACTTTCCACATTCAACCAGCCATCCTACAATAGCAGTAACTACAATCGGACGAAGAGGAAACGCAAACAGAACAAACAGAAGAGGAAACATAACAAAACCAATAACACGAAGGGGTCTCTAGGTGAAGAAGTTGGAGTCGAGTGTCACATCATTTAATCAAGAGGGACTGTGCAACCTCTATATCCATTGGTGGAATGACGGAGGCTTCGCTGGGCAGCGGGTAACTGGGACCGCACGCATGAACCTAAAAACTCTACTCTCCTATTTGTCACCATTTCGACGAATTATATTCCTTTCCCCGGACAACTCATAGCAAACAATATATATATATATGATCAAACCACAATAAGAAATCTTTATATATATATACACAATAATCAAAATAACACTTGATGTAATGGATGGATTAATTACCACAGCGAAAGTAATTTGGAAACAATGCTCTATGGCCTTTCGTCAGCACATCTTCTGGGAGCAAGTCAACTAAAAAATAATAAAGACTTGTTAACCTGGTTGACTAAAGTCTCTAGAATTGTTAGTAACCCTGACTGTGTTTAATGATCCTATAATTGAAGAAGTTTTCATCTGTTTGATTATTCCACTAATAAGAAACTAAACCACTAAAGAACCTTTGTGAGAAATTAATAGAACAATACGACTTTATAAATTAGACGAAGTTAATGTTGTATTTTTTGCGGATAAATAATTAAGTGGTGAATATTTAGTTTACATAAGGGCAAGAATTCTTAAATATATTACCTTTATATTTGATATAACAGAAGCAATGCAATGCAGGTAATTTTGAAAACATTAATAAAAAGAACTGATGTAAGTGCCATAAATTTGGGCATTTTTTTGTTTTTTTTTTATAGACTATATATATCTGATTATAGTATATCTGTATTTTGCTGCACTATTCAACTTATGTACTTCAAATATTTCTTCCTTATAATTCCCTATCGTTTAATTACTTTGGTCCTTGACAATAACTCTTAACTAATTAGTATTTCTGATATTATTTTTAAGTCGTTTGCACATTTTCTAACAGAGTACAGTGATTATTTTGCAAAGGCCGTGACACTTTTTACTTATTTTCATTACAACAAAGATCTTTTGTCTGTAAATATAATAAACAAAACTTAGAAATATGAGTTGAACTAGACGTTCATTTATGCCTTATTTTTTTATTTGTATACATATAAATAAACTGAAACACACAAATACACACATGAAAACATAATTTAAAATTAATTTACTATCTATAAAACACTAATTATAATATTAATTTAAAATTTATTAAATAACTGATGTCTGTAAATTAGCAAGTTTCTCATTGTCGGTAATGGAATTATAGAAGTAGTCAAACGTAGGACTAAAGCAGTAATAGTAAATTTTAGCGAAATGTAGTCGTATTAACATGCATCGCCTGAAGTTTTTGTGGTTTAACACTGATAAAGTAATGTAATTTTTTAACTTTACATTCAATGCTTCCATATTTCTCTAATTCTATATATTGGCTAATGAAAGTAGTTTTACTTTTATCATTTCGAATTCAGTAATAATCTATTTTTTTTATTTGTATTTTTTTTGCAGCATAATTTTTGTTTTTCTCTTTTTTATTCCCTAAAAAAAATGTTTTAATTAAAAACCTAAATGTCAACATATGAAAATCTGACTGAGTCCTGATTTTATTTTAGTGTTATATTTATGCATGAGAACGTGTGATAGCAAGAACAATAAAGCAGATAGAGAAAAAACTGTGAAGACTCTGCTCAATATTGTACATCATAAAAAATATTGTCATCAAGTCATGAAGAAAGTTGTCAAATGTTGTCATGAAGAAAACATGTTGATGGCTTAAAATGTATGACATGAATGAACCACCCTTCAGGACATTTTGAATCCTGACGGCTAACGTAATTAGAAGTCAGTTTTGTCTGTATCCACCTTTGAGTTACTAAATGTCCGTATTTGTACATTTCTGTAGCAGTCCTTCCTTAACACACACATTATTGAAAATTGCACCAAACTTTGCTGACACCTGTTTCTTAACAAGTTTCTCAATTTTTCTAAACACTTTATTTACTTCGTTTGCACATATTATTTTTTTCCAACTTTACTTATGATGCACAATCATTTAGTTTAGCTATTGAATGAAAATACTTTTTAACTACTTTACTAATATAGAAAAAGGAAACCTTTGGAAGGAAGGGACATTTTTCAGAAAAGGATCCAGGTTTTCGTGAGGAACTGAAGATTTTTTTAAGCCATTCAAAAGTTCCCAATCACACCGACGAGACCTCACTCCCTTCACACAGAAGTTACATCCCATCTTCTAAAGCCAAGCAGTCAAACGATTTCTTATAAAGATGAGCCTGAAAATTAAAATATCTGTTTTTTTAAGTCGCGTCTATTTTATATTATTTCAATGAGTTCCCTAGCTTGTTCAGAATGGTAATGATTTTGTGGACATAATTTCAACTACATAGTACTTTGATGTAGACAATGGTAAAATAAAGTGTTTAATGACAATCGACAATCAATTTGGTATCATAAAAAGAAAGTTTAATTAAAGTTTAATATTGGGTTTGTGTTTAAATTGAAAATTTAAAAGACAGCCAAAAGAATATTAAACTAAATCTAATGAAATCATATTATGACACGATGCACAACAATAAAGTCATTGTGTTTCCTTTTAATTAAATATCTCCTATAACAGAGATATTTTGAATAATCAACATTTATCTTCAGGGCGTGAATAACTTCTATGGTGAATTTCATAGTTCATTATATATGCAAAGTAAAGACAGTTTTCTTCAAGTTTAAGATAAACTGGTCTCTAATCCTATGGAATGAGTAGCCTCGCGGTTTGTTGTATTTCCTATTTTCCCCCTAAATATTTAAGAGTTGTTTCTGTTTTTAAATTACTATTGATTTTATAATTCTCAGTTTGTGGTAGTTTCTTTCTCTCTTTATAATTTTCGAATGTTTTTTACGATTGTATCTAATATGATCACACCTTGTAATATCATATATATGTCATGTTAAATATCGTTATTTAAGATGATTAACTGAAAAATGTCATAAAAAGCTACAAGTAAAAAGTTGTACTACATCTACGAGGCAAAGTCATCTACAGTCGGTTGTTACATATTACTATAAACTATGTTCTGTAATGTGCACTTACTAAACTTTACCATTATGTAAGCGAAAATTACACATTTATTAAATATTGATCTCAGTAAACGTGTTGAACGAATGAGTTTGTTTCGTTACGACAATATATATACTAAAATTGATGATCAAATATCAGTACATAATAAATGACTGCAAAAAAAAATTGTAAATAATTTCCATATTTTATCCACAATTGTATAGGATTTATTTTTAAAAAAATCTCAAAAACAAAAGTCCATTGAATTTATTTGTTTTGTTTAACACAAAACAGAAAATCAAATTTAGTTCAGAAGATGATCAACAGATGGCTTCATTACCCACTGCTAGTTCAGCAGGCGACCACTAGATGCTACATAAAGCGCTCTTGACTTTAACCGAATTATGATTTTTTTATTATTAACAAGTTTTAATTTATAGCAACATTATATTATAGTTTTAAAAGTTCAAAAGCATATTAAACGATTGATCAAAACATACTGAAACAAAAAAAAAGTTTTAGTGATTTATAACTATACTAATTTGTTTGTTTTTTTTTATTATAAATTAAAATTAATTTTGGACCAACAAAATCTTTACAAAAATTTTAGAGATTGTAAAATATGATAAGCATGTTTATAATTCTTACAAAACAGTAGCATGGATGTATTTGATTTGTAACATTCCCTGTAATGTGCTTTGTAGTAAATTCATTTCTAGTATAGTATTTTATTTATAATGTACTAAATGTTGTATGTATAGTACATTTTGGTAGTAAAGTAAGAGTCTTGAGTTAAGGGAACGTATTAAAAATAATCTTTTGCTTGATTTAATTTTTTTGTTTTTTTAAATGTGAATTATATTTAAATGTTTGTTAAGTTTTTCTAAAAAACAATGATCTTTTTAATGTTCATATCTCTCTGTTTGAAAACTACTACCGCTTGTCGATTTAATAATAGCGATAAAATGTTAGCGGTCTTCGTCAGAGTCAAAAACCCAACTGAAACACTAGATGCAGAAAACTTTTTATACATTTTTTTTTCTATAATTTTTTTTATATATTAAAACAAAGCAGTAATCAGATAAAGGAGTGATATAAATAATATTTGGACATCAGTTTTTGTATCATGATTGTTATTTATCATGAGGTAGTTTTATCTACAAAATAATAATTATATAATTTTGGTATTAAAATGTGCAAAAGTAAATTTAATTTAACCTACAATAAGGGACGTTGTTTTCCGGTACGATCGAAACTGATGTGTTTCCATAATACATAGAAAAACAACAGTAAGTTTCATGATATAGGTAAAGAGTTGCGTGAATGTGCCAGTATATTTGTAGCAGGTTAATTAACTCTCTTCGCAAAGAAGGGAGTATTTTCATCAGTTGTACAACAACAATAATACCCTTATAAAGATCTTGCTGTTTTTTTAGCTCACCTGTAGCAAAACAATGTATCTTGTGGACTCATCTGTCTTAGGCCGTGTTTCTATAATTCCACAATTAACTATAAAAATGAGTAAGAAGAAATGTATAAGACATTTTTTCAATCATTAAAAATAAGATCAATAAGAATCAAGAATAAGATCAATGAATTTATATTAGAAAAGAAGATATATAAAAATATTAGAAAATATTGAGATAAAAATGTTAGTACAATGAAACTTGAGTGGTTTGTAAAACATATAAATTGGGATGCACATAGAAATTAGAAACTTTGAAGAATATAACTTGGGGTATTAAACAAAAACAAATAATATTTGTAAGATAAGATTAAAGTGTGACATATGAGAAAATAAAATAGAAGAATAACGAAAGATAATAGAAAAGTACTGAATATAAAGATGGTAGGATTAGAATAAGACTGAAAAAAAGATGATTCGGTAGTAATTTCTATTGTGCTAACAAGAGATGGTTAGTATTTCTGTTAAAATTAATAATATAACGTATGAAGGTACATGACTAAGATCTTTCAACTTTCAACTCGTTGGGTTTTTGACTCTGACGAAGACAACTTGTTACGGTTGAAAGATTTTAGTCTTCTTTTCCCATTTCATATTGTGTTTTGGTCATGGATTGTTATTTCAGGTGTTTATGTCAAATCTCTTTACATGAAGGTACATATATGTTATTAATAAAGGTTTAATATTATGAATACAAACTTTATAATAGTTTTTAAACTGAAAAACCAAGTATTATTTTTGATGGAGTATTAAATTTTCGAAAAATTATATTACATATTCTATATGACATTAAAAAATATTTGTTTTAAATGCATACACCAATTTTTCAACCCTATATTAAAAAAATTTGAAAAGTCGATAGAATTGTTTAATTATTAAAAAATGATAATATAGTTGAATTTGACAGATGACGCTGTTGCAAAGTACCCAGGGTTAGCTGGCGCTGTTGTTGATTGGACCAAAAGGGAAATCACACAATACCTATAGACATCAGTGAGCAGAGGATGCAATCACTCCACCTGGTCCTTTGTCTCTTCAACAAACACTCGCACCTATGCTTTGATTTACACATTTTTTATACTATTACAACTAAAATAAACAAATATCTTTTAAAATTATATATACTAATAAATATTACTAATATAAACTTAAATAAATAATTTTATTTTTAAACAAAAATTAGAGCATATTATCAGAATTAATTTGTTTGCTTTTAAATAATTTTTTTAAACAATTTTTTTTTATTTTAAATAGGAAAATTATAGAAATATTGAAAAAGAAAGGCCATAATTTTAAAATTATTATGGAATCTTTTTACGAAAATTTGTGAGTTATTTCGTTTACATTTTCATTTTCGTTACTATTTTGATTTATATAAATTTTGCAAATTTTTGAGCGCTGTTTCTACAATGGCTGTTTTATTAGTGTTATTAGAAACTTTGGGTATTGTTCAAGCATGAGAAAAATATGTTTTCTTTATGTCAAAAAAGCTTCTAAATTAAAGCCAATTCCCCTGTCATTTAATATACTTAAAATTTTGAATTTGATTTTGCCTTACTGCAGATATTTTATGAGATTATATATTGAAAGAGTAATATTAAACTAAAAATAATAACTATTAGGTTCTATCTGTAATATTGTGAACAGTAATGACACATGAGATAAAGCACATTCTTGCATTTTACAGTCTGGCGTAGATGTTTATTACAGTTGAAAGATCTTTTTCTTTTTTCTCATTTCTTATTGAGGCTTGAAATCTGATAGAGTGAGATGTATATTATAGTAGTAAATCAACAGGGTTAGTTACAAAAATTTAGTTAACCAAAAATAAATGTTCTATAGTCTTAAACAAAAATCTTTGGTTTGCATCTTTTGTTGACTTATTCAATAAATTATAACTAATATATTGATGTTTTAATCTATATACTATAGAATGGATTAAAACAATTTAATGCAAAAACAACTAGTGTAGGTGTACAATCTACCAAAACTGTAATTGCAACGACTAAATACTGTTCTGAGTAGTTGTTCAGTCGTCATTGTTAATGCCATTATTTCTGAAAAGCCAAAACTCTACGTAGTGAGAATTTTAAAATGGGAAAACATGCAGATGATTTTGTTTTCCATCTTCTGTATATAGAAGCAATAAGCAATATACGAGGTAAGAAAGCATTGCTTCTTATATTTTAACATAAAATAGATTACTATAATAATTGATGTTATTGTCTATGAGTTCACGTTACATGTTCAAACCAGTTTGTAAAATATGAGTACGAGGTGTGATAAAAAAAGTAAAGTGACTTTCTGAATTTGCTTGATGAAAGTAATTTATTTTTTTTCAGGTTATATATAATGTAACCCACAAGTATTGGTATTAAGTTCTTCCTGTTTGTCCTATGTATATTTATCTATGAATAGATAAATACCTATATATATTTATTGTAATATGTTTATTGTAATATTTATTTAAATATTGTAATATATATTACAAAATTTATTGATATTCAATTTATAATTTTAAAAAAGAAGATAATATATATAAAAGTTATTATATGACAATTAGTTTTATATTTGGTTGTGTTAGGTATGATTTGTTTTATTGAATAATTAGTTTTAATATATCTTATTAAATTTTATTTCCTATTAAATTAGCAAATTTTCTGGTAGCTTGCTTGTTTATTTCACTGACACGTCTTTATTTGTGTTGGAAGTTTTTACAGTAACTTTCTTTGTTTTTCTACATTTTAAAATTTTATACATATAACCTGCATTGCACCCATAGATAGTGACTATCATACCGAGCTGGTATGATTTTTAATCCCTTAGTCATAATATTTTGCTTAAACACTTGATAGACAGGTTATATGGGACCATAGTTTAAACAAAGTCCCAGTGGATTTTTGAAAATTGAGAGTCAATAACAAGCAATAGGCGAGGTAAGGAGGCATTACTTCTTATATTTTAATATAGAGTAGATTTACTATAAGCATTATTACTGGAGCTGGTACTATAAAAGCCATTTTGTAGCCATTTAATAAGTGCATGAATTGGTAAATTGTTATACTAGGGTATTGTTTAAGGTCAATTAAATTTCAATGATTTGAATGTGATGTTGGGTGGATAAGGGAAGAATCACTTACAAATGTCTGCGAGAGTTCGCAGAGATTTATGACGAATACAATGTTTTGTTTAGCTTTGCTGTGAGAGAGTGTCAAAATTGATAAAGAGATGGGTGAGATTTAGTGGGTGGTTTGTAGGTTGTGCCTTGGGCCTCTGCAGGGTCTGGTCAAACAGAATGAAGCCGTCTGCTTTATGCTTCATAGCTGGAGTGCCACTTTCGTCCCCCATGCAAATCTGAAAGCAATAAATTCTTGTCTTGACCGAGTGAATCAGAAGTTTCAGTATGAAACATCACTGCTGCCACGAGAGACACTGACAACCTGGAACCATTGTGTTGAGCTTGCCGGCTCATACGTTAACAGGTCCATCATTCCCTAGCTCTTATCCTGAACAGAGCCAGCCAACAATTCAACATTGGTCAAGACAAGCTTTCTCATTCATAATATGAAATCTTAAAAACAAAAAATATTATACAATCTATAATTAGCTATCAAACAGCAAATTGAAACCAGCGTTATGAATGAATTAAACTACTTATTAATATACCATTCATTAATGTATATCATTTGCTGTGGGATTCTCTTAAAACTCCTTCTCAACACAAAAATCTTGAGTGTTGAACTTTTTCATGGGTTTGGACTCTGACAAAGACCACTTGTTACGGTTGAAACATCTAAGTCTGTTTCCTCATTTTTTATTGTATTTAAAACATTAATTGTTATTTCACGTATTTAATGTGAAATAATGTCATATATATATATATATATATATATATATATATATATATATTATTAGTATATTTAGGAAGCAGTCCTTCATGTATATAGGTTTGGTTAAATAATACGCCATATTTACGGTTGACTAGTTTCCTTGTGTATTTCTCAAGGGATTAATCAAACCTGTATATATATATATATATATATATATATATATATAATAAAATATATATATATATAAAATAAAATAAATTCAAAACAAAGGAAACACACAGAAAGACACAGACATAACTCACATCGATATTTCGACCATCGTCGTCATCAGGAAGAGCGAAGAGCTCTTCGCACCTCCTGATGACGACGATGGTCGAAATATCTATGTGAGTTATGTCTGTGTCTTTCTGTGTGTTTCCTTTGTTTTGAATTTATTTCATTTTAAAAAAGTCCGCTGGACTGTTTCTTTTAATTGTGGTATATATATATATATATATATATATATATATATATATATATATATATATATATATATAGTTGGGGAGCAATCTTTCTTCTATAGAAGTATTGTTGAACACGATGGATTATTTTCTGTCAAGTAGTCTCTTTTTAATTTTTTGAAGCTTCCAATATATAATTTTTGCGTTGTTACACTAACGATTTAAAACTGATGACGCGTTTTGACTGTTAGGTGCAGTCAAGATGTTAGTAAATTAGTAGTTAGTAGCCGGTAGTGAAAGTGTAGGTAGGGTTCTTTAATGTATCCTTCAAAAGGAAAAACAACTCCAAGCTACCTACTGCCTTTCACTCGCTTAACTAACTGATTTTGTTTTTTATAATTTTGTAACTAGGAATAACACAAAAATCACTTATCTGTATATTAAAGTTTAATCTTTCATCTTTGCATAGAAAAATTTCAGGATTTGCAATTTGTTCACATCACTGGTAGAATGTAATAATGTGGTCCCTTCCACTGTTAACTGCCATCTTAGAGGTGTACTATGTATCTCTTCGGAGTACTCAGTAGGAAGGTGTGGGGTCAGGCGTCTCGACAGTCTGGTCGTAGTTATCTTAATGTTCCCAGATGGCAGGGTTCACAGCCCCTGTAGTGCTTGTGTATAAGCGTACCTGTTTACTAGGTTGCAGATCACTCGCGTATTATGGTAGCCTTTAGAATATAAGATCTCCTCCATTCTCTTACGTTTGTAAAAAAAAATCGAGATCGAGGATCTCTTCAGTCTTGAAAGTCTGAACGTTGTTAAAACCCCATGAAAAACCTAGCAAACATGACACCTATTTATATTAGAAATAGGTAAAACCGTCATACCTCGTAAGATGATCATAGAGTCATTGGAGCGCTTTCGGACGTTGTCCATCTTCGATCGCAACAAACCTAATGAGGTGTTATATAGGGAGGTGGTTATCTGTCAAGTCCACTGATATCTTGATATTATTATTTTGATTTTATTTAGTTATATTGATTTTTAGTTTATAGTTATTCTCTAGTTTGGGTATTTTTATATTTTTCAACTTCGTCATCCTGTCTGTCCACTCGTCTTTTTATTTTTATTAGTGATTTACAAAAAATATCGGATTGGTAATTTATTTGTTCATTTATTAATTTACCAGCATTTTTATGTTTTTATATTTCTATCTGTTCAGTCATGTTGAGTCTAGTCCTTTACTGCGCTTTCACCCTTTTAAAATAGCACTCTTCCCTCCCAGTCTTCTCAAACCCTCACCAGATGTTTTCTCCATCTACTGTTTCAGTTGGGTTTTTGACTCTGACGAAGACCGCTTGTTACGGTTGAAAGATCCTAGTCTTGTTTTCCCATTTCATATTGTGGTTTGATCATTGATATATATATAAACACAAGATTTCACGTAAACACGCGAAATAACAATCAATGATCAGTCCACTATAAGTTGGGTTTTTTGACTCTGACAAAGACTGCTTGTTGTGGTTGAAAGATCTTAGTCTTTTTTTTGTGGTTTGATCATATATATATATGTGTGTGTGTACGTACGTATATTGTTAGTACTCTCTGTATTATCTCTGTAGTAGTTCTAATTATTTAAAAGCATATTGATTGCTAAAATTCCTTTCACAAGTAACAACTTAAACACGTGTTTTATTTTTAAAAAAATACCACCGAAATTACCTAAAGTGCCTTAAAATTGATCAAAATGTAGTGTATCAAAAAATCAAAATTCAAGATCAAAAAATTCAATAAACTAAATACTTCTAAAGTATTTATTTAAAAAGTATTATATATTTATTAGTATATTAATAATTTTAAAGATAATATTAAATATTAACATATTTATTATTAATTAATTAATAATATTAACTTTAAATAATATGTTTTGTTTTCTTTCTTAGAATGTGGGTGTGAAGTTGGAAAAAGAGATGTTTAGTAGTAAAATTTGTAGTTCTATAGAAAAGTAGTTGATACCAGAAACGACTGTTATTTATAACTTCCCTTCAGATTGAATTACTATGGCATTAATAACTGTAAAAATTAATACATGTTTGTTTAAATTATTAAATCTGTCTCGGAAGAGTCAATAATAATATTGTGTTACCAAACTAATGATAATAAATCGAATCCATTTGACCTAGTTACTCTACATATACTTAAAAAGAGTTTTAATTAGTTTAATTTTTATTATAATAACATTAATTTATTCATTTTGGGGTAATTAATGGGATGTTGTGACACACTTAACTTATTAAACAAATTTTATTATATTTAATTGAGCTGATTATAAGTAAGCTAAGCGAATAACAAATTCACAAACGAGTATTTTTACAACAGGAATAAATACGGAATTCATTTGAGTTGAAATGAGAAAACTAAACTAAAAATATTTAAATCCAGAGTGAGGTGTGGAGTTAAAAATCAGAGGTGTCATCGGATAATAAAATTGTTATCAAAATTTTATTAAGGAGGGTGTTAAATGCATCGTGATCTAATGTACTGTGAAATAACTGCGGCTCTGATATCAACAAACTCAACTTTTGGAAACAATAAATTGTATTTTTTTTCCCTCTTTAGTCAAATACGATGAAATGGAATATACGGTCAAGTACTAAAATAAAATGTACAAGATGAGGTCCAAGTCGATGAGGCACAGGTACTGCTGAAGAAGGTAACTATAAATACGAACACTTGTAACGAGAACAAAAAATGTACTATACAATAGTTCATTGCAGTTCATCCTTGCAGTCATAGCCCTAAATAGACTCTATACATTTTTTTTATATGGAAAAAAGAACAGTTCAGTAAGCTAAACATGTATATGTATATAGCTCTATTATGTAATCGGGATTTGGTTAATTTTCTAGATTTAAAATCAAACTCACATTGCCGACGTTTCGGTTTTATTTAAAACGTTTTTCATTGGTGGAATTAAAATGTTTGTTTTAATAAACACATGAAGTTTACATTGTTTAAATGAACTAAAAATCTTGACTGGTCAAAACATTCGACTAGACTAATGAGATAACATTACAAGTAAACTCAATAGGGTTGAGGTTCATTTTGATTATTTCATTATTTTGTATCAATAGATTTGCAACTTTATCAATTAGGCACTTCTTGCAGTTGAATCGTATTGTAACGTTCCATGATTACAAATTCAATAGATTAAAACCAAACTATTTAAGAATAATTGATTGTTTCCAATATTGACGTAAAACACATGAAGTGAACAGTTGTGAAGGCTTTTACGATTTTCTGACTGAGATATTTATTGTTACGAACCAATTTCCTTCTATCAGGGAAATGGAATAATCAAGGAATGATAAAGGAATTTTATATATGAATGATATAACCAATATAAGAAATGAGGAAAAGATCAAGATGTTTCAAACATAACAAGCTGCCATCGTCAGAGTCGAAGTTCAACTGGCGATGACCGCTTATTGCGGTTGAAAGATCTTAGTATTTCTTTTACATTTCTTATTGTGATTTGAACATTGATTGTTATTTCATGTGTTTATTATAAAATCTTTTTTTATATATATATAAAACAAGATTTTACATATAACTGCCAAAACGGTCGTAATATTGCAAAGTGAGTCCTTTGTTAAGTTTCTTCCTATGTGTCACAGTTTAGTTTAAGTGTTATCCGTCTTTTTGGATCACATTTTGTTTATCACGTATACATATACTTAGAACATACTGTACCACATAGAAAGAATCATATGAAAGATTCACTTTTCAATATTTCGACCATTATGTCGTCCATAATTAGGAGAAGAAGTGAATTAACGAAGGTACGACAGTCAACTGAAGAACTCACTGGGTGAGGGCTAAAGCAGTGCTGCCACGTTGGTGAAAAATAAAAAAGAACTAAGGAGTGAAGATGAATGAAGTAATTAAAAAATAAATGGGAAGAAAACAGAAGTTAAACGGAATATATGAATTGTTATTAAAAGTTCATAATTATTTTTAATAATTTTTAATATAATTCCTTTATTTTCTGTTTTCTTCCCCCTATTCTTTAATTTGTTCTTTGATCTCGACTCCTTAGTTCTTTTTTTATTTTCTTCTTTGTGGCAGCATTGCTTTAGCTCTTACCCAGAGAGTTCTTCAGTTGTCTGTTGTCCCTCCTCCAATTCACTTCTTCTTCTGAGGACGACCTCCATAACGTCAGTCTATGTGTTTCTTTCTATGTGTCACAGTTTATTTTAAATGTAGTCTGTCCTGCTGGGATCACATTTATACATTAACTTTAATTTCTTTTTTTTATCACTTTACCTAGTGTAATCTTTTCCATATGTATTATTTGCTTCTTTTATCCTTCTAAAAATGCCACTTGAGCAACTGCTATTATGATTAATATCTGGTAGAAAGAAATTTGTTCGTTTATACGAATATTGCAGTCAGATGATCGTGCACATCGAGACTGCGGTTTACTTTAGTAAAACACATCTTAGTCTGCTTATCAACATTATGCAGTATAAATTGTTATCTGTATGCTAAAAAATTGAAAATAAAATGTTATATATGTCGCCTAAACAGAAGTTGTTAGAAACACTGCTAAGACAACATATCGTCAAAGTTCGTAAATGATCAAAAAAAAAGCTTATACCACTTTTGGATCTTTCCCATAACTCAAACCAAAATTAATCTGCAATTAGTCTTTTCATCCAAAAAAGGTTTCAACGAATTCATTTTGCTTTTCATTATAAACTTAACATTTCGATTTACTAATTTTATCTTCATTAGGAGATAATTTATATCTTATTTGACAGAAGCTCGAATTATAAAGAACTTCGCAATTACAAGCAACTAATTTATCAATTCAAATTAAATATCAAAGATAGTTAACTAAAACCTAATTAAAAATTTACAATGTATTTTAAATTTACACTTAATTAATTAAATTTTGTACTTAAATTACACACAAATTATTTAAATAATCATCTAGCATAAATAATTACCAACTTAAATAGTAAAATTAAGGACAGTTATGTTTAAATTGTGTATTACCTCAGACAATTGTAATATAATATCTTCATATTAAAATAATATTATAAAATAAAGATATTATAAAATAAAATATAATTATTATAAATATTACATTTCAGTGTAGATAAAGAAACATCAATAAATTAAAAGCACACACTCACAGTCTTTAATTTTGGGTAAATATATAAAGATAGTTTAACAAATAAACTATCTTCAGGAGAGATTTTAAGTTTTATTTTATTCTATATTTTATTAAACCTTTGACCGAAACTTTAATATATGCATCAGTTCCTATATTTATCTCTCAGTTCTTATTTTATTAATTTATTATTTTTCATATTTCCTAATTTAATTATAAATTGATTCTTGTCTACCTTATGGTCTATTCTTGTCTTTTTCGGTGACCGGGTGCATATGAGGCAACATTGTTCGTCTCCAACCGCCTCTGAACCAGCGCTCTTGGTTTCCCTCTCTTATCTCTCTTGAAGACGGTTCAAACTAAAAATTGGAAACTGTAAGTGTATTTATTTAATTTATGTATGTTTCTTTATCTACATAGAACTTTACTTGTCCGTTTCGGAAAGTATTTTCATCGAAAAAATGTTTTAAAATTTTAAAATATAATAATGTAAAATATGGATTATTATTCAATTTGAACATTCTAAAGGTTCAGGTCAAGGTGTTACAGACATGTAAGAAAATAAAATAAAAAAAAGCTAAATGATTCATTTTTTTTTTGCTGTAATTCCTAAAATGAATTTGGTTTAATTTTCTAACATTTATTAGTATAGCTATATATTATATTATAATTGTTGATAACTGAAGGCATTTTAAAGTTCTTGAACACAGGAGGAACATTAGGACATATATTAATTAATACCTGATGTCTACCTCATTAAGATAAATCTCTCATCTATTAGGTAAATGCATCAAGGACCTATTAGGCGCAGTGTACATTTACTCAAGTGGATTCGCTTTCAACCAAACTGCATTCTCTCTTAATCATTGGTTAGTTCAACATTGTACAACATTCAGAAATCATATTCAGGCACCAAATCAATATAACGTTAATGTTATTTCATATTTCTTTCATTTTAGAAAGCATAATAAAAAAAACCTCTTCAGTTTGCAATCCACTTTTTTAAACCTACTTCTAAAATACAATATAACATAAATAAATGATATAAATGTTTGAACCAGCTTAATTTCAAAAGGTTATTATTTCAAAAAAATATTTTTGTTTTTAGTTCATAATTAAGTTTATAATTTTTAAATTTAAGTTTATTTTTCTTACATTATGTTAGATATAAAATTATTTAACAAGTGTTAGAACATTTTTTTTAAAAAAAAAACAAACCTTCTTTTATTTAAACTGCTTAAAATATCTTTAAAAATTCCGCAAATATACTACAATTATCTTATTTTACAGTTATAACAAAATAGATAGCCGTTAATTGATTTATTTAGTCATTAGGTATATTTTATTTACTACTTTTAAACTTTTGTCATTCTAATCAATTTTTTACCTAATAAGATCTGGGAAATTTGCATAAAATGCTGTTTCCTAGGAAAAAAATTATCAAATAAATGATAAGATATTGTTAAGTAGGTTGCAGTGGCAGTCCCACGAGATAACATATATATATGCTGAACATTACCTCTTTGTGATACTTCACAATGAACATTCTACATTGCGAGTCCTAAATTTTGCCTAACTGAAATTTACTTTAAGTAGGCATGTTTAAGTAACAAATACTTGACATCATATAGGTTTGGGACCGATGGCTTAACATCCTCTTCGAAGGTTCACGTGCTCAGATTTTTTCACCTTCTGAGTGAATAAATCGAGATGCAGAGTGGGTATTGAACCTTGGACCGAGTGGTCTGATCAGTCGAGAGGGGAGCATGTACCACTGGCCTACTCTTACCCTCTGATATATCATTACTCTTCTTTTATTTTCTGTTTTAACTAAAAGTAACCTGACTTTTAGTTAGTTTTAATATTTTCTAGATTGATTACAACTGATAGAAAATAAAAAAAAAGGAAGAACAACTGCATAGGTATTTTAAAAGTATATCATATATCTTTTGATTAGATCAAATACTTTTGGTGTCCATATCTATAATATCCTGATACAAATATCATACTTGTAAATAAAAACAAAATAAAATCCCTTTATATTACACTTGGCAATATTTCAAAAATTATTTGATTTCAATCCTCGTCATTACTCTCCTTTAAACGAATGATTTCATTATTTTATAATTCTCTATTTGGGATACTTCGAGGAAATTAGTTTCCTGCATTAACTCGTACATTACTCTAATTATTCAAGTACTTCTCTAAATATATATGCAATAATTCCTATATATCCGAAGACTGTAGTAAATTAAATGACTTAATGATTTAAATCAACCTTTGAAGTTGATTTAGTAGGACATTGAATAAAATTTCTTGCATTGAAAAATATTAGGTATGAACCAATTTTTTCAATTAAATGACATGATTATTTCCAAAATTTTGTTAATTTCCTAAAATGTATTAAAGGGTGACTATTACTGTTCTCTCCACAGGCATTTATAACCTCATCAAACTAGTATAATTGATACAATATACTATATGAATGATCAAACCACAATAAGAAATGGGAAAACAAGACTAAGATCTTTCAACCGTAACAAGCGGTCTTCGTCAGAGTCAAAAACCCAACTGAGTTGGGTTTTTGACTCTGACGAAGACCGCTTGTTACGGTTGAAAGATCTTAGTCTTGTTTTCCCATTTCTTATTGTGGTTTGATCATTGATTGTTGTTTCACGTGTTTATGTGAAATCTTTTTATCGATGAATATACTATATAAATAAATATACTATACTATATACTATAATAAGAGAGAGTCCAGGAGTCAATATGCGTCCCTTAAAGCCTCTCGGACTCAATGCTACTCTCGCCTTCTTATGGTGGCCTCTTGACAGGGTAAGGTGGTTGGATCGTACTGCTTCCCTCTGACGTAAGAGAGTAAAGTAAGCCATCTCCTGCTTCGTATGGTTTATTTCTAATATATTGCCCTTTTCTTCTATCCCTTATTCTACTTTTTTTACTTTCTCTTCTTTAACTTTCAAGTTTGCTTCTTTTTTTTCTTCATTTTTGTTAGTTCTTTTGTTCGATATACCCTGTGGAGGGATCAATTTCAAATGAACTGATATCGGTATTCTAAGTGACTAAATCAGCACCGGCTAAATCAAGGTCAGTTTAGGTTTAGAAACAGAGCCTCTAGAATATCTGGCACCCATTGAGCATGTAGCCTTACCGGGACATGCAAGGCTCTCACCAGGCGGGTATTCAGGTGAATGAAAAGAATAACCCCATTTTTTTGCATAAAGTGCTAGTTTATCAGCAACCTAATTGCATTTTCAGTTACTTTATAACAGAAGATCGAGTAGCAATTTTGATGGAAGTTTACAAATCAATAAGTAAGAAAAATAGTTTAACATTTTATTCATAGTAATTAATTTTTTAGCAGCCTACATATGCAACAATCTATGGAGAGAACTCCTTCATGCTCCTGAATATGGCAGGACTGAGTGACAATATGTGTCTGTTTGACTTCAAATAAATTTAAGTTAGATTACCTTATTGTTATCGGGTTAAAATATATATATTTGTAAAAGTTGGGAGCAGTCCTTCTTCAATGCATGCTTTTAAAAACTGGTTGTCTGTTTCCACTTGGTTCAATTTCGTCTTATATTTTTCCAAATTACGAAATTTTTTAAATTTACGAAATTCTGGTGATTTAATTTTTAAGTTGAACTCTGAATTAAAGAAAAAATTTCATAATTTGGAAAAATATAAGACGAAATTGAACCAAGTGGAAACAGACATCCAGTTTTTAAAAGTATATATGTATATTAAACAAAATAACACATAAAGAAAACAAACATTCATGGATCCATAATTTGGTCTTTAATGTATTATTAGATGCACTTATTCTATAATATTTTTAGTTGAAATAACTGAATTATTACTTTAGCTGAAATTCAATGATACGATGTCGTAAACCGTACCAAAGAAACCCCAGTTTTTAGAAGCATATGAAGAAAATTTTAAGTAACATTGAAATGTTTTTACTAGAACTTTAACCTTAAAAACTGAAAAAAACATGTTTTATTTTAATTTCATGCTATTAAAATGGATTATACATCATTTTAAATCTATTTGTATACATATACCACAGTTCAAAATTAATCAACTGCACTTGGTTTCCCTATCCTTTCTTTCCTAATGACAGTTCAAACCGGAGATTAGAAATTATAATCGTGTATCTTCAATTTATCTACGTATCTTACTTTTTTGAACTTTACTTGTCCGTTGCATATCGTTTTTCCATCGTTAAAATATATAGTAGTCACAAATCAACATTTTACCGTCCAGGTAAATCTGTCTCTCCAAATTCCGTATCTATTTTCTCTCGCGTCACCATCTTGATGATAGTTCTACTTTAACTGCCAGCTATAAGTATTGTATAAACGTCCACTATACTTCTAAACAAATATCATTAAAAACTTCAGAACAATCCCTTAATTTGCGAGAGTTTCTGAGTGTAGTCATAACTTTATTATGTAATAAACCTTTGTTTTTAATTAGTTTTGGATTTCTTCTTTTTATCTGTTTTATAATTCAGTATTTCCACTCTATTTTTTTTTGCTCATTTAATAATTTTTTGTATCTGGTTCTTGCACCTGAGTCTGGCTGCACTGAGTGCCAATATGTGACCGTTGGTCACATAACTGTTTGGCTACTTCATTTTCCTTTTTTTGATAGACTGTATGGTGACAAAAATTTCATTTCCTAATTCCTATTTTCTTTATCTTTTCTTATCATCTTGATTTTAATTTTAATGTCAATTTATTTAGAACTATGGATGTGATATGTAGTTTTGTGGAATGTAAAATAAATAAAAAGCAACTATTGAAGACTTCGTGAGAAATAAAAATATTTCATTATTATAAAATCGAAATAGAAATAAATTACTCAAGACATATGAAATCATTTTATTTTTTGTTAGAAGAATGTAAATTGTCATGTTGACTAGGGAAGTTAACAAGGCCGATTACTGTTTAAACAAGTTAAAAAAGGGTAGCACAGGTTAAAAGTGCGGTCAATTTTCCTGAGAGGCCATTAATATCTATTAGGATTAGGGTTTTACACAGGACGAAGGAAAAAAAAAACCACCCTTTTTGGCGAGGGCGTGAAATATAGCACTTTAATAGCCAGAGCCTCACCAGAATGATTCTCTCTAATCCTTTAGGGGAATGAGCACGCGACCGAGTGTTAACAAAAAAAAAATGAAAAAAATACCAAAAAAAAAGCCTTTATTGGAGGGAGTGTTTTTCAAGGGAACAGAAAAGTGAATCCTTCCTAACAATTAACTGACACGTTTTTGTTCCTTTTTTTTCGTGTGAAAGTATCCCCGTGGCTTCTATTTAACCAAGCCTAAATCCACAACACCCAAAAAAAATTTGTTTTTTTTTTATCAGAGCGCTAAAGTGAAAATCTGGACAAATGACCTCAACACCCCACTAAAGTGATTACCATTTCCTTCTCCCTTTTAAAAACGAAAGCTATGAAAAATTATCATTTTTTTTTTAATTGTCTTAATCGCAATAGTCACCAGTTTGGACAGCACCAAAATATAAAAATAAATTATTATTATCATATAAATTTATTAGAAAATCAAACTACCTTTATTAATGAATCAATAAAAAAAGTTTAAAATACAGAATCCAATTTTTATAAACCAAAGTATTGATGAAATATATAATTAATTTTTAATTTCAACAAAAACCTATTGACCATAAATTTTAATAAAATAATCAAATATTATTATAATTAAATATATGGAATTTATGAATTAGTTTATGAATAATTACATTCATAATCTTCTCCCCGTATAAATTATCAATTCTTAACAAGTTCTGCATAAACAGCTTGCTATTAATACTCCTAAAATAATAAATAATTGATCATTTCCTTAGCACAATATTAGTTTTTATTGAATAATCATTTTGTTAATTATTGTTTATTTTTTTAAATACCTATTGTTTCAATACTTGTAAATTGATGGAAACAAAATTAATCATACTGTCAGTCATATATCAGTAATTATATATATGATAGGAAACCACTGGAATATATTAAAATATATACACAAAAATCTAACTGGATTTTTTTAAATATACTGTCAGTTTTTTCACTTCATCTGATACAAAGGGATTCATATTATAAGTTCATAATTTAGTATAATTAGAAAACAATACATATTTTACAGTGCATATATATTAAATGAGGTTCTTTTATATTAAGTTACAAATTTGGACCTGTTTTAGATTTTATTGTTTAAATATGATTGCATGGTTCTTTAATGCTCTTCAACATTGTTTACTAACATTTTTAGCTAACATAGCTAGAACAGATTAAAAAAATCATTTATAATTTAAATATGTCAACTTTTTATATGTTTTTTTTTCTAGCATCAATTCATTTAGCTGCATTCTGTTGGGGTCAGTAAGAACTACTTAGCTTAAGGAGTTTTTTAATTCAGTCCCCCTTGTACACATCACGTTATCGATCGTTTGCTGCCTTTTAGTTGCTTAATCGTACAACAGATGATGCTGCCAGTCAAAATAAACCTTCTTATCAGTCTACATTACTATTGCTCTACCTCAAGCCACAAAACTAAAATCAGCCAAACGTAGCCTAAGGTATTTTCATTTTTTTTATTTGGAAAACAACAATGAAATATCTCATAATCTAACAAACCTAAATTATACAACAATCTATATTTTTAATTAAGGTTTTAATAATTTAGAAAACCTCGATTTATCAGGCCTAACTTGTTCTGAATTCTGAACAAATACATTATATTTCCTTTAAAAAACGGCCATCAGAACTACGATAGTTCAGTCATTAAAGTAGAATTACTCATATATGAAGGTTATCTGATTATAGAAGCTAACTTTCAGTTCAGGCATGCAAAGCATGTTTTCCAAGAATATTAATCTAATTCGCCTTTCCTGAGTTGAATTACTTGATTAAGGTATGTAATAAATTTTTCAAGTGCTAATAATAATAACCGTACAAAAATACGGTTGAATGTGAATCACCAGTTAATAATGATTGAGAACCCTGAAAAACACAAGAAAATCATGGTAGTTATTTTTTTTTTAATTTGTGGTAAAGTTAATGGTTTCAATAAAAATGCTATTAAAAAAATTTAAGTAATACTTCAATATCAGTTGTTGTGTAATTCGTAATTGTGTAGTTTTTTTAAAAAAAAAAAGTTTTTTTAAATCAAACTACGCGTTTCAAACACTTTGTGTTCATCGTCAGGTAAACAACCAATGGAATGATATTCACCTACTTCAAACCGTGAATATTCGACAGTTGTCAATCTTTCAGTCCTTCCTTTTGGATGTTTTTCTGACTTTTACCTGTTGTTTACCTGAAGTGTTCAAATCACGTAGTTTGAATTGAACAACCTTCTTTGTATGGAGACTTTGTAGTATCCATTTACCCCAGTATGAACACTAAAACTAAAAAAAAAATTATGTTCTAGACTCATGTATATATTATTATGTATTATTGATTATCTGTTATGGTATTTAATTGACATAAAAGACTGTATTAATTATAGATGTTTTTTTTAAATGTAAACTAGATTAGTCCCAAGTTTACTAGATGTTTTATTGCAGTTTAGAAGTAGAAGTAAACTGCACATCGAATTTTCAAGCCTGTATAACTCAAGCTTTTTGTGATCAAAATTATTTCATCTATAAATTTCCAAAAAGAACTAGTTATTTATATATAATTTAGTAAGTTAATGATAGTATATAACACAATGCTTATGATTATAATTTTTTTAAAGACAAAGTTACTTACACTCATTGGTAGAATCCTGTACAGAAACTTTAAACATATTTTTTTGATTAGTTAGTAATATATGATAATCTTTTTACTTTCTCTTGACCATTTTTTAATAAATATGTTTAAAATATATCTATAACATTAACATATTCCATTAAATTTGTTTTTCTCAAATAGTAGAATATATTTTGTTGTTTTACTTTTTCTCAAATAGTAGATTATATTTTGTTGTTGTCCTTTTTTTTTCTTATATTTTCGGTAAAGCAAGTTTCATTTATTTCACCTTGTAAATGGAATTGAGTATGACTGAACTCGTTAGTGGCCACTTTCGACAATTATATCGAAACTTCTGGCTGACTTTTTAGATCTATTTAAAAGATTTTTTTCTCCGATAGTTAGTGACATGAAATCGTTATCACTATTATTCACAACGTTCAGACATAAAAATTAACCAACATCTATAACCATTTTTAAATCAACTAGCTTCTTCTTTATAACATTCTAATACTTAATATTTTAATAAATAAAACAAGATGAATGAAAAATTAATCATTACTTATTATTGTCATGTTCCTCAAACTTAAATTAACGTGCATATAATGTAATAAACGTGTAGTGTCGGTTTGCTTGTGGTCAAACCTTCTCCTTAGTTTTTAGAGATAGTTCCTCAACCAAGTATACTGAGTTTAAAGGTAGACTATATATATATATATATACGAGTATATAAGTGTGTATTTTATGTATTACATGTCAGTTCTATAATGCCGTCATTCCACATCTTTTTATGATGATTTAAATTTTTATTACTATTATTGATTAAATTACTGAAAAATCGTGTTCAAATTTTTAACAACAATACAAACTTATAATTATGTGTATATTATTTCAATCAAAACAACTGGTATTTGTCAGATGGTTGCAGTGTGACACTATCAAAGACCTACATTCACTGAAATATCACAATATCATTTCTGAAATTCCTATTGTGTTTTAAACGTGATTTCTATCTCAAGTGTTTAGTAAAAATGAACCTGATGAAGAGCGCTTGTTATGGTTGAAATATTCTAGACTTTTTTCTAAATTCTTGCTGAGATTTGGACGTTGATTTTTATTTAACATATTCTTCCATATATATATAAAAATGATAAAAGTATCGACCGTGGAATAGAAACAAAACTAAAATTTATCGGGACTCGGTCAGTTCTTCAGGTTAAAATTAAACTCTCATTGCCAACGTTTCCGTTTTTATTTAAAACCTTTTTCATAGGCAGAAGTATAAATTTTGAAACAGAAAAACTAAGTATTACATTACAAATTATTTTACAAAGAAATCCACAGACTCTTTTTCTTTGTAAAATAATTTGTAATGTAATACTTAGTTTTTCTGTTTCAAAATTTATACTTCTGCCTATGAAAAAGGTTTTAAATAAAAATGGAAACGTTGGCAATGAGAGTTTAATTTTAACCTGAAGAACTGACCGAGTCCCGATAAATTTTAGTTTTGTATATATATATATAAAAAGATTTCACATAAACATGTAAAATAACAATCAATGATCAAACCACAATAAGAAATGAGAAAATAAGACTAAGATCTTTCAAACGTAGCAGCGGTTGAAATCATTATTATATATTTATATATAAATATATTATATATATATATATATAAAACTGAATTTAAAAAGAACACATAGAAAGAAATCACTGAACTCACTACTATATTTCGATGTCCTCGTCTTCAGGAAAAGAAGTGAATCGCTCCAAAGGCTGATAACGAATATATATATATTATAAACTATTTATATATATACGTCGTAATATATACGACTTCCTCCACTCGACTTCCTAGTTCCTTTTTTATTTGTCTCCTTTGCGGCAGCACTGCTTTAGCCCTCACCCAGTGATTCTTCAGTTGACTGTCGTCACTCCGTCAATTCACTTCTTCTCCTGAGACGACCGCCATTACGGTCGAAATATTGAAAAGTGAGTCTTTGTTGTGTTTCTGTTTATGTGTAACTGCTTATTTTAATTGTTAATATTATATATATATATATATATATATATATATATAAAATCATACATATGATTAGTTTAGGTGGTGACCAATAGAAATAGAGTAGTTTGTAGGTCTAAATGATTCCAAGTGTGTGGTTGTTAGGTTCCAGTGACTCGCCAATCCAGCGAAGCCTCTGTTATTCCGCCAATACGTACAGAGGTTACACAGTCCCCCTTTTTTTTATGGTGCTTGGGTGTTGGTAAAACCAATATATATATATATAATTAAATATAATATATATTATGTTATAATAATTTTATATAATGTTATATTACGTTATTTTATATATATATATATATATATATATATATATATATATATATAATATTATAACAGTCAGTTGACTGTCGTCCATCTGTCAACTTACTTCTTCTCCTCAGGACAATATATATATAATATTCAAACAATAATATGAAATGGGGAAAAAAGACTAAGATCATTCAACTGTAACAAGCGGTCTTCGTCAGAGTCAAAAATCCAACTGACTCAGTTGAGTTGACCGGTTGTTACGGTTGAAGCACCTTAGTTTTTTTCCCCATTTAATATTGTGGATTGATCATTGCTTGTTATTTCACGTGTTTATGTGACTTCTTGACCACACAGTTGATTTAATCCTTTAATTAGATTTTCAATATATTGGTCAGAACAGAATAAACTCTTTTATGCCAACATTTCAGCTCATATTTACGTCGTCTTCAGAGATTGAAATTCAATTTATCTGTTTCGTCACTATTTTCATTCAATATTGTGTTAATATAGTATTAGTGTTAAAATTACTGTAATCACTATGTTCCATTTGATGTACTGTGTTTTGTTATTGTTATGACCAGTTTAAAGTAGTTATTCATCTAGTTTGTAAAGTCCCGGACTATTGTTCATTAAATTTCCATAGAAGTTCTTTATGAGTGCACTGTTTAATGAACAATGATCGGGGACTTTACAAACTAGATGAAATATTAATAAAAGAAATAAGTAAGCAGATCTAGACTCCTTCAATTTTAGGAACATTAAATTCAGACAGGGTTGCCAGCAATCCTGAAGTCTTCAATCAACCAAGTTATATTTTTTGTTTGGTTAATTTAGCTCTCTGATGATGTTGTAACGAAAGGCCTTAAAGTATTGTAATTAATATATATTTGTTTATTGTGGTGTTTAATTCATATATTATATCAAGATTTATTGTTGATTATTAATTTTATATATATATATAATATATATATATATATATATATATTTGTAAATTTTGGTAGCAGTCCTTCCTTGACACACACATTATTGAAAATGACAATAACACTCTCGTTATTTTGTCCACCCGATAAAGTACATCTCTTATAGTCGACATGTTTGGAATGATCTACATTTATCATCAGGACGTGAATAACTTATTGGGTGAATATTCTGGTTTATTATATATGCAAAGTGAAGACACTTGCGTATTATATTATTGAAATATTATGTAACTGCGTCTATTCTAATCATGATGTACCACCATCAGCCATTGAAAGAGGCCAGTTAAGTAAATTAATGTGTGCATGTGCAATGAAAAATCCTTTTGCCCACATAGACGGATCAATGTATGTACAAACTGGTGGCATCGCTATAGGCTCACTTTTCGGCGTGAGTTTCGCCAACTGTTACATGTGCTACCGTGAAAATAATATATTAAACAAGAGAGATGACATCAAACGTACCATACACACCCGTTATGTTCAAGACTGTTTTGTTATAGCAAGGAACGTAAACCTAAAGGAACGCACTGAAAAAAATGCATTTGGGGAAGAATTATACCTAAAATTCACAATAGAAAAGCAATAGACAACAAAATTAACTTTCTTAATGTCAGTATTAGCGTGTTCAATGTCAAATTCAAACTTCAGTATTCAAGAAAGAATGAAAGACAACCTCCTACCTAAATGTCCGTAGGGAATGCCCTCACCGCTGCAAAGATGGAGCATAGAACAATTTCTACAGAGAAAAGAGTAATTAAAGCCTTAATTCATACAACATACAAGATCGCATCAAATTGTAATATATTCAGCAGAGACATTAACAGAACTAAGCAAGAGTTTGTTAATAATGGTTATTCTAATAATAATTTTGATGGAATTGTAAAAGAATACCTTCTTGGAAGAAGAGAGAAGCAAATTAATGGAGATGGACTAACAATAGTGCATAAAGTTTATTATAAAAACCAGTGTTCAGAACAACAGATGCTTGATGAAAGAGTTTTAAAAGACATAGTAAGAAATAATGTCAGTTGCAAAAACGTTAATGAAAAAATAACACTGGTCACTTACCATAAAAGCCCACCTATGAGTAGCCTGTTTATAAAAAAGAACAACCAAGTCAAAAGCTCACCTTGAAAGGAAAAAATCTAGTGTACTCGTATACATGTACTAATGGGGACTGTGAAACCCAAAAACACTCGTACATTGGTATGACTACCACCTCCCTTTTAAGAAGGTTCACTATGCCTTTAATGGCCGGAGCACCCAAAAAACATATGCAAGAAAAGCATAATGTTAAATTAACCCGAGAGAGATGCTGGTTACAAATACTAAAATAATAAAAAAAGAAAGTAACCATCATAAACTGAGAATTTTTGAATTTATTATAAATTAAAAAATTAAATATTAAAGTCGAAAACAGTGGCCGAATTTTAAAGCTCTATAATTCACATCAAGGGCATTTAGATACCCTTGCAAGTAGTAACTCAGACCGAGAGGCCACTCACCCCACAGGATTAACGACCAGCTCATCTTAAACTTGAAGAAAAAACAACCCTTATTGTCTTCACTTTGCATATATATTAAACCAGAAAATTCACCCAAGAAGTTATTCATGTCCTGATGAATGTTGATCATTCGAAACATGTCGACTATAGAAGATGTACTTTATCGTGTACACTAAATAACGAGAGTGGTATTTAAAAAAATTGACAAACTTGTTAAGAAACAGGCATCAGCTAAGTTTGGTGTCTTTTCAATATATATATATATATATATATATATACCATGATAAACGAAAAACGGTCCGGCAGGACAAATAACAATTAAAATAAGCAGTGACACATAAACAGAAACACAACAAAGACTCACTTTTCAATATTTCGACCGTAATGGCGGTCGTCCTCAGGAGAAGAAGTGAATTGACGGAGGGACGACAGTCAACTGAAGAACTCACAGGGTGAGGGCTAAAGCAGTGCTGCCGCAAAGGAGACAAATAAAAAAGGAACTAGGAAGACGAGAGCAAAAATAAAAAAAAAAAATGTTTTTGAAAGGTAGAAAAAGGTTAAGAAAAGAAAAAATAAAGAAAATATATAGAACAATTAAAAATAAAAAAAAAATATTAAAAAAAATATTAAAAAATAAATAAATAAAAAAAAATAAAATAAAAAATAAATAAAAAAAACTAACGATTTAAATTCAAGCCAGGTTTCGAGCGTGCCCCCAGGAGCCAAATGTGGGCTTCCTCAGAAGCTTTTAAAGTAACTTGTCTGTTATCACTGGGGACTTGTTTAAGAACTTGGACTGTGAAACAATCATTGAAACTGAGATGGTGGGAATTAGCGTGAGTGGCGACAGGGAGACTACTGCGTTTACCAACCGAAAGCCTGTGATTATTCATCCGAAGGTTCAGCATCGTAGATGCTAAACCAACGTAAAAAGCATCACATTGGGTGCATTTCAAGAGGTAAACGCAGTCAGTGGAGATACAGGAGGAAGGACTGTGAATAGGGTAAGAATTAAGATTAGTACTAATCTTAATTCTTACCCTATTCACAGTCCTTCCTCCTGTATCTCCACTGACTGCGTTTACCTCTTGAAATGCACCCAATGTGATGCTTTTTACGTTGGTTTAGCATCTACGATGCTGAACCTTCGGATGAATAATCACAGGCTTTCGGTTGGTAAACGCAGTAGTCTCCCTGTCGCCACTCACGCTAATTCCCACCATCTCAGTTTCAATGATTGTTTCACAGTCCAAGTTCTTAAACAAGTCCCCAGTGATAACAGACAAGTTACTTTAAAAGCTTCTGAGGAAGCCCACATTTGGCTCCTGGGGGCACGCTCGAAACCTGGCTTGAATTTAAATCGTTAGTTTTTTTTATTTATTTTTTTTTTTATTTTATTTTTTTTTATTTATTTATTTTTAATATTTTTTTTTAATATTTTTTTTTATTTTTAATTGTTCTATATATTTTCTTTATTTTTTCTTTTCTTAACCTTTTTCTACCTTTCAAAAACATTTTTTTTTTTTATTTTTGCTCTCGACTTCCTAGTTCCTTTTTTATTTGTCTCCTTTGCGGCAGCACTGCTTTAGCCCTCACCCTGTGAGTTCTTCAGTTGACTGTCGTCCCTCCGTCAATTCACTTCTTCTCCTGAGGACGACCGCCATTACGGTCGAAATATTGAAAAGTAAGTCTTTGTTGTGTTTCTGTTTATGTGTCACTGCTTATTTTAATTATATATATATATATATATATATATATATTATATATATAACGCCATATATATATATATATATATATATATATATATATATGTATATATGTATATTGTTTCTAAAAAATTTATGCCAATTTCATGCTTGGTTACCTTTTTTGAGAGTTTCTCTAATGTCCTACGGGCCCTTCTCAGTTCCTAGGGGAATTTCATGCTTGGTTACTTTTTTTGACAATATATATATATAATATATATATATATATATATGGCGTTTTTTAAGGTTTTGTACAATGTCAGAAAAAATCACATTAATACAACGTTTCTTCTATATTTGTAGACATCTTCTGGGGTTGGTATTTATGGTTTCCTGAATACTTTGATATTTATATGTATATATCACGAATCAGTCACTTACTATTTTTATTAAAATTTGAACGCGATTAAAAATACTTTAAATACCATAGATTTATTTATAATAAACAATATTTTTTAATATTTTAGGTTGTTTGTACATTGTTATGAAATGACTCGTATACATTTTTTTGACATCCTATGAGTTTTTACGATACATTTATACATTTGATACATTTATACGATCTACATCGTATAAGTTTTTCATCGTCCATGATAAAACTAGTTTTAGAAAGATACTCTTAGTAGTTGTATTGTAAAAATTCTACAATTCTACAATGATCCAATGTGATTTGGATAATTATTTTTTCAATTTCTAGGCTAACTTATTCATCGAGTTATATTAGCCAAAGCATTTATTTCTGAAACTTTTATTTAAAAGAAAAGTCTATAACTGTATATAGGTTGTTTGTCTGTAAACTACCAAAACTATCAAAAAATTAACTCTATTTTTTCCGTACTTTTTTGAAATTGAAAATATCCTTAAAAGAATAGAACAGTGTGGGCAACGCAGCTGTCAACCTTGCCTGAATATCAACCACAATCCTTATTGTAGTCATCCTTGACAATGATTTCTGCCATGAATCTCTTCCAGTGTACTTACCATATTACAAGCACTGCTATGTTGTTTTTTATGTTCTCTGGGCTTCCACTAAGCTGATCCTTCGAATGATCTGGGATATGGCTTCCATGATACTTGTAATATAGACTACTCAATTCTATTTAAATTTAATCTTAAAGTTTGGTTTATATTGATTTTTAGAGTCACAAAGTTTATTTATTTTAGGAAAACGGTTATATTTTTACAACTTTCTCTCAGCGTGTTCTATGCGTTACAGCTTAATGATGACCGAAGTATCACGATACACATTGAGAAGTCTTTTCCTCTATCATTTACATTAATCTGCATTGTTCTGTATAAGCAACGCTTAACATAAACATGTTTTTTTTTTTACTTTTGATATGATCAATATGTTTTTGTTTTAATTCTAGTTCAATTTACTTTTTTAGTCGTGTTTATTCATCACATGAAGGTCACTTCGTGGTAATATCCTTTATAGAAAACCTGCTCCTACTGCTAAAATGCTATGACACCACTGTTCAACTTTATTTATTTCGTATGGTTGATACAAATATAACAGAAATATCATGGTTCTTTTTATATTTTCAAATGAGTCAGCTGTTTATTTCTTTTTCTTCTTCATATTCATGAAACTCTTGAACACATATTTATGTTATAAAAAGATTTTACATAAACACGTGAAATAACAATCAATGATCAAACCACAATAAGAAATGGGAAAACAAGACTAAGATCTTTCAAACTGAGTTGGGTTTTTGACTCTGACGAAGACCGCTTGTTACGTTGAAAGATCTTAGTCTTGTTTTCCCATTTCTTATTGTGGTTTGATCATTGATTTATGTTATATATTTTGATAGCTGTATTTTCTGAAATTGTTTTCTGGCAGTTGAAGAGTTCTTCAATCAAGCATGCATGTTGAGGGGTGAATGATAATATGAAAAATTATTATTATGATAAAATCGTATAGACTTTGCAATGATTGAAAAACTCAAACATTTTTTTGTAAATTTTCCTGACATTGATGTTTCAGTAAATTTTATATAATAAATGAATTTGAGAGAAATATAGGGTAGCAAGAAGTATAGTAGAGGACTAATTACTTGGGTAGGATTGTTTCGTTATTCATGAATGAGAAGAGTGGACTCTATTTAGAACGGCCGTGTAGGAGGGCGGTCATTTTGCACTCGCGTACCGGGGATTTGCCTGGGCTAATCAACAAAAGTGTAATCAGCCAGCCAGCAAACAGGTGAGTAATTAATTAGCTCCCTGTCACAAAGGATCCTAAAAGACAGCCATTCATCATCCACCATCGCTTCTCTATTTCTGTGTCAATTTTCAAAGCTTTCTCATTGAAACCATTTATTAGGACCTTTCGTGTGACCGGATTAAGCCAAGTCTTTGATTCAAAGATTCTAAATTTATCATATATCTACTTACTGAAATTGATTAAATTGCAAATATTTAATGCTTTTCCTTATATTATTAATAAATTATTCCTTTTTAATGGATATTATACCGCTAACTTCTATATATATAAAAGAATTATTGGAACCTCTGATCACACAAATGTCAAATTCATCTAAAAATGACTGCAAAAAACACATCAGTCCATAACACTAATTTGAAATAATTATTATATTTTTTCACTCTTAAACAAAGTTAGAGCGTGTTATTTGTATGCATGCTGAAAAGTCATAGGTTTTATTTAAGAAACAATATGGTAACAAAAAAGACGTAGGTGATTAAATAAAAAAATATTTGAAGTAAATAAACTGAATTTGTAGGAAGGGTAGGCATGAAAGAGATCACAAAACTCACAAATATATTTCGACTGCCTCGCCATCATGTAAAAAGATCGAATCTCTCCAAAGAGACTAATATATATATATATATATATATATAAACAGTTCAAAATTGAGGATAGGTAGCACACAAAGTAAAGAAACATACTTAAAACTGAAATTTTCGGGAAATCCGTCTTCAGGAGAAAAGAGAACAAGATGCAGAAACATCATAGTGAGGAGTTAAGTCGAGTGGGAGGTAAGAGTTGTGTTTTAAAAAGGTTCTAAAATGCAGGGAAGGACAATAGTCCAGGGAGGAATATTTGGGTCAACAAAGAAGTTTAGTAAAAAAAAAAGTAAACAATTATCCTAAAATAACAATGACAGAATATCTTTGAATAGGTAGATGATTCTTTCCCTAACTGTTGAGTTCATCCTCTGGCATTATTTGGTAACCTTTTGTGTTTTGTCACGAGCAAGTTATTGACACCAGAGATGTATTTTTTTTTCAGATTAAATGCTTTCCTACTATGTTCAATAAAGATTATTTTAATTTGATTAAGCAAATAGTGCCTTAGCTCAAATATATTTTCTTTAACATCAAAACTATCAACCTGGTTCAGGTTATATTTATTTATCAAAAATAATAAATTTGTTGTAAAAATAAAGAGTAAAAAAAAAGTCCTCATGGAAATGCAATTTATAACCGCATTATGTGTTTTGAACAATTTGTATTTATGACACATAAAGTGTTTGAAACTTAGAGATCGATTACAAACTTATTTTTGATTAGAGTTGTTAGTTCTTTTGATATTAGATGGGAGGCATGAAGCACGTTTGAAACCTCCAGTCATGTGCCTTGATTATGGTTTAAAAAGTTGCTGGATCGACGCATTATTACCCTTTTTATATCTTGAATATTCATAAGGCTAGATAAGAATGGACATTCTAAAAAGAAAAACGAGATTTAAGAAGGATTCAGAACCGTAGGCAGAGTCATAAAAGCAATTCATTAGTTATACATACAATTCTATTTATAATCAAGAATAAGTAATTCAAGCAAAGAATAATACCATATTGTTTGCAAAAACAAGATAATGTTGAATAGATCCAATGTATGCAAAAGATATTAATAATACTATAATGTTCAAGATTTTAGGTTGATAAACACAACAATTAAGGAATGTTGATTAAGTTTCGATAGAGAAGAGAGGTGTTAATGAGGATTGTTTTGCAAGAATGTTCTCAAGTAATATCCTGTCTCGAATTAGCCTACAGCAGCACACTACAAGCCGTTAACTCGTCTCCATTAGAAAGGAGGGTTATCATGTGTTTTTTTTTTCAACATGTGGGATTCACCCTTTTATAATCAATTTAGTTCTGACTCCAAAAAAAATCCAACCACCTCCCTCTGAATAAAACCACAAGCATCCCCAGTTTTTTTTTCCTGCGGATTGTTTTCATTTTGACAGCTATGCAAATGTGATTGTCCACTTCACGAGCAAGTAATTGACACCAGAGATGTATTTTTTTTTTCAGATTAAATGCTCTCCTACCATGTTCAATAAAGATTATTTTAATTTGATTAAGCGAATACTACCTTAGCTCAAATATATTTTCTTTAATTTTAAATTGATATTAAAAACTTTTATTTATGTTCGCAAAAAAAAATAATATTATAGTTTCAGGTACAAAATAATTAGAAAATAAAACATAGAAATAATTAAAGTGGTAAATAATATAAAAGTTTTGCATTTTTTAAACGAATAAATTAAAATTTTATTCGTAGCTTACTTGTGACATTATTGTGTGTTATCACTATAGAAAGCATATCACGGATATGACGGTAAATCTGAAGTTAATTTAATAGAGAATTGAATGAGAAACTTAGTAAAATGTTGCTTATCTGAAAGGCACTTGCCTTGGTGATGATTTGAAGACTACCAATTGCAATAAATTTATTTTACAAAATAGCATCTTGAAAGATGAACAGGGGAATGTTTTTTTTTATCATAAAAAAGAAGATTTTTTTATCTTTTCTATGAAGAAAAGTTCTTCGTAGTGTCAATGTTGGTACCTATTGTATTTATTGAAGCCCAGGACAGATATTCTAACGAAATAAATCAGATTCAGACTATGAATGTCATTAGAGGAGCTGGCACTCTCTTTTGAAACTAGCTTGTTGCATTGAGGCATCATTAAGAAACACTAGGTTGTTGCTTCGTCCAATGTCTACTTCGTCAACGTTTGTTTACTTGTAGACCAAAAAACACAACTCAGTTGGGTTTTTGACTCTGACGAAGACCGCTCTTTCCCACCTTCTCTTTTACCTTCCCAAAAATATATGCGGTTAATTTTCAAACCAATAACTGTTTTTAAGTAAATGAAAAGTGAAACAATGAATTAATTCATTACATTTATAACCTGATGTCGAAACACAAAAAAATTATATATAGAAAGTATATATATAATATATATATATATATATATAACTTTAAATTACACAAAGCACGACACAGAAAAGAGAATAAAAAGAACACTTACAGAATTCAATATTTCGAACTGTTGTTCGTCATCAGGAGTATACTAGAAGAGAGAGTATATATATAATATATATATATTATATATAAAAAGATTTCACATAAACACGTGAAATAACAATCAATGATCAAACCACAATAAGAAATAAGAACCAAAAAACACAACTCAGTTGGGTTTTTGACTCTGACGAAGACCGCTTGTTACGGTTTAAAGATCTTAGTCTTGCTTTCCCATTTTCTTATTGTGGTTTGATCATTGATATATTATATATATATAGTTTTTCGATTGAAATACTGTCCGAAACGGACAAAAATTGTTGGTCTCCAACCGTATCTGAACCAGGGCGCTTGTTTTCCCTCCTGAAAACGGTTCAAACCGAAAATTAGAGACTGTAAGTGTATGCTTTTAATTTCTCTATGTTTCATTTTGTACATTGAACTGTATATATATATATTTACAAGGTGTGTAAATAAAGTAGTGAGACTGATTTTTTTTTAAATTTTCTATTCAAATATAATTACAATGTGATATTGTCACCTTCAAAATAGTTCCCTTCGGAACCCACACAGCGCTGGAGACGGTCCTTCCAATCATTGTAGCATTGCTGGAACTCGGATTCTGGAATGGCCTTCAGCTGGTCGGTTACAGCAGTTTGTACGAGTATATATAATCTCCAAAAATTGTTCCTGACCTCTTCTATTCTATTCTATATTTTATTATTGAGTGCTAGGTCAAATAAAAGAAAATAAACTCCTTCCTAGGCCGACGTTTCGATGTATTTCTACATCATCTTCAGGGCTAAAATTAGAGTAAGAACTATACTACATTTACCAAAACAATCTGCAATTCACACAGAGAACTAACACAAATTTTTTGAGACCAACAGATACATACAAAAGGTTATTTTATAATCAGAAATTCTGATTAAACGTCGGCCTAGGAAGGAGTTTATTTTCCTTTATTTGACCTAGCCCTGATTAACAAAATATAGAATAGTTGCGTCTACAACGTGCTTGGTCTCCCATTCTTTTTCTCCTGAAGACGGATTACCCGAAAATTTGAGTCTGTAAGTGTGTTTCCCTACTTTGTGTGTTGCTCTTTGTTAATCTCGAACTCGTATATATATATATATATATATATATATATATATATATACTTTTTCGTTGGAAATACGATCCAAAACGGACAAATATAGTTCATAATATATATATGTATATATATATATATATACGTATATACGTGTACATGGGGGGCAGGCCTTTCTTTGCTCATATTTCATTAATCTCTTTGTCCTATCTTATTGTTACATATTTTTTGATAATTTCTTGAACTTTATGATTAAAATTTTATATTGGCAGAGAAGAATGTACACTAGTTCACTAAATTATTTATGATTTTTTTTTACAAGGTAAGGGAGTGACAAAGTTAGCCTAAAAATAAAAATAAATTACTAGACTAGAAAAAAATAAAACACTGTGAATATAATAATAGTAGCTAAATATAGTACTTCTTTACTTCTGTAAGGCTATAGTTAGTTTTGCTGTTCGGTAATTTCCACCTGATAGTAGCAATGTTGAGTACGTTCCTGATGGCACTGTACTATCGCTCTATTCCTGGTTTTCTGTTCAGCTTCTCACTTGTCCTTCACATAGCTTGAGAATCTTTGTAAATTTACCTCGTTAGTTATTCATGCTAGATTTTTTATCGAGAATGTTCAATGCCTCTATAATGAGTAGCCTATTGTGATAATTTTCTTACGTGATTATATCCGGTTTGTCATTCGACATTTATCTTGTTATTTTCACTTTAAGGGTATTCAAGGTTTAATTTTTTGAGTTACTAGCAGCAGGATTCATTGTTAGTCTCCGGAAAAATGTAGACATCGTGCCAATGAAATTAAAATTCAGGAACTCCTGGTTTCCTATTTCGAAGCTAAAGTGATTAATTAATATTACTTTACATTAATAATAAATTATATTAAATAGTTATATATTTATGATTCGATTAATATACTTTGATAATATTTTTTAAATAATTCAATGCAAAAAAAAGTTATTTAATCCTGTTAGATGAACTGAAAGATGTGATGTCGCCTTTACTTCTCATATTATTAACCCTAGTCCTTCCTTTACTACCTTTCTCGCTCATATCTCCTATCCACATTAATACCTTCTGTACTTCTCACAACTGTGTTTATCGACTTACTACATCTAATGTGCCACATTCAAGGCCGACTTAGTTTCAACTAAGAATATCATGAATTTCGATAGGGTTCCCATTGGTCAACACAGAAACATTCTTATTGTTACTAAAGTAATTTCTGACGGCATTGGATTTCCGTGTTCAAAGCCAGACAAATCAAAAATTCAATCCCTCATGTTACCTTAGAAGCTTCAAAGGAGTCACATATTTACTTTCCCGATGTTATCTAATCTCCAGGACTTACCCATAAAGTTTTTTTTGAATTATTTTTGTAAAGTCTTTTTGATTTTTTTTGTAAACTATTATTATTACTTTTATTTATTTTATATTGTGTGGCATGCGTCATTAATTTTTTTTTGTTTATATTCGTATTCCTACTTTTATCCCTTTTCTATTTCTCTTTTTTTTACCTTCTCATTTGGCAGCAGTACTGCTTCAGCAAGTAAAATTTCTGGTTATCAGTCTTTGTTTGTGTGCTGTTAAGTCACTTCATATTTTCAAGGCGATGAACGTCTAAAATTGTGTGTACAATTCATAATGCTATTTACAATAGAATGTTCACATTCCCCAGTTTATAAAACACTTTTTGTTTTTATTAGTTTCACATCTTCACAGCTGTGTACAGAAAAAAACTAAATCTTTCAACTTGTTTTACATATGTACTTCGGGGGGAGCTGTGAGTGTATAATCTGATTTCATTATAAACATGTGGAAAAAATGTACTGCATATATTATTATAGAAAAAATACTGAGAAAAAGAGGCTGTTTATGCCAATAACTTACTCTGCGTTTGATATAATGACTTGAAAAGTGTTTCATTTATTCTATATTGCATGTTTGCAATATTAATAACCACTTTTTTATTTATTGTGAATAAAAAATATTATGAATGTGATAGCGTGTAGACTATATAGTCATGTGAACAAAATGTTCCATCTGAATTTCTCAGTTAAACAATAATTTGGGACATCTAATTAGTAAGAAATACGACCAGGTGAGAGGGCGAATGACAGGGTGTCCTGTAACCACTTAGACGTTCTCCTGTGATCTACTCTTGCTAGCAAAGTGATATTGTTAGACAAAAATATATCAACTTGACTCGCTTGATCATGTAGAATTTCTTGGTTAGACTCTAATGTAACATATCATCCACCCACCATACTCTTCAAGCAAACACTTGATACAAATGATACCATATCATATGCCCAGAAACAGCTTTATTCAAGGTTTTTTTTTTCTTAATAAAAGGTTATGTTCATTTTTATATAATATTTTTATCAGAATAGTTAAGAATCAATTATTTATAATCTGGCATGCATTAAATCAAGATGTTTTGAAATATGACTTCAAAAAAACTATCTACTCAAAAAGTTGATAACGCAATAGCAGTTTCTTGACGATTAAACTGTTTTAATAAGAAATTAAGTAGGTTAGATTTATTTATGTCTATGTCTGTCTGTGACTGTGTTTTCCGCCCAGCAGTATCCCAGCTAATTGGAAGGTTCTTAATAAATATACAAACATGTGTCACACAGGGTATAATATATTATTGATTTTATTATGAAGTTGATAAGAAACTTAAAATATTATATCTGAGAGAAGTTCTGATCTGGCTGCTGGTCAAGAGCCACCAATGGCCACGATACACTGGATAAGGGGGTCCTCTGTGATGGTCAAAGATTGGACAGTGGTAGTGTAGATGCCATGTGTGAATGTGTGGTTTTTGGCGTAATCCAAAACAGGAAAATGCATTTATCATTATCAAACAATTCAAACAATTTAGTTATTGTAAATCAATCATTTTTATATAATTTTCGAAAATTTTAATTCGAAATAGCGCATTTTGCAAATTTTATATTATTCCATTTGTAACAAAGTATTTCTACAATTAATTTCTTATATGTTAAATTTTAGTATGTCACAGTAACATAGAAGCTTTATTTCTGATTCCCAGTTCATAAATGTTAGAATTTAGAGGTTTTAGGCCAAACCTGTGAGAATATTTCATAAACATTTCTTACTCTGTGAAAAAAAGTATCACCAGTCATTGTGTGAATATGATTTTTTTAATTTTATTTCGTCTTTTTTATTGAAAAATATTTTTTTGTAGTATTCAAAAAATTGTATCTTCTACTATCAATGACTTTTTTTATTTTCTTCACTTTATTTTGTGTGTCTATGTGTGTGTGAAGGACTTACACTGTATACACTTGTACTGTGTGAGTCTAAGTATATACTTTCCTTATTGAACAGGCAATTACGAAATATAAATAAAAAAAGCATGTGAAATCTATCTTTATCTGGAATTATTCCAGAAAGACAGTGACATTGGTATCAAAATGTTGATTCGAAAGGGAGAGGAGTAGGAAGAAAACTTGTAAACTATCTATGTAGTAGTAATGATACTTTGCTAACGCATATATTGGGTGAAAACTGTTTCCAGAGGTCAAAAGGCAACTGGAGATAGAATTTATAATCACAGGGTTAACTTTCATGAGTTCATCAATTCTACATCTCCGCGTTGTTTCATCATTCACATGGGTAGTGGTAAGTTGGACTGATATTAAATAATAAAAAAATAATTTATATAATATCTAATATAATCAATAATTTGAAATTTTTCTTTTACTTTTAAGGGTTTCACAACATGTTCATAATGGTGTAGTTACTTATAGAGTAATTAAGGCCATATTTAAGAATATATCTGGGCTTGCTATATTAAATGTGTTTCGTCAGATGAATTATATTTTTAAGTCTTCAAACTAAGCTGTTATGTCATTACAACTACAAAGTAAATTTTAAGCTCTAATTTTGTTTTATCACTATGCACGCAATTTTCCTTTGAATTGATTTATAAACAATAGTTCAAAGCTAGAAAAAATAAACTCAAAAAACCTTGGTTTCACCATTATACATTATAAATAGTATAAGAGAAAAGAATTGTCTTTTATGTTTTCGTGAGCATTAACTTCGTTTTTGTTAATGCTATTTCATTACTTTATTGCACCTCTGGTATTTTTTATTTATTAAAAGTTATAGGAAAAAGTAAATATAGTTTGAAATGAGTCTGAGCATAATCTGTGACAATAGAGTGATTAACTTTACTTCAATATTTCTTGGGATGTTATTTTATTGATAAAAGTAAAATATTGATATCTATTTGCATATATTTGACTACATGTTTTACTTTTAAACTACGTTTAATTTTTTTTCTATTAAATATTTAAATATGGAATATAATTTTACTAAATCCTCTCAACAAAATACTAAATCATGACAAAAACAGAGTAAGTTGTAAGAGATTCGACCTCATGTCTTTTTGACAAAGTCAAGTGATCTTACCGAACAAGTCACTGAAGGTGAAAATAATATTCGTTTTAATTCATTTTATTTAATTGCAAGTTACATTGTTCAAAGAGGGTCTATTGAGTTTCCATTTGCATGTTATCTTTAAAAGGAGGGAATAGTTTCACAAAGTTTTGGGCAATCCAGACATGATTGTAATAACTCAGTTAAGAGTTGAAAAAAATCAATATGGGAGCTGAGGGTACGGCAGGTTTATTTTGTGAAGTTAAAATTGGCTTTAGGGTGAAAATATTTGAGTTAGATTTTTAGAGATAAAGCTGTATAGGGGGAGATTATACGTTTGCAAGGGTGAAGAACCCCCTCCATTTCCTGTGATGTATCCTTGAAGCGGTTGACCCGAGGTAGCGCAATCGAATAGGGTTGAAAAAAAAATGGGGAAGCTTCCCCTCATAGGGGGTGGGCGCCCATCTTTGTTTTTAAGCGAGGGTGGCCTGGGTTATTAAGAAGAGGGGTATCGAACCGTCCCACCCTAGTCTCGGAATTTTGACGCCATGCGAAGAAACAACCCCTTCTTGCCCAGGCGCCTCGATAATTGTGATTTATTCCCAGCCCAGGTGTTCACCTCCTTACCGAGTTTTTGCCGGATACTCTTGATGGATATTTATAGCCGCTTATTAAAACTGATTTCGTCCAAATTTTCCTCTACTTTGCTCCCAACTCCTTGATCCCCCACCTTGTGCTATTATTCTTCATTTTGGTCTTTAACGTCTACACAAAGTTTAACTATATTAAGATATAAGTTATTACTTGGTGAACTGGAACAAGGAAAATAATGGACTGCCCTATAAGAAACTTAAAATTAATTTTCTCTCAAACAATTTTTGACCTCCTTTATTAAAAGAACATTTTCTCCATTATTTCCCTTAATATCTCGCTATTATAAAATTAATATTTAACTATGCTTCAGCACAATGAAAAAATAAGTAATAGTTATTACAATCATGTGATATAAATAATATAAATTATTATACAAACACCCTTAAAATAATTATTCTTTGGTTACTTAACTTATTGAGTAGAATATTGTGAATAGAAAGATTGACATTCAGTAATATTAATAATATAAAATTATTTGTTTATTAATAAAGAATATAAATGTTGTTCTTCTCTTCTCTCAGCTAAACAATACCTAAATAATTTTCACTAAAGAGAATAAACTAAAATATGACAAATCACATATACTTACTTGAATCTAACTACTTGGTATTTTTTTAGTTTACTGGATTCAGATTATAAATATTAAAACACGATTCACACATTAAAAGTGTGCAGTTTTTTCTTAAACTTACAAATAACTTCTGTTGTCGGAAAAATAAATTTTGATAGTTACATTTATTTGTATTTAAGCATGAAGCTAGGGTGATTACTTACATAATAATGGTTAAAAATCATTATATGAAAAAATGATACAAGCATTTTTTTTTCAAAAACTATACGTTTATTTTTTAGGCTTTTTTTATGCTTTTGATTTTTTAATCATACTCACCATATTTTTGTCTTCCCTGCTCATATGAATGAAAGCAAAATATTTTTGTTTAATCAACAAGCTTTATATTGCATGTATTTACACAAAAAACTGCAGACAAATCACATTCTGCTTAAAAAATATTTGTTTAGCAACTTTTATTTTTTTTAACGAATATTGATAAATTTATTTAATGCACTTTACTGCTTTTAATTTCATTTCATTATATTTTATTCATTATTGCAATTAGATTAAGCAAACATACAAATAAAAATGGTAACGTTTAATTTGAAAGTAATTAATTTAATTAGTATATAATTTAATTTATGGTAAAAAAAACAATATTTTTTTAGATCATAAGAGGTATGATAAAATTATTCTTTTGAAATGCCAGAATGGTGGATTTAGTGTTTTAGTAATGACTAAATTAAGCTCTATCAAATTAAATATCATTTTAGTGTTTTTATGACTTTACGTTTTTGTAATTTATGCACAAAAACTTAATGATGAATCTTATTTTGTTAGGTTCTTGTTCACTTGAATTGTTTCAAAATCCCTTTTACCTTCATAGAGTTTTTTTTATAAGATGAATGGATTAGGTTAGATTGCAGTGGCATTGCAGTGACACAGTCCCATAGGATAACACAAGTAGACTGAATATTGGCCCTCTTCATACCTCACAATGAAGATTGATTTCACATTAGAAGTACTATTTTTTTCTAAATGAAGTTTCTTCAGAGGAGGGATCTTTAACGAATACCTGACATCGTACAGGCTCGGAACCGACGGCTTAACATCTCAGGACTTGGTCATAAGTTGATGTGTTATATTTTGTTATTGCCGATGTTTTTTCTTGATGGCGGCATGGTTTTCGAGCAGACCCACCTCTGCAGATGTCGTCTCAGGCACTTCAGGCTCTTGTGAACAGGAAGTAGCTGAGGGTCTGCACGTTAGACACATTGGTCTGATTTAATTTGTGTTATGGCAGACATGGTGTGTGTGGCATGGTTTTCGTGCAGACCCACCTTCACAGGGGTTGTCTCAGGCACTTCAGGCTCTTGTGAACAGGAAGTAGCTGAGGGTCTGCACGTTAGACACATTGGTCTGATTTAATTTGTGTTATGGCAGACATGGTGTGTGTGGCATGGTTTTCAAGTGCAGACCCACCTTCACAGGTCGTCTCAGGCACTTCAGGCTCTTGTGAACAGGAAGTAGCTGAGGGTCTGCACGTTAGACACATTGGTCTGATTTAATTTGTGTTATGGCAGACATGGTGTGTGTGACATGGTTTTCGAGCAGACCCACCTCTGCAGATGTCGTCTCAGGCACTTCAGGCTCTTGTGAACAGGAAGTAGCTGAGGGTCTGCACGTTAGACACATTGGTCTGATTTAATTTGTGTTATGGCAGACATGGTGTGTGTGGCATGGTTTTCGTGCAGACCCACCTCCACAGGGGTTGTCTCAGGCACTTCAGGCTCTTGTGAACAGGAGGTAGCTGAGGGTCTGCACGTTAGACACATTAGTCTGATTTAACTTGTGTTATGGCAGAAAGGCTTGGATACGTGGAGAGTCAAAGCACGTCAACGTCTTCTCCAAAAGAGAAACGTAATCGCATCCATTCACCTCTCACGTGAATAGATCGATAGCCAGAGTGGCTATCAAAGGCGAGCACATTGTTACACATTAGACTCGTCGACTAACCTGGCCTCATAAAACGAGTAATTCCGTCCATTCACTATCCCGATTATCAAGTTCTTTTATTTTATTCTGTATTTAATAACAGCCTATTCAACAAACTGTTGCACAATGAAATTCGATTTCTTCACTCATTCATTATTTTTCAGATTGTATTTTACTCAACTTTAATTATTTGTTGTTTTTCTCGTCGTCATTTTTGTTTTCTCTATATCTTCGTCTCTTTTTTGATATCAGAATGTTAGTAGTTTTAATAAGTTAGTAGTATGTCGGACGGATTGTTTGTTCGTCTATAACGATCTTTTGTACTGGTTTAACTTTGAATATTGTATTATTGCCAGTTTTATTCCATTATGTTAAGTTAGACGGCAGTGGCTGTCCCACAAGGGAACACACATAGCCCAAACATTATCCCTTTCCATACCACACAATGAGGATTGATTCTACATTAGGAGTCCTAAATTTTATCTGACTCAAGGGTTTTTAAAATAGGGTTCTTTATTCAGGTATGCAGTGATGCGATCGACGTGGGTGCCTTACCTGTTCCTAAAAAATCAATTCAAGTTCATCTTTTACTTCTCCTTCAAATCCTAACTCTTATTATATACCTAATTCTTCCTCCTGCACTTCTAGTGATAGTGTCTATCACCTAGACCGTACTTGGTAAGATGCATTTTATGTAGTTTTAACAACCACAATGTTACCACTAGCCTACGTATGAATAATCATAGGTCCTCTGTCACATAGTCTAAACTTCAATAATTGTTTCAGAGTTCAGGTACTTAAAACAGTCCCTCGACACAATAGATCCGTAACTTTAAGAGCTTCTGTAGAAGCCCTTTTATGGGCTTCCTAGGAGCTCGTTCAAATCCGAATCATTAAGTAGTATTCAGAGTTGTATTTTTCCTAAATTTAATTTTTTTAATTTATTATTTTTTTATTTTATTAATTTTTATGTTCTGTTCTTTTGAATTTCATATTAATGAAGATTCCTTTTTTTATTATTATACTTTTTTTCCTCGTTGCTATTCTTCATCAGCATTCTCACTACTTTTTTTAGCTTTTGTTGTGGCCAACCTGTACATATTTTGTGAAACTGTCCATTTGGCTTTCGTCTTCTCGCATTCAACTATCTTACCTGAGGACGACCGTTAAAAGGGTCGAAATATTGAATATTTTTTTCCTCCATCAAACAGGTTGTATTTTAACGTCACCCTACTTCTTAAAACTGAAACAAAAAAAATAAGGTGTTATTTCAAAACAAAATATAACTTCAATGTATTTTTCCATTAATTTTATAATGAAATCAACATTTGCTAACGCCTGCTTATGGTATTATGCAAAATCTTAGGGACACAAATAATATTTCTTTTTGCAAAACTAATTCCAATGTCTACTGATAAATAAAGATAAGGTATTATTAGTCACTTAAAATTCAAAACAAGCCTTTCCCGACTATGTTGACAAAGTGAAAAGTTTTCAAGAAAGAATAAAGTCACGGTAAAAGTTAGAAAATGAGCTAAGTTGGTGCGGCTTACCCTTGGCTTTTCCTTTTGCATTCTAATGGGTGATCTTTCTGTGCCAAGTTGGACCCTCTCTTTCCTTTCTCCTATTTAATGCAGCCCAGTTGAACGTTACCGGATGTTTTCCTTCTCTAATACTTCGCACGTCCTTCTACCTCTTTCTGAAAATTTTGTTCAGGTATTATACAAGGTCTGCATATATTCACAAGTCGAGTAAAGGAGATTATACACTTCTACATTTCTAATATCTACCTTCTCACAGTCTTATAACCACAGAAAATCCCTTAAAATTAGCACATGAAATATATGCATACTTCCTTTGTGAAATATTCATTCATATTTCTAATCTATAAATCCCTATCATAGTCCCAAATTTTTATCATTTTTTACCACAATAATGCAATTTATCAACAAGAAATTTAAACTATTGTAACTTACAATAAAACACAAGTTTACTATTTGATAAAATATTGGTATTTGCCAGTAAAAATATTGATTTGCAATTTACACTCGTATTGAATTTAAAATATTTGATATGACTTGTGTTCTATTCATTTAATCACACGAAAATAAATTAAATGAAAAAAAAAACAGGCGTTATTGTAGTAAATGAATAACTTAACGGTTTACTTGTTGAAACAATCATCTTATTTTTCTCGTAAATTAGTCAACTATAGAGTTCACATTGTTTTTTGCCGTATTGTTCATCCATGAGCATCCCTTCTAAAGGTTTAACACTTAAAATGCCCTTATCTGTTATTCCTCTCTAGTTTCACTGTCAAATAGCCGCCTCAGGTTTCAATTATTCTCCGAACTTACTCAAATTACACCCTTATTAACTATCAACAATTGAGAGATTCTCATCTTGCCTTACTGCGTATATTATTAAAATTGTATTAACTTTGTCACTTATCTACTTAAAAAATTAAAGATTTCGTTTCCATTACCGATAAACACCTCCGCTAATCTTGTTCTTGTTAACATCATAAACTTGTCCAAATTGTACTACTCCTATCTGAATTGTGAAGTTTCACTGCTTTTGACAAGTAGCACCACAGCTTTTTAAAAATCCTTACCACTTTTCCCTTCAACGCTTATCTTGCTACTGAATTTGACACCTTTCTGATTCTAATACAGTAGAAGTCCGATAATCCGGCACGTTCGGGACCGGCTCGGTGTCGGACTACCGAAAATTCCGGTCTATCGGGCAGTAATTATAAGAACAATTAAGTTAATAATTAAACTACAAATACAATATGCACATACATACAACAAAGTTTATTTTACATTTCATATGATGTATGTACACGTACTTTAAAACGTATTTCATTAGATTTAAAAAAGTCACGAATGTCTTTTTGTTTTCTTGATTTTTGGCGTTTAGTATAAAATTTCTAATAATATAGAAATCAATAATTTCTGAAGCACTGTAGCTAGTACTAGCCTCAGCAAAAGAGATAAACTTATTTAGTGATTCTGCAGCTTCTGCCCAGCTGATTTTTTTCTTTTTCTTCCGTTTCGGCATCTGAGTCACTTTATTCAAGGTTTTGAGTAGGCTTAGGGTTTACTACAATGTTGATAATGTCCTCATCGGCTAGTTCTTGTCAACAGGCTCATTCTCGTCGATTAGAAGCCACTCCTCTACCTCATCTTCAGGCAGGTTTTTCAAGGGATTGTCAGCACTTCTAACGACATCCGAGTGTCTTGATGGTTTTCTTCCTCATCAGTCAGTAGAGTTAGTTCAGATGCAGGGTTTGCAGCTGGCCAAAGTTTTCTCCAGCATTTTTGGAGTGCTGAAGTTCGGTATTCTGAACAATACCGAGCGCTTCCGAACGATCCCGAACTACCCCGAAAACTTCTGAATAGCTCTTGAGCGTTTTTATTTGCTTTAAAGACACACTTTTGGAGAAAACCAAAATTTTTACAATTTTCCGAAGCGATGCCGGATTATCGGGCATTCCGGACTGTTGGATGCCGGACTAATGGACTTCTACTGTACTACTTCTCAACGTAATCCTAGTTCTCAACTACTCCTAATCCAGAATGTATCTGCCCGAGAGTAAGGTTAGCATTTGTGACTCATCACAATGTTGACTGTTCACGAGGAAATTATATTTTCTAAGGCTCTTACTTTTCTCCTTTCATGGAGAAAGTAAAAGGCACGAGAGTATAAAAAAACATAAATAATAAGTTTACATGTCTATTTTGAAATGCATCTGAAAATATTTATAAATTGAAATATAACTAAATTAAATAAACGGTCCACATAGACTATACAACTTTAAATTACACAAAGCACGACAGAGAAAAAGGAATAAAAATCACACTTACTGAATTCCCAATATTTCGAACTTGAGCGAGAACGATATATTTCGAGAGAATGATGAGCGCGAAACCTTCCGCTCCGTTCTTCGACGTGGGGAGATCTCTCTCACGTAATCCTCTCTTCTAGTCTACTCCTGATGACGAACAATATATTATTGAGAATTCAGTAAGTGTGCTTTTTATTCCTTTTTCTCTATCGTGCTTTGTGTAATTTAAATATTTATAAATAATCTATATATATTTGTATGTAATAAATAAGTATGTGTGTAAAATAGATGTCTATAAATATTTATTTATACTTTCCTTTTCCTGTATTCCTCAAATGTTTAACTCATTCTTCTAATATAATACTTATAATATTTTGAATATACCTATATGCCTATATAGTACACCGGTACCTTTATGTATAATTATCTGCATGTGTGGGTGTTTAATAGGCAAGCCCCACAAGAAGAGGTTTCAGCTTGTCCCATAACAGTCTAGAAGACACATTAATATCAAACTTAAAAATTAAAATGGGCGATTATGCATGAATTTTTTTTATTATTGAATTGAAGAAGAAAGGAAGTTGGAACGTACTATCACGACCAATACTTCCTGTTCTCCAGGGTTGCCAGATTGTCATTTTTCAATCCAACTTACATAAATTTTATTTCTTTTCTAGTGGTTGGCAATAAAAAAAGACGTAGTTTTTTTTATATATATCACCAGTGTTGGAAAGAGGGGCCCAGGAATGGTTCTGCACCGGCACATTTTTCCCTTTCACGGGCCATGCTGATTAAGTATTCCCAAATGGTTTACATAATATAATAACAATATAATATATTGTTACATTATATAATAATGCTATTGTATGGCTTATATAATAAAGTAATAGTAAATGTTAATTTTGCTTGATCATGAGTGGATTTATATTATAATATATATATATATATATAATATCTACCTGAACATATATCTGTCTATTTTTTCATACTAATTTTTAAATAAATGGAAGTTTTTTGAACAAAATGATTACAAAGCAAACTCTAAATATTTTTATTTTCATATTTTCTAAATCCTTAAAGTTTGTTACGAGGATAATGTTAAGAGGATGCTCCCATAGATAACTAAATAAGAGAAATTAAAAAAACTTACCAAATAAATCTGTAAAGATAAAGTAATTATACTTGCAATTATTGGTACAAGGTTATTGAGCAAAAGACTATTAGAAACTCCTCAAGGAAGAGGAAATAAATACTGTGGCAACTACCAAAGTTCAATCACTTTTGAAAACAAACATGAAGTTTTACTTAAAATATATGATATAAACATTTCAAATATTCTACGAACATTGGCTATTATCAAATATTCTATGAGTGCGCAGTCATCATTGGTCTATAATTGATAATCATAAATGTTATAAATTCAACTAAGCTGGATTCAACTAGTAAATAAATCTAAACAAAAAATGTTTAGCTGCTATTAGATGTAATGAAAATTAGTTGAACAGTTCTAAGTGTTTTATTAAAACATTTTTGTTTCTCAATTTTTTCTTTAACTTGTTCTATTATGTCAGTTACTTTATTGTTCTAGGTTCGTGGGAATTATATACGATAGGAAGTAGTAGTCGGGGTTATAGAAGATAAGGAGAGGAAAAACATGTCGAAAAAGTTGTCGATAGTCCAAAATAGGTATGAAACTGTTTACTACCTGAGGAAAGACTCCTACACAATGTTATTGTTTTGTATATTCTCTGCCCTAAATCATATAAATTTCTGTTTAATTTTGAAGTTCTTTACCTTTTAAATATAATTAAGAGAGGCTAAATGATGTAAAAGTTTAAATTATTTTTAGAAAATTGTATAACAGCAATGTGAAAAGAAGCAGCTCTTGACGTAACTTCTCAACACTTAGTTTAAAATAGCACAATGCAGTTAATTTCTTTCGTGCTATAAATATCCCTAAATATAACCAATATAACTTATCGCGGAGACACTTAATCTCCTAGACACTTGGTGTATGAGTGCAGTTTGAGGTAAGGTCTTGGTTTGTGGAGAGGAGTGGCCCGTTAGATCTTCCTCACTAATTAAAGAACAATATTACAAAGAATTTGTGGAATTTTTGTGTAGACAATATAAGAAAGAAAAAAAATGTCATATCATACAATAAAGAATCATTGTAAAATAATTTAAAATAAGTATTATCTTATTGTAAATGAACAGAAATATTGTATACAATTTGATGTTGATGCATGTAATACACAGTGGAACATGCTAAAAAGAAAAAAAAATATATGACAAAATTTTGCTAAAAAGATCGAAGTTTGGTTCATATAATAATAAAAAAATCTTAAGCAACTTTTTTTCTATATAATAATACAAAATTACAAATAATGTAATTACTTGTTGTTTTCTTAAAGTATTCTTGAAAATATTTTGTAACAATATTGATCCTTTATAGATATTCAATTAGAGATAATCTCACGATATTGTAATTATCACTGATACATCGTTATTGATGTTGTGTGGATATAGGCTAATTCATATTTTTTTAGGATAAAAGCCTAAAAGCTATGAATTAGCCTTTGGAGAAAAACTGTTTTTACTGTTTATAAATTATTATGATATTCGGAACAATCAATGTTTACTCAATCACAATGAATACGTAGAGTACTTTAACTCTGGTGTCTCCAACCAGTGGGTCACAAAAAGGTTAGACTGTGACTGCGAGAAATTTCAAATTGTTTACTTTTAAAGAATTAAATAAGGGACTAAAACATAGAAATGATGTCTTAAAAAGAGATCTTGAAACTTATCTAGACAGTGGAATAGTAACAATTTTTGCCACAAGGGGCGGTCGTAAGATTTTCTCCCCACCGCCGTTGGCTTTTGATAAACCGTCAAAATTACAGAAAGTCGTCAAAATATTAATTTCATAGAATTAAAATCAAGGATCTAATTGTAGATTGCTGTTATTAGTCCTAGACTTTATCTTATTACAGTATTCGTATACTTAGACAGTTTCATTAAAGGAATCAAAGGTTTTTCAAAGAGAAACGTATAATTCAAATCGTTAAAAAATTATTAAATTAAATTAACTGACTTTACAAACAAATATAATAAATTTCAATCGCTTAAAATGAATAAATTTAATTTGTTTTTGTTGCAAATATTACAGTTGAAAAATACATTTAAAAACCGTTACATTTAAATACATTACGCCCTTAAAAACTGATTTGTATAAAATTTCAGATTTTTTGTTAACTTTTTATTATTTTGATTTTTTTTCTATTTTCTATTTTTTCCCTCTGAAAATGCCATCCCTTAGCACTTGGCACCCCGGGTGGACCATCCATCCTTTGATTCGCAACTGTGTATAGAATATTTTATCAAATAGATATATCATAAGATCCAGTAGTACCTTTACTTGTGAAATTCATTCGTTTTAGAAGTCTCTTTATAACAAGGAAACTTTTTAAATAGAGACGATTTTTCTTTAAAAAGAAAAAAGTAAGCCACATTTCATTGAAAGCGCAAGAAAAATCTGCTAAATATATCTGATTGTACCATAAAAATTACTTTTTAAAAGAGAGATTTGGCTCTAAGCAGATTAGTGTCAAAACGGAATACTCAATATTGTGAGAACTAACCATGGTTGCTCTTCTTTCTTTTGCCTTCACTTATTTGTGTGAAAAAACTTTTTCAACATTAACTTTAACTAAATAAAAACATCAAAATCAAAATAATAACATTATCAAAAATAAGAAATATGGAAATGGTGTTGAGACCTGTCAACACTAAAATAGAACCAAGCGTTGAACTTTAATGCCAAAATATACAGGCGCAGTAATCTAATTAAAGTTACTGTTGATCTGGCCCTCGATTTATTCACGCGAGAGGTGAATCAATCTCAGTAAGTCGTCCCTCTGAGAGGACGTTAGGCCGTCGGTCCCCAGCCTGTACGATGTCAGGTACTCGTTAAAGATCCCTAGTTGAAATGCACTTGAATTAGGCAAAATTTAGGACTCTCGATGTAGAATAACTAATCAAAAAAATGCCTGTAAACGGCTGACGTTATCAACGGCTAGGGGATCGGTTTAACAACAAGAAAAAGAAAATAAAAAAATACTGTTGTTCAGATTTGTTTTAATATCATTTGCCTAATTTATAGTTAATTTTTGTATGTTTTCACTAAGGGATTGCAATAACTTTGGTCGAAAAACATATGTCACGATGTAGAAAGTGGTACTACTTTTCTCATTTCTACTTATTTATCTGGCTCATAAGCTGGCTAGTTTTCAAAGGGGGTTTTCCCAACACTTTCTTTGTCTTCTTGTACTTCTATATTCACACAGCCACTTTGCAACACCTACCCCCAAAACCTGCTAATCTTAGTTCCATCTTTTCACAGATGTCTTCTCCAAAGCCTTCATATACTGATGGTGGTATGGTTCAGTGTAGACGTCAAATAGCTTTATTGGAAATGATTAATATAAATGTGTTTAGTTTACTGTATAGCTTAGGATTTTTAAAAAATAATTTCTAACAGAGAAATAAAAAAAAAACATTTGTGTATCCTTTTTATTAGGTTATCTTTACAAAGCTGGATTGAAAGAGAAGTCTATCAGAAAAAAGCCCGATTTTATTGATACAAATAGGCCAAAAGAAATATGACATATAAGGTTATTGATGCTGAGGATAGGGGCTAAAAATTGAAGGCACAAAATCTTGTAATTTGAATAAGGGAGCTTGAGAGAAAGGCGCAAAAAAAAGGGAGATTGAGGCAATTTAATCGGATGTTGAAGAAAATGGGCCTAGAATCGTAGACTTAAACCATTAAATAAATAAAATGTAATCATTGGAATTTATTTGCAGTCAATATTTTTTTTGTTCATATATTTATTAATCAATGACCAACCCACAATATGAAATGGGGAAAAAAGACTAAGATCTTTCAACCGTAACAAGTGATCTTTGTCAAAGTCAAAAACCGAATTGAAACACTAGATGCAGAAACAGCTGGTGAGAGGTTGAGAAGAGTGGGAGGGAAGAGTGGTATTTTAAAAGGGTGAAAGAGCAGGAAAGGAAAAATGTCGGCGAAGGGATGTTTGGGGAAAAAAAGGAGTACAGTATGAAAGAGTAAAAAACTATCCACTAGCTGTCTAACCCTCTAAGAAGAGGCTATTGCCCTCGTTTTTTTGACTCTGACAAAGAGCGCTTGTTATGGTTGAAATATCTTGGTATTTTTTCCCCATTTCATATTGTGGTTTGATCATTGATGGTTATTTCACGTGTTTATGTGAAATCTTGTTAGTTTTATTAATATTAAATATTATAATTAATTTATAAATTATCAATTTATGAAATAATTATTAATATTATTTTATTAGTTCATGTGGCATTAATTACTTTTTATTTATTATTCGCTTACATTATTTTTATAAAATATATTCTTTTGTTATAATTTATTGTACGTTTTTTTTTCATTTTGTTTTTATTATTTGTACTAGGCTCCTTTTCTTGAGTAATGAAATTAAAATTGCAGCCCTAGAAAAGTATTTCTGAGAAGGAGACTTCCGTCCTTACTCATCTTAAGAGTGACTAATTTCACCCTCATTTAGGCAACGAATGTCGAAATTACGTAGTTTTTCCATTTTCTTATGGATGTTTTCCCTCAGTATTTTATGCATTTATTTCATTCATACATACATATATATATAAACTTTCACATAAACACGTGAAATAACAATCAATGATCAAACCACAATATGAATTGGGAAAACAATACTACGATCTTTCAACCGTAACAAGCGGTCTTCGTCAGAGTCAAAAACCCAACTGAGTGGATTTTTTGACTCTGACGAAGACCGCTTGTTACGGTTAAAAGATCTTAGTCTTATTTTCCCATTTCATATTGTGGTTTTATCATAAATTAACATATATGACATATATACAGAAAAATCACAATAAATAAACACGTGATGCAATCAATCAAATTAAACCACAAGGAAAAAAAGAAAACAATAGAAAAAAATGCTCTGAGGCCTTTCAATTTATGTCATCAGAGAGCAAACAAAGTAAGAACTAAGAAGATAAAATAAAAGGATTATGTTATCTTCTTATAATTATTATCTTATATATAATTATTCTTATAATTATCTCCTTTTATGTTATCTTCTTAGTTCTTACTTTGTTTGCTCTCTGATGACATAAATTGAAAGGCCTCAGAGCATTTTTATAAATATAATTAATTTATAATTATAATTTTTTTTTTTTAGTTTTCATGGTGTTTTTAAGAAAATCTGCTCAGAAAGTTATTATCGCAAACTGATATAATATAGTGTATCAGTCAGTTTGAAAAACCTAAAAGAAAGTCTATTAGTAGTTGATTTCAACAAATTCTGCAACTGTTGTGAATCGGGCAGAAACAAAGCTTGAACGATCATTTCAGCACAAGTTTTGAAGGTTCCAATCTTTATGGGTTGCTGCCATAGAGTAATCCAGGATTGTATAAAGTCAAAATGCTGTTATCTGTTACTGTTAGCAGTTACTTTGTGGAGAAGCAGTTGACCAAGTTTTTTAAAGTATTTTATTTATTTTATGGCATGAATTATGGTATATAAGTTATACCTTATCCATTTTATATTTAAATTAATTTAATTTTTTTTTTTTTTTTTTTGTTAAAATGATAATCTTAGATGTCCAGCTGTTAAAGTTTATTACCAGTATATTTCTTCATAGTTGTGCTATCCTACTTAATAAATACAGAAAATAAAGAAATATTTCAAAACTACCACCTGTCATTTCTCATCATGCCATTTTTCCTTAAACAAATACAAATATAAAAGTTATCTTTATTATTATTATTTGCATTAATAATACAAATATTATAAAATTTAGATATATCATCACATTTTTTTTTGTTTCTAATATAAAAAATAAATATAAAGAATGACTATGATGAATGTATTAATCAAAAGAAAAAAAAATATTTTAACTTCATTTATGAAGTGACAATGGCAGAAGAAAAGAAATTTCACATGAGTAATTTAGTTCAGTTAAAGTGAATAATAATGCTTGCTATTATTTTAACTGGTATCATTTCTAATGAGGAATATCGACATATTGTTTTGTGGAGTACATGATTGAAAATAAGGAATATAAAGGAATTCTTTGATGTAAACTTTATATAAGTTTATTACGACTGAATTATTTATTGGAATCAAGCAATATGTTTATTGTTTTAAATGACATTTATTCTTGGAAATGAGAAAAGCGAGATGGGAGTTAGACCATGAATAGGCCGGCCACCTCCCTCCACATAATTAATGAATCTCATTTTACTTTTAGTTCACCCTCGCAGAAGGGAACTGCCTTCCTCTCTGATATTAAGAAGTTTCAAAATGGCCGCTCAAGTCATTGAAAATTAAAAACAGGGTGGGAGAGACAGTCTGGCGACGGTAACCCTCCTTCTTCTTCCACCCTCTAGAAATTAAGGAGAGAGTAAAGAATAGGACTCACCCCTAGTTTCATTACTTCGCAGCCCTCGTGGAAACTTTTTAATGGAACCACCCTTTCTCCACCACTCTCCCTCCACCCTTCAAGACTGCCTATTTTGCCTGGAATGGAAGAATCAGCAGGATAATGGAATTTTCCAAGGGACCTAAGAGGATCTCCTTTTTCTTTCCTCCACCACCCTTGAATCACTCACTCATTCTCTCTCTCTCCCTCCCACCCTCTCTCACTCTCTCCTACTCCTCCCCCTACACTCGTATATAACAACATTTGCTCTAAAAGAGAAGAGAGTTTATAAACTTCAAACTTTCACATTCTGATCGTCGTAAAAACATAAAATATAGTAGAAAATCTACCTCGCTTCCTGAAATATTATCCTTGCGTTTGAAGAAACACTAAGAATTGTGTGACAGATTTGTCTACAAAAAAGAGATGTTATTAAGCTGTTCCATTCATTGGTGTTATATTTAGAAAAATATTGTTTCAAAGTTATCTAAAATCATTGAAAATAATATTTGATCTTAGTACTTAATCATATTTGTTCTACACGATTGTTGACTTCAAAATAATTTATACTTATTTTGAAAGTATCAACAAAAATAATAAAAAATTTCAGTACGTCATTATTTTCTACAACATCATGGTCTCTCTTTGTCTTTTCTCGTGAAGACAGATTGGCCCAAAATGTTTGTATATGTGTTTATTTACTATGTGTATTACTCTTCTTTGATTTTGAACTGATATTGTATCCAGTTTGGATCGTTTTTCCGTTTATTATGAGAATATATGGAGGTAAATAAAATGCTCTGGCTAGTGTTTACTATTTTTTGTGGAAGTATTGAATTCTTTTATATATTTAAACCTCGAAATACTCGTTCTTTGGAATAACAACTCTTTTCATTCTCAAAAGTTCTTAACACAATTTTTTAAGTTTAGATTTTTTAAAACAAAAAATTACAAAATCTTGTATAAAAATCAGCATAGAAATTGCCACAAGGAATTTATAAATGGGTATAACGTTTTTCAACCAAAAAAACTGGTATTCGACAGAGTACCATTTACAATAAATTCAAAAATATTCGTTATTTAAGTCAAAAATATTAGTATCATTTCTGAAACCTGAAGAATATTAATTAAATATTGATGCAGACATTTATTATTTGTAAACGATAGGAAGTGCTTCAGAATGACACTTAAATATTTTGACCAAGGAACGGTTCACACAAAAACAATGACTCATCAATGAAAACTATTACTTGGCTGTAAGCTCTGATTCACACTTTCCACTGTCTTACTGCGTCAAAAAGGCCGATTTTTTTCATGTGTTGCTTTCATTTAAATATATATAAATAATATATATCCAAAGTCATGTTTTCTAGACCAGATATATTTGATAGTGTCATTTGTCCTTCTGTTTCTCTAGGTTTCGTCAAATAGTAAATTTCAATTATCTTTAGCCGATATTTCATCTATTTTTCTTAATCATCATGCATCATCAGAAATTCATCAATTGCACAATATATTAGCATAATATGGAAATACTTTGTTTTCGTCACTTATCAAGCATCAACTATTTTGATATCAAAGTTCATGCAGAGAGTTCGTAATTAATGTCGTAAGGTGGTAACACTGTAGTTGATAAGTAACAAAAAAAAAATTCTTTTCAAAATGTATTATTCTTGTATGATATATATTATTTTATACAAGAACTACTGACTTGAGTAACATTTAGTTATGAATGGTTTCATAACTATGAGCTGGTTATTTTAGAAATCAACTCTGACGAGTCATACAGTTAATTTTAAAATATTCGTTATTTCGATCAAAAGATATTACTATCCTTTCTGAAATCCACACTGTTTTCTAAACATTGATGCATACATATAATATTTGTAAGCGAAAGGAAGAGTCCAGAAATGGTACTTAGATATTCTAACCAAGTATCGGTCCATACAGAAAAAACTCTAATTGACAGTAAAATTCCTAATTCACAGTTATAAGTCCGTTATAACCAAATAACAATTCCATTTTCCCAATAATTTGGGATAGGCAAATAGAAGATCATATATACTAAGGTAATAACTTAATATAAAAAAAAATGAAAGTTGAAATATTTTCTAATATTTCACTAATAAATTTTCTAATTTCTGTAGCTCCGTCTAAAAATATAGAAGAAAGTTCTGTTAAAAGCGTTTGTATTATTTTATATTTGACCAAACATTGAGAAATAAAAAGACAAGTTATATATATATATATAATATATATATATATATATATATATATATATAATACTGTAAATTATATGACAAGATTTCACAATAAATAGGTGAAACATCAATGAACGTCCAAACCACAATAAGAAATGAGAAAAGATACTAAGATCATTGACGAAGAAGCGGTCTTCGTCAGATTTCTTTGAAGAAGACCACTTGTTACAGTTGAAATATCTTATTCTTTCTTTTTTTCAATTCTTAATGTGGTATATATATATATATATATATATATATATATATATATATTAACAACACATTCCTAGTTAACGTTCTAGTTAAAACGGTTTAAGAGTTATGTGCAATTTTTTTTTTTTGAGAAAACACTACTACTATATCAAAACTTAACTTATTCCTATGATATCATTCATAACCGAAAGTAACTCAAGTCATTGTAGTTCTTGCATAAAATGATATGTTTTATACAATAATACTATATTTTTATAAATAATTTTTGAATTATTCCCTACAAAGAATAATTCAAAAAGTCGATTATATAAGTGAGATGATGGTAAATGTTTAATAAACAGGAGTCAGTCGAGAGTATAGATTTGGATTTAGTACAGCTTTATCAAAGTGTAAACTTAATTTGTCTTGAAACGTTTAAGGAAGTAGTTTAGAAGAAGATTCAAATGGACATGCTTGAGAAAGAAATTTCAATTGCAGCCGTTGGAAAGTGATGGCAGGGGAAGGTAATGAGGGCGTAAAACTGTTGTCGAGGGGTCGGTCCGTTGACTCAGCCCTAGTTAGTTAATTTCAACTAGCAATCTCACAGAGTGGCCTGCTTCGGGGCCAATTCCCAGACCCAGCATTCCTTCAAGCTAGTTCTATCTCACCAGGAGAATCACCCTCTCCTGTTTCAAGTCACACCTGCCAATTACCTACATCTCCTTCAGTTCAATCCATTTCCCCAGTCCGACTTTCCTAAAGACTCTCTTCATTTGAATATGTAAATAAACATTATTTAAAGAAAAAAAAAATGGGAAAAGTTTCCACATAACTATATTTTATTACAAATTGCAAATATTTTGCATTTGTATGGAGAAATTGATATACAAATCACTCTAAAATGGGCTGTATTCTCTGCGGGTAACCAGGTTACTATCAACAAGTGAATAGCATTCTCCTACCATTGTCGTACTAAATCATCACGATTCAAACACGTCAAGTGTGTAAAAAAATAAAAATTACAACGTTAAAAGAACTCATATAAAAATAATTAAATAATTTTATAACAATTACTTATATTATTAGTTAATAATTTATACTTCTGTTAAAAAAAGCAGTTATAACTAGAGAGATAGAATGTAAAGGAAATATATTAGTTAAAAGTTACAAAATCAGCATCACAAATAGAAAGTAACGGATTAAGTGTTTTTATGAAGGAAGGCGAGACAAAATCACCCTGTTTTTTTCACTTTTTTATACAAAAATGATCAAAATAGTTTAGGATGATGATTAGAAGGAGAAGAAAAAGATAGTACTGGACACCTAACGAGAAGTGTTTAGCAAATCTAAAACAATTACAATTATTCTTATTAGAACAAAAAGTTGAATTCTTATAGACTTGTTATAGAGTAATATAGGTTATGATTATTTAAGCAAAAAAATAGATTACGTGTTGTAGACTTGTTATGGTGGATTATGGATATGCTCATTAAAAAAAGTTGAATTAAGCATTGCAGGTTATAAGATATGCTGATTAAAACAAAGTTGAATTAAGTTCTGGTGATTTGTTATTGACGATTACTGATGTGGTTAATAAAAGAAAGAGTTGTTTAGACTTGATAAACACAAATGTTATTGCGTAGGCGAACAAATATATAAGATATAACTATACGTTTTTTTCTTAAATAGCATATTGCAAATTATAATTATAATATTATTTTAAACAAAAACGTGAAATTATTATAAACTGTATTATTATTTGAAGGGACCAGGTTCGCTCAGTGGTTAACGTACTTGCCTCAGAACTGGTAGGTCCGAGGTTCGATACACATCTGGTCCTCGATTTATTCACAAGGGAGGTGAATAAATCTAAGCACGTTGTTCTTTGGGGAGGACGTTAAACCGTCGGTTCTAAGGCTGTACGAGGGTACAGAGGTAGGAGCTGCAGAGTAAGGGTACCCGTCAAAGATCCCTACTCTAAATACTATTGAGTTAGTATTTTGGGTCTCCCAAAATTCAGGTCTCCCAATGTAGAATCAATAGATAATATGGCTCGCCCATTACTAAAATGGGTGCCAACTTATAGATGAACCCTCAGAACAGACTATAAGATGAAAACCTTATAAGACGGTTAAAACAAAGAATTAATTCATTGCTTTTTTTTTGTATATTGTGGTTTTGTGAAAGCTTCTACGTTATTCATTGGAATAAAAATTGAGGAAAGGTTAATACAAAGAGGCTCGTATTAGATATGCACTTTCATTCGGTAAGCACTTTTCTCAGAATATAAGAAATATTTTATGCAAAAGATTGCTACGTGGGGCAAGTATAGCAGTAGTTCTCAACTTGGTCCGCATGGATCACCAGGGGTCCACAGAAAATTACAGAGATCCATGAAGAGAAATAGTACTTTGTGGACCATGTCTGTATAGTTTATATGTGTATATCATGATGTCATACCAAAAATATATCAAGTCGTAGTTAATATAGATAGATTTTTCAAATATAACAATTAAAAAATAAGGCGAAATATCCTCATCAGTTTGTTGTACTATTCCAATGTTTTAAAATGTTGCGAAGCAGCACCTCCTTTCAGATGTACATTTCTCAAGTTTAACTTCTCCTAGCATTAACATTACATTTTTTTTCAACATTAACATTACCATTTTTTTATGTTATATTCAAAATTGATTATTTTACCATTTATTTTAGCATATGTTCTTTATAAAATGTTAATAAAAAAATATTTTGTTATTCCTTTAGAACAAATATTTATATTTTGACATCACGTTGTAAATGCAATGATAATGTTTTATAGTTACACTTTCCATTTATTTAAACACTTATACTTTTTTGAAAATTTACGTGTGCATGATTATGTTTTCCAAGTATTGCGTGGCGGGGGGGCAGAGAGGGTTCACCGATGGTAAAATAGCTCTCAGGAAGTCCACGAACAAGGAGGTCCTTGTGCCAGAGGATAATAGTTATGAATTAATAATACGATAAGAAAAGGATTGCCTGCCAAAGTGATTTCTATTTAGCAAGCCAATAGACAAGTATGGATTACTTTCTACTTCTAAAAAAATAAATATCCCGTTTTTATACCTTCATAACATCTTCTAAAATCCTTAACTTTTTTTTTTTAATTTCCTACTATTTAAAGAAAAAAATGAAATATATTCAACATTGAAATGAATATAATTTAGAAGTATAAGCAATTTTGTATAATAAATAGATCTTTTAATTAGTTCTGTAAAAAAACGTTTTTCTTGAGAACTGAACTAACAGGTTTGAAAAGAAAAATCATTAGAATAATTTATTATATTAAAGGTTACGTTCCTGTCACATGATTGAATAAAGCCCTTATTACATACTGTCAGTCCAAAAAATAAAAAAATCAGTCTTCAGTCACTTTTTTAAATATTGGAATAAAACTAAATGATTCATAAAGATTAAAAAACTTTAATTATTTCTTTAATACTTTAATAACTTCCTTATTTTGTTAATAACTTCTTTCTCTCTAATCAAATAATTTTAACAATTTCATTTTAGCTTACCATTTTTTTAAACCATACTATAGAATAGCAAAAATATAATATTACCAACTATATTATTGGTATCTTCTTCAATTATTATTTCATTTGCTTAATACTTCAGTTTTACGTTGTGATGTAGGTTATTCATATTTATTTATTGAGGGTGATTGTAGTACTGCGTCCTAAGAACTATTGTACTTTCCCCCCTCTGTACTATAGTACCCCAGTTAGCTTCAACGCCTCCAAGATGCTCAGCACTTTGGTGGGTCCAACGGTAAAAGCTCTTCCATGGTTTTGTTGAGTGTCCCGAAGCACCTGCCTCTGTGTAGCACAGTGGCTTGACAATCAGCCAGCAGTTGCTGCAGTTTCTTCCTCAACAGGTTATTCATAACCTTTGGTATAAGTTTTTCTAACTGGAATTAGTCTTTAAAAATATCATTATTTATTTTATTTGAAATATAATAGGAGTAGCATATTTCATACCACATTTTTCAAGCACAGGTGCAAGGGTAGCATAGTGGTATGCATACTCAGGTAGAATACGGGTTCGAATCTGACGCTGGCCTCGATTTCATAGCAAAAGTGAAAAAAAAAACAGAGCACGTAGTCTTTCAGAGAGGATGTTCGTCGATTTCGATTAAGGTATTTGTTAAAGATTCCTACACTAAATACACTTATGTCAGGTAAAATTTAAGATTCCACAGAAGTAGGGATCCACATTACATCGACAGTGGTTAATTAATGTGGTTCACTCATTACTAAAATGAATGAACCACCAATAAATAAAATAAAAACAATAAATGAACCACCAATAAATGATCTGACACAAAACAACACTAAAAGATAAAAGCCAAGACGTGTGAGCATCAACAAATAAACAAACCAATTTCTTGATATTGAATTTGTTTCAAAACTTCCTTTTAATTTCATTTAACTCATAAATCTTTAACTAGGAGGAACAGACACTCTGTTAATTATTTATAGAACAGTGGTACAATAATTTGCAATAATTAATGTTTCTAAATGCATTAAAAAAGTTTATTTTCAATTAATTAACTTAATTTTATTCGTATATTCAAAATTGATATTATTAGCAGGAAAATATGAACAAAATGCATAAAGTTTTGACGAATTAATGAATTTAAAAAAAGTGGAGAAAAAATAAAACAATAATTTTCAGAAGTGCAACTGTATTATAACAATTTCAAATATATTATAATTTTTTTTTAAAAAAAAAGCAGACGGTGAATGCTGAAGTAAATATTTCTTTCAGAAAAATTGAAGTACGTAACTGCTAAAAGTATAGGTAAAAGAAAACTTATTTGAATAGTTAGGACCTATTAACTGTTAGTTATAATTATTATTATATAAAAAAAGATATTTATGAACAAATAGGACAAAATGTTTTAAAATCGTAAAGTTTAAAAAGATGGCAGTTGAAAATTAAATGAAATTAAAAGTACTTTTGTGTTTGTTATGTATTCAATAAAAGTATAGACTACTTTGAAAAAGCCAAGTATTAATTTAATTTTTAATGCGACTCATGCTGGAAATGTCTAAAAGCCTTGTTTGAAAACAAACTTTTAATTAATGTATGCAAATTAGGCATTAGCGTTCTTTCAGAACTGTTCTAAAATTAATATTTCAATTTCAGTTGAAAAAGGGTGTAGCTAGATAAAGATGTGGCAATGTATCTTGGACCACAGCAATGTTTTTAAGTATTCATTTAATGTTATTTTGTGGTTGAAGTTGGTTTGAAGTTTCGTTGAACAAATACATCATCAGGAGCTCTGGGGACCCATTAGGATAACACACTCTATAACACATCTTCTTTCTCTATATTTAGCTCAAGTCTTCCATAACCTGAAGGTTTCATATTCGTTTAACGCCTCGTAAAATGTTATTACGCAATATAAAACGCTCTCTCCTATACACAGCTAAATTCTTGCCTAACTCTAGTCCCTTTTAAGAGCTCCGCACTTAAGCCTCCTGAATAAATAATAATCATTTCTTACAAGACATACTTTTATGCCCCAAGTTAGAAGGTGTTATAGGGTTTTATCATAATATTAAATTATATTAGAACTATTACAAGTGTTTTAATGACGTAAAAGTATTAGAAATTGAATTATTATGATAAAATCAAAAGTGATGTTATTTATAGAACATAAAAATCAATTTTGTTGTTCATATCTATCCTTTGCCTTCAAAATTCTTTCATTTTTAAGAGTGGAAATTTTGGGTCACTTTTTTAGCAAGAATCTTAGAATTATACACTGAAAAGGTCGTAATAACCAGATAGAGAAAATAATGTTTTGCAGTGTTTAAGTTCTGTAATTAAAGAAGTGGTTAAAGTAAAACTTCATAAAAACAAACCTTTTGATTTAAAGGTTATGCTTAGGTTTCAAGTGAATGTGTAATGTATATTTTAGATTTTATAATTGGTTTTAATAGGTAATAGTTATTTTTAAAATAAGTTTATATATTGTTAATAATTTCTTTTTGAAAATGGTTGAAAATGTAAGACCAAAACGACAGAATCTTTGAATTGATTAATATTGTGTAAGAAGATTAGAGAAAATTTGTAGGAAACCTTCAAGATTAAACATAAGAGATCATCTGTCATTAGACAAAAATTGTAACGAAAGCAACAGAAAACTCACTTCTACATTTCATTAATCAGTGTCTTAAGGAGTGGTGATGTTGCAGATCGGAATTATATTTCAGAATACTAATTCACTATTTTTGGAGGCGCGTTACTTGAACATTTATACGAGGTGTTCTTGCGATAATTTGCATATTTATATAAACCTGTATTTATTTATTTATTTATAGAAGTCCAAAACTAAAAGGAAAAAGAAAATAAAAAGTAATAAATGCTCTGAGGCATTTAACTTTATGTCATTAGAGAGAAAAAAGAAGGCAACTTTTCTTGTGGTTTGGACTTCATTGATTCCGCCGCATGTTTAATTTTGATTTTTCTGCAGTTATTTATATATACACATATGATCAAACCACAATAAGAAATGGGAAAACAAGACTAAGATCTTTCAACCGTAATAAGCGGTCTTCGTCAGAGTCAAAAAACCCAACTGAACGAAACCCAACTGTGTTTTTGACTCTGACGAAGACTGCTTGTTACGGTTGAAAGATCTTAGTCTTGTTTTCCAATTTCTTATTGTGGTTTAATCATTGATTGTTATTTCACGTGTTTATGTGAAACCTTTTTATATACACATATATATATTTGATATTCGTAAATTTTGGTAGCAGTCCTTCCTTGATACACACATTATTGAAAATGACACCAAACTTAGATGATACCTGTTTCTTAACAAGTTTCTCAATTTTTCTATATAACACTCTCGTTATTTCGTCTACACAATAAAGTACATCTCCTATGGTCGACATGTTTCGAATGATCAACATTCATCATCAGGACGTGAATAAGATCAAAGGTGAAATATCTGGTTTAATATATACATGGAGAAGGTAGAATATATATATTTATATTCGTGATATAGAATTTTGTGATATAGAATATATATATTTGTGAATTTTGGTAGCAGTCTTTCTTTTAAGCACATATTATTAAAAACGTAACCATAGTTGGCAGAAAGTTGCTTCTTTATAAGTTTCTTTATAAGTATATATATATATATATATATATATATATATATATATATATATATATATATAACTGGTATATTTCGATGTGAGTTATGTCTGTGTCTTTCTGTGTGTTTCTTTCGTGCTGAATTTATTTTATTTTAAAAAAGTCCGCTGGACCGTTTCTTTTAATTGTGGTATATATATATAAAATATATGTAAAAGTTGGGACCAGTCCTTCAGTGCATGCTTTTAAAAACTGGATGTCTGTTTCCACTTGGTTCAATTTCGTCTTATATTTTTCCAAATTACGAAATTTCTCTCTTAAATAAATTAAAAAAATTGATAATAATTGGATAAATAAATGGATAATAATTGGAGATTAATTATTATTATTGGAGATTAATTTATTAGTTAATTCGGTGAATGTAACACCAAAAAATGTCCAATAATAAATTAAAATTATGGTGATTTAATTTTTAAGTTGAGCTCTAAATTAAAAAAAAAATTTCGTAATTTGGAAAAATATAAGACGAAATTGAACCAAGTGAAAACAGATATATATATACAAGAGAGATTAAGGCAGACTTAACAGAACTGAATATTAACAGACACTACATAATAACCTATCTACGAGAGTCAATAATTTAATTGCTTATTTGCCTATTCTATCAATATATGAATATATATTTATATGTCTATCTTCTATGAACAGAAGAATGGAAGTGAAGAAAAAGAATGAGAGAATAAATAGATTGATGGACAGAGAGAGAACAGTCCAAATATATAGGTACATATATTCTCGTAATATATAAAATCATCAAAAAAAAACAAGATTACTTTTTAAAGATTCTAAATTTTAAATGATTACACTCTTTTTCTAATTATTAGTTCATATGAAGTCCTTATCATATTTAATTGCTACGTTTAGTAAAAGAGAATGACAAATTTTTTTATGGGTATTGAAATGTTATGAAATAATATTTGAGAGAATTATTGCATATAGAAATTCATTTCGATTTTTTTTGTTCTGTTTTTTATTGTGTTTTTGTTTTCTAGTTTTTGATATTCTGTGGAGATATTTTTCAGAGTTATTTATAGTATTATTAATTTTGAAAAAATTGTGTTTTAGCCTTGAGAATGCTGAACAATTTTCGGCGAAATGCCTTAAAAGAAATACGATATTTATTAATTTGGACCTACTATTTTAGTATTATACAAGTACTATCACTGCAAAATATGAATATTTAATAGATCAAATAATTAAAAGTTTAATTATTTCTAATTTTACAGTATTTAACTTGTCTCCAACTTACAGTAATTGGAGTAAAAAATATAACTATACCCTGATAAATGAGTGATAACGTTTCAGAATTAAATCTAATTTTTTCCTACTTCTACTTTTCTACTTGCTTCTTAAACAGGTCACTAGTCTGAAGGTTAACAATTCGCTAAATATAAACGAAAGAGATAAAGGGTTACTGAATTAGGTCTCATTAGTGCACTGCTTCTATTTTCTTGCAGACCTCCTCAACAGACGAGTGCACCTTGGGATAATAATTGTCTATGTAACGACAACTAAGTTAGCAAATACCTAAAACTTGTTAATTTTTCTATCTTTATGTAAAAATCATTATGTATCTTATATAAATAAAAGAATGATTTTGTCTCTACATTACTACTAATAATTGATTCATTTGAAGTTATCTTTGCGTTTTATACTTTAGAAAAACCGAATCCACCCTTAGAAAAATTTCTGTTTCTTTGTTCAAAAGTTTTGACACAAACAAACTCAACTGTAATAAGTCATAGCGGGAAGAAACTTTGACAGTAGATCGATGTATGTCTAACTTGAAAGATAAAATTTGAATAGATTGGAAATTCAACGTAGAAGTCAAGTTATGCTCTTTTAAGGTGTGTTTGGCTAGCTATACAGGTATATAACTAAAAAAAAAAAAATATATATATATATATACAGGTATTTTTAGGTGCCTGATACTGTAGCAAATAGGCATTGTTGGTTGATTTTAATTTGCTTTGCGTTTATTACAATTTGGTTTCTTTAAAAAAGTGAGTCCTACCTACCCACTTACTAAATATGAGGTATGCAAGAATTGAATCATTTTTATTGAGCAAACTCACTAAAGCAGCAAAACGTAAAAGAAACGCCAAATCAAATGACACGAACTGTACTAATAATTATATTTTCAACTATTCTATAATTTCTAATAATATTTTGGAATATCCGGTATCATCTTTGAATACCATGCATGCTACAGGGTTTTTGTAAAATACCCATTAAAGACGGGCACATCTGGTAGTTTACAATATAATTTTAAATTACTGTAATATTATTCATTTATAAAATTAAACAGAAACTTCTTCAAGCTACTACTGTTCTGTTAGAAAGTTTGATATAGCTTGAAGAAAATAGTAGAAGACACGAATCTTTAAAATGAATTTTCAAATAACTACTTCTCCTTTTATCACCAGGATAAATACTAATAAAATTATCTGCGGACTCTACGAACGATCCATAATTCAGAAGTATTGCTGAGAACGAAGCAGCTGCAATTAAACAAATTAAATATTCAAAACATTTTCTGTGCCGGAGCGTATTTGTTCAGCAAGTAGTCCTCTTTAATTAACTCGGCGGAACTTTATTCCTCTTTCTCGAAAATATAGCCAGAGAAATACTTTAAATAATTCTACGCTATTCAGGGAGAAAGAGAGGGAGAAGTCTTCTCTCAAACTTCCCTTTAATTACATCTCGCTGGTTTTTCCTTTAAACGTACACAAAGGAGAGACCAGAAAATGGTGATAAATCTCAGTTATAAATTGGTAAATTTAGACCATTCATTCCAACGAATAATAATTCAACAACAATTATTTCCTAAGTTATCAAACTTACATAACTAAATCGTTACAATACAGGTATAAAATATACTACAAATAAAGTCAGTTACTATTTAACTATATGCAAAGTATAGTAATAATGAAAAACTTGATCTCAAGATTTTGATCGATTTATGTGTTTTGAGTTCCCTAAAGTCACTTTATGACGTTTTTCTTTGTTGATGTCTGTGTGATTAGGGGTGAGTGGGTGTGTATCCAAATGTTTATGTACACACTACAGTCAACAATCTTTGATGGATCAAAGATATATTACACACAAAAATGGGGCTCATCGTGTATATGTTCTGTATTGTTTAGTAGCAACTAGGCCTATTGAGAAAGTCACTTTTGTTTGCCAAAATGTATTTTTAGACATTTATTTTTTATTAACAAAAAAATATATAAAAAAATGTCAATATATAAAAACTAATATTAAAATCGGGTAAACAAAACTATTAACGAAAAATAAGTAAACTTACTTATTTTTGTGAAAGATACTCCAGCCCTTAGTAATAACGAATATACAGTCATGGAAGCTCTAAAGTAATTAAAACATATCTTTATAGCAATTTTGGGAGCCAAGTTAGCTTAAAGGCAATGTGCTCGCCTCTGAACTGGTAGGTCCGGGGTTTAATACGAACTCCGGCCTTCAATTAATTCACGTGGGAGGTAAATAAACCAGAGCGCATCATCCTCCTTAGAGGACGTTAAGGCGTCGGTCTCGAGCATGTACGATTGTGCATGTTGCAGAGTTTCCTCGGACAAAACTATTAAGAGAAATGCTCGCTAGCTCGCTACAGTGCTGCAATACAACAACAGCGATGTTAAGAGACGGCTAATTCTAGAATCCCTATAAATTAAAGACCAATACCCTAATCAAAGTGTCATGAACAATTATTTAAATATAGTGCATTGACTAGTAATTTTAATGGTCTTGATTTTAAGATAATCAGATAAATAGGAAAGGGTTCTACAACGCCCTCAGAGGTCGTCGCCCCAGCAGTTCAGGTATATTACCTCCTCACCCTACACTACAACCTCCTCACACCTAACCTACCTACTCCTTTCCACTCTTATTTCGGTCAGTTTCATTTGAAACTTCATTTCACCTCTATATGTAAAGTGCATATTAACAGTACATTTTTTTCTGAATTTAATATATATATAGATATATTATAGTGTTTTAATTTATTTAATAATGGTTATTAGTTAATGTAATTGTGAATTAAGTTAGTTTATGTTTTTCTTTGATAATGGTCTATGTAGACCTATACGTCGGATCTTTTGTAAATATCAAAATACAATCATTTTGTGAACTGGTGTATAAGTTACCAATGAAATGGAAGACTCTAATAAGACAATTAGAGAAGGTATATAGGAGACATACAAAGTTAGAAATAAGCAAGGCATTTAAAGATGTGTTTAAAAGAAGGTCTCTCCTCCCAAAGTATACTTTTATATATATATATATATATATATATATATATATATATGAAGGACCGAAACATGTCGTTTTACATAGTAAGTGTAATTGTAAATCGTTAATAGTAAGCATTAGTGTAAAATAAGTGAATGAAATGAATTTTGGACAGCTGTTACATACGCTATCTCCTAGCACAAAGAAATCCATCAGAAAATTGGAAAATCTTTCAAAAAAATTAACCAGATTGGAAATAGGCTTTGAAGTTCGTTAATACATATATATATATATATATATATATATATATATGTATATATATATATATATATATATACATATATAAACACTAATAACTTCTCGACCGTGTGACAGATATACAACTAAAAAATGATTGATCGGGATGCGGTCAGTTTCTTCCACTTTCAATTCAAACTCTCATTGCCGACGTTTCGATTTTATTTAAAATCTTTTTCCAAAGGCCTACAAACAGAGGAAAACAAGAATTTTAATACGTACAATTTTTTTAAAAACACAAACAAAAGAAGTACACTATGAAAAAATTAAATACAATCTTGAGTATTAGGATAACAATGACAGAATAATAAAAAAGAGAAAAAGATGGAGTCTAACTATAAAACAAGACTTCACTTTTATAGTTATATTTTATAGTTAGACTCCATCTTTTTCTCTTTTTTATTATTCTGTCATTGTTATCCTAATACTCAAGATTGTATTTAATTTTTTCATAGTGTACTTCTTTTGTTTGTGTTTTTAAAAAAAAATGTACGTATTAAAATTCTTGTTTTCCTCTGTTTGTAGGCCTTTGGAAAAAGATTTTAAATAAAATCGAAACGTCGGCAATGAGAGTTTGAATTGAAAGTGGAAGAAACTGACCGCATCCCGATCAATCATTTTTTAGTTGTATATATATATATATATATATATATATATATATATATATATATATATATATATATATATACTCCATAAAACGGAAAGATGATCTAAACTGGACACAATACGATTTCAACACCGAACAAAAGTAACACAGAGAAACGAAACACACTAACTGATTTTTTTTGCAAAATCCGTCATCAGAAGAAAAGAGAGAATGATACCAAGAACACTGTAAACGCAAAGGCAAGTAACCCGTTAGGTTGCCTACACAGTGTGCTCTTGGTTTCTTTTCTCTTTTATTCTGAAAACAGGTTTTCCGAAAATTTGAGGTAGTAAGTGTTTCTATTCTCTATGTGTTACTGTTCTTCAATTTTCTATATTTTATATATCTAAACCAGATTCACAAAAAGAAACATTCATAAATGTAATCACAGAAACTCATTACTATATTTCGATGCCCTCATCATCAGAAAGACAGATGTGAGTTGCTCCAAAGACAAGTAACGACCGTTTCGTTTTCATATATACAAATATATACAAACATATGTAAACAGATGAAGCGGTCCATAGCACTAAGATCAAAGTTATAGCAAAAGTAACACAATATTGACACAGATATTACTTTCTTCTATATTCTGACAATTTTCATATATGAGTATTTAAACTAATTAGTTACCTAAAAACAATTCAAAAATATATTTCAAAAATCAGAACATAATTTAATTAAAATTATCATGAACTCAAATGAACATAATTTACTTCAGTTTTTTCTTTCATTTTATCAAAAAACTAACACTTTTAGGTGTTTTTTATTTCATTTATTAGTAAAATATTTATATTAGTTTGTAATGTTGGAAAAACTTTAACAATGTTAATAATGACTGTAACATAAACTACTTAGAGTTGGTCATTATATTATCGAGTATATCTTTTATCTGTTCTTAGAACAGCTCCTAGTTCAGAGAGCAGGTCCTTTTCAAGACAATTCCTTTCAAGACCACTTGAGTTTTAAAAAACTTCCATCCATTCCTAGAAAACTTCCCATTCCCACTTTGACTTTCATTAGTTCAAATAACAGAAACAAATCACCTTTTCAAGATCTCTTGAGTTATGGAAATTTTCCATCAGTTATTTGGAAACCTGTAATTTCAGAGAAGAGAGGAGGTTTACGGCTTCCTCGTATATTACCTTGGAAGTACACAGAACCTAGACTCGTTCTGACCCTTGTTTATATGTCTTGATGTAAAAGAAAACTTTTTTTCCTTCATAGAAACGTTTAATTCACATCAACATACCTCACTTTACCAATCATGCTAACGTCTTTTTTCTCATTACTGCTGCAGAATTCCCCTCTCAAAAATGATTCCTTAAATTCTTTATATTAGTAAATGTTTTAAAAGTATTTCAAATATCGTAGAATAAATACGTAAATGAACATAAAAAGTTCAACTTTTGGAAGATGTTTGTTTTAGAGTGGACGAGGGTTATGAAGCAGGTGATCATTAATGACTACAACATGTGTTACGATTAAAGTTATAATTACGGACGAGGCAGGCCTTGATGAAGTGGACGATAGGTGAGTGCCAAGCTGGTGGTCTATGGTGTTCGAGCGCATCCCAAATGCCTTTGCCCCCATCTGATACCGTCTGGTCAGCTCATTCGACACGGGCTCTACCCTGCCCACCACATGTCCTTAAACAATCTACCCTTTCTAACCTCCTTTAAATACCAGAACTTCATTTAATCCCACCTTTTTTTTTTTTTTAAATCAATAACCATAATTTGATTTTATCTTTATAATGGAAATTATAAAAAAAAAGTACACGTTTCTTTACTTTTGATAAGTTTACTTTAAATTGATCTTAATATAATATAATAAGTGTTTCGCTAAGTGTGTGCCGCGGCACACTGGTGTACCGTAGTCTTTAGTTGGTGTGCCAAGAAAAAATGTGTGGCTGCTTAACTGACCACAGGCGATCAAAATTTGGGGCAAGTTGATAAATCTGCTTTCGCTCATCGTCGATTGTCTTCAGGCGGAAAAAAAAGAACGCCTTTAAAGATGAGAGCGTCTTAATCAATGATTGCCCCAAATGTTGATCGCTCGTGCTCACTTAGGCAGGTTCACAGTTCTTTTTAAACATCTTTTCATATTATATTGATTTTATGAAAAATTAAATATTAAATAAACATTAGTTTTCCTGCCGTGTGTTTCCGGCTTGCTTGGTCGACCATTCTCTTTTCTCCTGAAGACGGATCATCCGAAAATTTGAGTTTGTAAGTGTGTCTCTTCCTCTGTTTGTTGCTTTTCTTCGCTGTTGAGCCGATTTGCGTCCAGTTATATATATATATATATATATATATTATATATATATATATATACAATTAAAAGAAACGGTCCAGCGGACTTTTTTACAATAAAATAAAAAACGAAGGAAACACACAGAAAGACACAGACATAACTCACATCGATATTTCGACAATCGTCGTCATCAGGAGGTGCGAAGAGCGAAGAGCGAAGAGTCCCGCAGGAAGACAGGGCGGTACTCAGAAAATAATACTCAGTACCGCCCTGTCTCCCTGCGGGACTCTTCGCACCTCCTGATGACGACGATTGTCGAAATATCGATGTGAGTTATGTCTGTGTCTTTCTGTGTGTTTCCTTCGTTTTTTATTTTTATTATATATTATTATATATATAATATATATATATATATATGGTATAAATAGGCATCAGATCTTCTTTTAAACAAGTATCATTAAAATTAACCGCAGTCTCGGCATTCACGATCTTAAGACTGAGAGATTCGATCCTACGAACTAACCTCCTGCTAACAGGGTTCAACAGGAAAATGAGTTGGCCAAGTATTTTATAGCAATGATCAATACGTTTTCTTTTCTTATATTTATTATTATTATTTTCTAACTAACTATACCTTCCCTATTAATTCTTACTCTCTTTCAAATCTTTATTTAATATATCTTTTCTAGTTTACTATTAATCTTAATTATTATTATTATTAATTATTATTAACATTATTATTATTAATTTTCTTAATCTATTTATTCTCTATTAGTCCAGTTATACCGTTGACCTTTCAGCTCTTTTATTCTAACCGCTTGTTTCTTGTTCATTATTGACCTTTGACCTTCTCTTTACATTAACCTGTACTATCCTTTTAATCTATTTATAGCAATGACTAAGCATGAGCCATCGATTTTAATTTAACATGTCACTTGGCCAACTCCTTTTCCAGTTGAAACCTGTTAGCAGGAGGTTAGTTCGTAGGATCGAATCTCTCAGTCATAAGATCGTGAATGCCGAGACTGCGGTTAATTTTAATTTATATATATATATATATATATATATATATATATATATATATATAAAATAAATTTAAAACGAAGGAAACACACAGAAAGACACAGACATCGTATCGAAGAGTTATGTGTTTGTACCATAGAGTACGTACGCTCTGCTTCCTTCCTAAGTAGTATCAATCCGGTGACATTGTACATCCATAACTGCAATTTTCATAACTTGAAATCTGATGAACTAAAATTAAGTATGTTATCTGACAAAAAAACACCTAAGTAAGCAATAGAATTAAACAAATGTTTGCAGTCAAAATATGAGTACTCTATGGCTGTTAATGTAAAGATAATTATTTTATACACACTGTTTAAATTATGCAGATCTCAGGGTTCAATAAGACGGAATTAAATTGATTTGAAGGAGATTTCAACGAAGACGGGAATGTAAAAACGTAAAACACTTGCTGTTTCTACTGTTTTGTTCAAAACCTTCCGTTAATCTCTTGCTATTTTGCTTCAAAGATGTTACAGTATCTTCAATATTCTGTTTGTCTTTGTAAGAAAATATCTTTGTTCTCAAAATGTATTTTTTTTTAAGTGAGATGTTCATGGATAGTATAAAATAAAATAGTTCTTTATATTAAAAATATTTTACCTAATATGAAATATAAAACGATAAGGAGATATTGTAGAACATTTAGAAATAAATAATATGTCAACCCCTTTTTTAAGAAAAATGTAACAAAGTAAATAAGAATGACTTAATCCATCCAATTCTTGCAGTTTTGGACCTTAAAAATGTTGTCCTAAATCAGTGGAACGCACTGAACTAAAAGGTAGTATAACCGATTTCGATAGTAATTAACACTTTAATATAGAATTTATAAATATTTATTCATTTATGTGTAAAACATTATATGTAATATATTTTAATTAATATACTATAAAAATACCATGCAAGTTTATACTATGTTTCAAAAATTTATATGTTTTTAATGTCATCTGATTTGTTTTTTAAACTACTAGCTTATAAACAAATCGCACACATTTAATCAACTGTAAAAAGTAAATAATTCGTTCACACACTCAGAATAATCAAATGTTTCTGTTTCTTTTCCATATTTAACGTGCAATTAAAATTGTGGCTTTTAATTATATTGTAATTTTAGTTATTTTTATTATTTTTTTTATTTTTTTTTGCAGCTAAACATGCGTGATTGTTTCCAAAGCTTACACCTATAGGGTTTTAATTGGCCATGTGTTCATATTTGTCAATCAAGTTCATCGAGAATCCAATGTTATACCTTACTCAAGTTTATTAGGTTATGGATGTTCAATAAGTACTTCCATCATCAGAGTATGGACCGATAGCTTTATGTCATTAGGAGGGATGCTGCAAAACACTTTTCATTTGCCTACTAAAGGAATCCGGACTAAGATTTGAACATTAAACCTTCAGGTCTTAAGTCAATCACTCGACCAATCCTCTTTCCTCAAGCCCTGACTTATTTTACAATCCCCATTTGTTGAATATGCATACAGTACTTTTCCAATTCGAAGTTTAAAGAAACAAATTCTGTTCTTAATAAAGTTATACTTTATTATTTTTGTATTTAATTTTTCTGTTATTTTTTTCTTGTAATGTTTAATGATAATATTAATACCAAATTTAAAATATTTGCTCTGCTTTACTGTACTTATTAGTAATATTCGTGAATTTATGTTATTGGCATTGTTATTCCATATTCGATAGCAACATTTCAATATAAGATATAGAACATATTGTTTTATACTGACTTAGTTCTTGAAGATATACAACGCAGCGTTCCCTTGAAGGCTGCTTCGACTAAATAATTCACTCCCTTAACTCCTGAGCTATTCTAGTAGTATACGGTAGGCCGAATATAGATTAATACTCTAAATATTTTACGGGACTTAGTAAGGAAAATTATACTTCTCATTAGGGAAACGGTTGTGAATTTAGTTGAAACAGGTCGTACGTTATTTCCAAGTTAGGTTCCGTGAGATGGCCAAATAAATTTATTTTGTATTTTTAGTTGTAGAGTTAGGGATGGCCTATAGGTGCGTGCAGGGAAGAGATAACGCGGATATGCTCTATCTGAAATCTCTGCTTCGCCCACTGTAACCAATTTAAAGAACACCCCAGTCTTTCTGCTCAATACTTTCACAATACACCCTTAGTAATAATATTATTGCTAAAAGTAAAGTTTATAATGTGCTACCAATTTACAAAATTATTACCAGCCAACAATAATTAATAAATACTATAATTAGCTATAAAAAATAATTTTCATTAGCAAATTGCTATCTCTATTTGATTATGAATTAACTTACTACTCATATGTGTGTATTATCTTATCAAATAAACGCCAAGCTAACAACCTACAACTTCCTAAAGGAGTGAATGAAGAGACTAATCAGTACTATTTTATTAAGTTACATGTTCTTGAATTCCTTTTTCATATTTTTTTTTATAGTGCTGTATTATTATTAGGAATTTGTAATTAGACTATGTACTACCCAATGTGAATTAATAGAGTAACTGAAGTTCTTACTGTTACGAATATTAGGAGTCCCTCGATATTTCTTGTTTCGGCTGCATGTTTTACCTAAAACCAATGAGCGTTTCACAAGTGTTGAGGATGATCCATTTGTTATGGAATTTTACCATAAGGTGCAAGTTAAGCTCTCAGTAACTCCTATTCGATGGTGACAATCATACAGCAGATTGTAGCCAGTCTCAAGTGTGATTCTTTAGGTAATGTCAATCTTTCTCTTCCGCTTGTTAATTTACCTATAAATGACAAGGTGTAGTAAAGCGGTCTTCCTCTGAGCCCAAACCCAACTGATCATTGATGATTTTACTAACATCCAAACCACAAGTAGAAATGAAAAAAAAAAGACTTAGATCTTTCAATAGTAACAAGCAATCTTTTTCTCATTTCTTATTGTGGTTTAGTTGTTTTTACAATAAATGAAAACCAAAATGTTAGCAATGGTAGCTTAATTTGAACCTAAAAAACGGAACCAGTACTAATCAACTTATATTTTGTATATATATATATATTATATTGATAAAAGTATCGACCGTGGAATAGAAACTAAGCTAAAGTTTATGGGTTCTTTAGCACTGGTTTAGATTCTTTTCGCACTGGTTCAGAGACCGTCTCTGAACCAGTGCGCTTGGTTTCCCTGTCTTATCTCTCCTGAAGACGGTTCAAACCAAAAATTAGAGACTGTAAGTGTGTTCTTTTGATTCCTCTATGTTTATTTATCTATATTGAACTATATTTGTCTGTTTTGGATCGTATTTCCAACGAAAAAGTATATATATATATATACTCGTATATAATAATATATATATAATATATATATATATATGCTAACACTTTATGTGTATACGTTTTTTTCAACTTAAAACAGACGTTCAGCATACTAGTTATCAATTTTTAATAATAACAAATAAAGAAATAATTAAATAAGAGGTCATCAATTTAATTAGGTATAATTTAGTGTAAAAGAAAGGTGTGGTAATTTGGAAATGCCATTGAGACGCTAGTGGTGTGAGTTATGCGGAAATTCAGAATTCTTAGGGTTTGGCACTTAGGAGGGTTGCGGAGGTGTCAAGTTGTCACCTCCCAATATCCCACCTTCTTGGCCCTTTCTCGCCCTTCCCAAAATCAGACCCTTACTGGAGGAATGCTTTTAGAAAATAATGTATTAAAACCATTCATACATTGAACTAAAGTTAATACAATTTTTGTGTAAATAAATTATATATATTATTGATGGATTATATGATTTTCATCAACAAGTTATTGATTTAATTACTTCAACTGCTCCAATTCAAGTAATTGAACTGAGAAGATGCTTTATTTATAAATATTAATGTTTTTCATATTTATTTAAAATAATGATATATCAAAACATTAATTATTTTAGAAAACCTTGACATAACTTCTTCCAGAAATTGTATACTGTAAAATCAGCTCATTTGAAAATTCAATTGGTTGTAATTCAATTAAAAGTTGAATTTTCCAAAAAATATATAATAATAATTTTTTACAGTGTTGCCTACTGAATTGAATTAACAATACAATAATGAATCATTTAATAGGCAATGTACGCAGTAATTTCATTAGGGTATAGAATATCGTTTAACACAAGTATATCCCTACCTATAACACAACTTATGGTAGGGATCCTTATGAATATCCGACGTCGGTGTAGCTGGGCACCGATGGCTTAACGTCCCTTCCAAGGGTTGACATGTTCAGATTTTTTCACCTCAAGAGTAAAAAAAAAAGAAGAAAAATAAGAATCGATCAAAAATCTACCAGTCCAGATGTGACCACTGAAGCCATATTTGGTATAGAGGACACCTTCAGTGCTGACTCGTTCCATTGTTATGAGATACTGACGAAGTAGTCATGACAGTACCTATAAGAGAAGGAAGCAATTCCATAAACATAGGAAGGGACTTTGCTGAATGAGGTGTATTCTAAGCCAGGGATCTTAAACCTTTTTTACAACGTGACCAATTTTTGACGCCAAATTTTATTCGCGATCCTTTAGTGAGAACAAAAATAAATTTAACAACAAATAAAAAAGGGAAAATTAAAATAAATTTTATCAGTAGTAACTTTAATGAGATTGCTGGGCCGTATTAATAATAAATTATTTATTTAATTTAGTTTTTATTTTCTATTTAAAAATAAACAATTTCAAACATTTCGCGACCCCCAAAGGAGGTTGCGACCCACTGGTTGAAGACCTTTGTTGTAAGCTACCGGACATTACCTTCTTAAAGTCATTTGCTCTTAATGTTCGCCCAGCTAATTTCCAAAAAAAGAAACCAGAGACCTGGTTGTCAAGTCCCCATATTTGGTCAGTCTATCGGGTTTTTTATTCCACTTGAAGAATAACTCGAAAAAAATGTAGAAATGTTTAAACACTTAGAATTAATACCTAAACCAGTTTTCATTTCTAAAAGCACTCACAAAATAATCCATGATAAATTAAAATAATATGAAACCAACCAACGGAAGGAGGTAAAAGAAGAATATTAAAAGCAATTATTTGTTTTTAGAATGTGTTCCCCTCAATGTGACGCCAGTTATTTAACTTGCAAGGACAAAAACTTGAGGTAATTATTTTTTCTTTCGCAGGTGCTGAGCGGAACTGACGAACTCTTTCACACCTTTACTTGATTGATGATGTCCTAGGTAATTTGAATGTTGGACATAATTGCCACATGGTGTTTAAAGAACAAGCTACCAGTAGTTTGAATAATCTACTGAGTTACCATACTTCCAGGCTACTAGAAACAAGGTTCTATATTCGTGGTTCTTATTTATAAAGTACCCCGTTATTACCTATTTTATAATTGAATTATTTTAAATAGAACAATATGTATATATTTAAAGATGAAAAATCATTCCCACCATGATGAAAACATTATAAAATAAAATGAACAATTTCAAGCTAGTATGATATATATTGACGAATTTTACAGCTTTTGTGTTGTAGGAGGTACAAATTTATTTGTATCTTTTTTTTCAGATGGTTGACGGACGGACAAAGTAATTCTTCCGATGCTGATTCAAATGAGGGAATATTGCTTCCTTTATTGATTCTATCTTGAGAGTCCTAATTTTGCTTAAATCAAGTGTATTTAGAGTAGGCATCTTTAACGATTACCTAGCATTGTACAAGCTCGGGACAGAGAGCTTAACGTCCTCTCCGAGGGACGCGTGCTCAGATTTATTCACATCAAACGTCTGTAAATCGAGGGCCAGAGCGAGTATTGAACTCCGGACCTCCCAGTATAGAGGTGACCACGTTGTCATTGAGCTAACCTGGCCCTCTACATTCGAAACCTACTTAACTAAAAGTGAAGCAGCCTTATCAGACCATATACAATTGAAGGAATTTATACAAATGTGGTGATTTCACGGCTGTTTTTATTATTATTAGACCTACTAAAAATTATCAATATCTCAGGACACATAAAAAAAAACAAAGATTTAAAAACAAGATAATAAAAATGTGGACTTAGAATTGGCTGAGATGAGAAATCATAGCGGAAATGTTGAGATATATTAATTGAACAGAATACTCTGGAATGACGCTAGTTGTCATCAAAGGCTGGTGCTGTCAACTAAGATTTCAAACAACTGCATCTGTTACTTGAGACTATTAGGCTTCTAGGGAATGAGTCATATCAAGAAATTGAATTGATAACACAAGAAAACAAAAACAAAACAAAGAATTATCTCCCAGTAAGCTATCTACTTCTTTAAAACTTTGTTACTCTCAGACTTTGATCTTCTCATTTTTGCTAATTCATATTAGTTATATATTATACATTTAAGTTACGAAATGACAAAACTATTGATCACTTGTAATTAACAAAAGATGCACTATCGGCTAAACTATAATTTAATAAAACATCGAATGTTTTCAGAATTAATTAAACGTACCGGGCATCAATCTTGGTAGGTAACATGTAAGATTTGCTTCTTTTTGCCGTTATCTACTGGATATTGTATATGAACATGAATTTAACTACTGAAATATACTGCGTTCAAAATTTATAAAATGTTGTGGTATCTAGATTTATTATTTCCTTGCGCGTTTTAATAAAGTTTTATGAAGTATCAGAGTAAAATATAACATAATAGAAATGCATTTCAATATGACACAGACAACTATTTTCTATGCATAAATACAATTTAGAGTTCTATTTCAACAAGTAGTTAAAACATTATTTCTGTGATGTGTCAAAGTGACTTTAAACACAATGTATATAGGAATATCTTTCTTTATCGCAATTTGTTTTGTTTAATTCAAACTTAAAGCAAATCAACTACATGATTGTATTCCATAAGTCACCGAGTTTTTGACATTTAAATAGAGATAAATTTAATTTAAACCAATTGATTTATATCATATTAAAATAAGTCGCTGGTTCTGATAAATATTTAATGTTTACCTTTAATGATATTAGCAATAGAGAGTGATAATTTAATAGAAGAAAACACTAGCGGCTAAACGCTCTGCGATCCTATCATCTGCAGTATACCTCAATAAGATTGAATCACTATAAACACTTGTTCATAATTATACCTCTTGTATAAGATTGATCAGCTAATAAGTTTCTCCACATTTTGTTTAGTATCGGAAGATCAACGTATTTTTGCAACGGAAGTTACAAAATACTGTTTGAATTGATATGTCTTGTATCAAATTACGAGGGTCATTCCTGACTCCATTCGTAATTTAGCGATGAAATTGAAATAAAAACGATGTATAAATGAAAGATTGAAAACAAACGTGATTTTATTCTATAAACAAAAATTAAATTACACTTTAACACTCCAAATAAAGAATAATTAATAATAGATAATAATAATCACAAAATAATTAAAGAAAAGAAGTTTCAATACATTTTAAGATTTAATTGTTTAATTTCCGTTTGTTTCCCAACAACAAAATTGGTGGTTTTCCATTTTTAGTGTTGTTTTAAAGATGAAAAAGGTGGCTCATATATTATTTTATACCCGTTTTACTTTGACCAAGCAACATTACTGAGTGTAATTGCCAATTCTACATTTTACGTTTGTCACGTTTATTAAGCAGGGTGTATTTCTCAAATATTTTATGTCGTGCAGAATGAGGGTGATAGATTTACGTTTGCCCAAGAGACAACGTTTATAAATATAGATTTTCCACCTGTAATATCAAAACGGTGAGTCACAGTCACGATTCAAACCTTAAAATCCTGAGTACCAAATGCTAACAGGCTACCTGCGAGATCAATCCAACCTCCCAGAAGTTTAAAATAAATAAACAACTTACCTATAAAACTGCAAACAATGCAAACAATACTTAATTAAATTAAGCGGCAAATTTGTTAATTAATTCTGTATTTTTCAGTTATTTATTTGTTACTTGGTAGAATAGAAATATTTTTTTTTAATTATAGCGGTTGTAAATAATATTCGTAGAATTCATATTGACAACACAAAAACTGCGTATAAACAATATAAAATAAACATTTCAATGAAGTATTGGCCGGAATGTTTTGTCCAGTTCTATACTCAAGAGAATATTTTAGAGTTATTAATCAAACACTGTTGGATTCTGTGCCCAACCCTCCTACATTAATCAAGTATTCCTGGATTAACTTTTCAAAAATTGAGGGAGTTAGGGAGATTGGCTTTGGTTTTTTGTCAAATTGGCATAATGAACGTCCATTTTTGTAAACAGAGAATGATTCCAGGGTTTGGTATTAGCGTCATTTATTGGCTTGTCGATTTTTTGTCCTATGGACCCCCAGGGGGGGTATCAATTTATCAACGGACGAAACACTGGCTGAGAGGGGACAGGGTGACGTAAAAAAAAACTGGTCATCGAAGCGTTGAATTTGCCTGTGGTGGTTTAGGGTGAGCAATTCTGAATTTTTGGGGTTCTGTCTGGGGGATTAATAAGATAATGAGGACGGGATGCACCGCTGCATTGCCGCCAAACCCCTTCAATCTACTATCCGGTCCAATCATTAATCGTCTTCTGTCTTCCCAGCCACCTGGGTAACCCTAAATCATTTGTCCTCTACTAATTGTCTATAAACGAACATTCCATTGATTACAGCAAACAAGATTAAATGTAACCCTTTTTTAAACTAAATACAACCAACTGAAACTGTTAATTCCCTAAAATGCATTGGTCAAACTATTCTTTTGTTAGTGAATCAAAACTCTTGGTCCCACTAGGGACTTCTTCGCACTTGGAATGTACAATCAAATAATTATAATACTTACGTTAATTCTGTTTAGAAAATAAATAGCACTATTCATTATTCAATTATTAAGCAACCGACTATCTATACAGCCATAGCAATAGAGTGTTAACGATAAGGTTCAACATGTTAAACTCAAAATGCTTTTGGCTGAGGCAACTAACATTCGTGAGTAAGTATCCAGAAGCTTCTAGCCGAGTCCATGTGAGATCGGCTAACTTACCAGCTAACATTGTATCATACCATAACATGATCAATAAACACCAATCATTATTGTGTCCAAAAGCTGTGTGTGTTTCTTTGTGTCTTTCTGTGTGTTTCCTTCGTTTTTTATTTTATTGTATATATATATATATATATATATATATATATAATATATATATATATATATATATAATATATATATATATATATATTATATATATATATATACATATATATATATATATATACAATAAAATAAAAAACGAAGGAAACACACAGAAAGACACAGACATAACTCACATCGATATTTCGACAATCGTCGTCATCAGGAGGTGCGAAGAGCGAAGAGCGAAGAGTCCCGCAGGAAGACAGGGCGGTACTGAACTCGGAAACCGCAGCCAGTACCCCACCACTTACCACCAAGCGGGGGAAGGGAGGGAAGGAAATGAAGAGCCAAATTAAGACGTAAAAGGAACGAGTAAAAATTATAACTATAAAAAATTATAAAAAAGTAGATAAATCAAATTAAAATTAATAAAAATAATAAATAAAAAGTAAAATAAAAAATAAATAAAAAATAATAAATAAATAAATAAAAAATAATAAATAAATAAATAAATCATAAATAAATTATCGGTTGAGGTTGAGTCCGGGGGAAGAGCGAGCATCAAGTAAGCATATGTATGCCTCCTCTGAAGCTCTTAGGTAACTTTATTGTTGGATTCGGGGATCTGTTTCAGGATCTGAACCCTGAAACAGTCATTGAAACTGAGTCCATGCGAGTTCGCATGGATGGCTACAGGATAGTTACTGCGTTGACCGACTGAAGCCCTATGACCATTCATACGAAGGCTCAACTTATTAGAAGTTAAGCCAACGTAAAAGGAGTCACACTGAGTGCAATCCAGTCGGTAAACACAGTTGCTCGAGGTACAGGAGGAATTGACCTGAACCGGGTAGGAACTATGGTGGAGAGGGGAATCGAAGGAAGGATTAGGATTTACAATCAGGCAAGTTTGACAGCCACGGCGTCCACATTGTTTCATTCCAGGAACAGGATTGGAAGGCTGAGGGGAAATATGAGAGAAAATGCTTTTTAGATTGGCAGGTTTACGGTAGGAAATAGAAGGGGGGTGATTAAAGATGGAAGAAGTAGAAGTAGAAGTAGACAGAATCGGAAAAGACTCCTTAATAACAGCACGAAGCTTATAAGCGCCAGGGAAGTAGGTTGTCAGGAAGAAGGAAGTGTTACTTCTATCCCTCTTGGGTCTGGGTTGGTGGGAGATGTCAGCCGGTAAAACACGACTATCAATGAAGGAGCGAGGATAGCCTCGTTCAGAAAATTTGTCCTTTAAGAGGTTAAGGTGATGTCTGCGGTCTTGGAGATTATTGCAGATATTGTGAATACGGAGGGACAAGGATCGAGGTATAGACTTTTTAACATGGGATGGATGGCAACTATTGTAATGGAGGTACTGTTGGGAGCACTCAGTGTGACTCCTTTTACGTTGGCTTAACTTCTAATAAGTTGAGCCTTCGTATGAATGGTCATAGGGCTTCAGTCGGTCAACGCAGTAACTATCCTGTAGCCATCCATGCGAACTCGCATGGACTCAGTTTCAATGACTGTTTCAGGGTTCAGATCCTGAAACAGATCCCCGAATCCAACAATAAAGTTACCCTAAGAGCTTCAGAGGAGGCATACATATGCTTACTTGATGCTCGCTCTTCCCCCGGACTCAACCTCAACCGATAATTTATTTATGATTTATTTATTTATTTATTATTTTTTATTTATTTATTTATTATTTTTTATTTATTTTTTATTTTACTTTTTATTTATTATTTTTATTAATTTTAATTTGATTTATCTACTTTTTTATAATTTTTTATAGTTATAATTTTTACTCGTTCCTTTTACGTCTTAATTTGGCTCTTCATTTCCTTCCCTCCCTTCCCCCGCTTGGTGGTAAGTGGTGGGGTACTGGCTGCGGTTTCCGAGTTCAGTACCGCCCTGTCTTCCTGCGGGACTCTTCGCTCTTCGCTCTTCGCACCTCCTGATGACGACGATTGTCGAAATATCGATGTGAGTTATGTCTGTGTCTTTCTGTGTGTTTCCTTCGTTTTTTATTTTATTGTAAAAAAGTCCGCTGGACCGTTTCTTTTAATTGTGGTATATATATATATATATATATATATATATAAACTATATTGACAAAAAGAACACGCAGAAATGAAACACAAACTCACTACTATATTTTGATAGTCTCGTCATCAGGTAGATAGAAACGAGTCCTGCAGGCAGAAAACGACAGATTGAAAAGAAATCACAGAAACTCATTATTATATTTCGATTGCCTCTTTATCAGGAAGATGGATGTGATTCGCTCTGAAGAGTGATAACGACTTCGTATTATATATATATATATATATATATATATATATATATATATATATGTGTGTGTGTGTGTGTGTGTGTGTGTGTGTGTGTGTGTGTATTTGAACATACAGTGCAAATGTCATTTGTTATTACATGTGCTGCTCCAAGCGACATATTATTGAACAGTTATATTATTAACAATAGTTAACGGTTGTTGTAATGTAACAGAAACCAGCATTGAGTAATTTTTTTTTTTCAATTTGTTTATGATGTGTCTAAAGTAGAAATGACAAATGTCCATTGTTTATTGTTTTTTTTTTGTTAGTTTATAGCCCTGAGGATGTCTTAAAATAAAGACGAAACGTTGGCAAAAAGGTGATTCCATATATTTACCCTGACCAAACTCTGAGAAGAAGAAAAAGTGTTTGTTAATATTTTGTGGTCAAGAAATGGGTACTATATATATATATATATATATATTTGCTTATACTGTTTCAGGATCCTTGCTCTTGTCATTTTTCAGGTTAGCTTTTCTAGCTTTCTTATCAGTTGTTTGAAATTTTTAGATATAGAAAAAAACAATTCTTTAAATGTTTTATTCACAATGGTTGACATAATTAACGACTATTTACTAAAATAACTTTTTACAATCATCCAATGTTTTTGTCACCACTGACCAGCTTGAGAATACCATAATATACTTACTAATACTCAAAATTGTTCATCAATATAAAATAAAGATAAAGAATTTTAACTAAAACAATTACAGAATCGAATGTTTATCACAGTGTTAAAATGAGGTTCCAGTTAGGTTACGATAATTTGAAAATTATAGAGGTTTATACTGGTTCTCAATATTTGGTACTAAAGGCTGTGGATTAAATTCTAGCTTCTCCTTGATTCCTGTTTGTCAATTCTCCTAAATATAGTTCCATATTCTAGTGACATGTGAAAGTGACAAGAACAAGGGTCGAGAAAGAGTTTATTTATCAATTATGAATCCAGGATATTCTTCTACCTAAATATATATATACATATTCTGAGGTAAAATGGATAAACCAACAAAAGTCTCCACACAAATGAAGTTTTATTCAACGCGTTTCGAACACTTTGTGTTCATCATCAGGAAGACACCAAGGATGTGGTACTGACGGGTTGGTCCAGTGAAAACATTTTCACTGGTCCAACCCGTCTGTACCACATCCTTGGTGTCTTCCTGATGATGAACACAAAGTGTTCGAAACGCGTTGAATAAAACTTCATTTGTGTGGAGACTTTTGTTGGTTTATCCATTTTACCTCAGAATGAGTAAATACCACACAATAACGGATTGCACAACTAATATATACATATATATAATTATGAGAACATTTTTATATTCCTTGACCTAAAACAGGACTTGTAGAGAGTTATTTATGGTCTTATGATTATTTTATATCTTGTGCTCCTTTTAATCAATTTCTTTATAATAATAAATTTACAGCAAAAATTAAAGAGAACTTCCTGGTTAAGGAAGTGATATAACTTGAAAGCCATTTTAGTCTCATAGGAATAAATGTTTTAAATCTTTCTTATAAATAGTAATTGAAAAATATATATGTTATATATATCAAGGGAAATAGAGCAAAAAACAACCAGAAAAATCTTTGTTTATAAAATTAATTGTGTAACAGATCTTTAATAAGTAGACTGTTAACACTTAATAATGATGTGAAATATTGGTGTAGTATAAAGCCACGACATTGTGTAGTTATGTAACACCAAGAGTTAACCGTGGTAATATATTACGAATTAATATTATATTTTTCAGAGTATCATTAAAATTTATGAATGTTTACTCATGTTCAAACTTTTTAAATAATTTGACCAGTTGTAGTCATAATTAAACTGTTAAAAGCAATGATTCCCTTTGTCTCATGGTAACATCATGAGCTCTTAATCATGATAAGATTAATGATTGGTTGATGCAAGCTTTCTGCTATATTCGAACGATTTTAAAATAGAACCACTGGAAGATAAATAGGAATCAAGAAGAAATTTGTTAAATAGAACCTCTAAGGGAAGAATAAATAACAAGGAATGGAGAAATTTGTTAATATAGAACCCCTAGAAGTGACTTAAACAAGAATCAAGAAAAAATTGTTAAATAGAACATCTAGGGGAGACTTAGACAAAAATATAAAAAGTTCCTGGTTTTTTTTGTTTAAGAATTAGAATTTTTTTAAAACTCAAGACTATATAATAAACAGCTAAAATACTGGTTTGTTTTTGTTATTTCAGTATTATTCTGCATATATGAATGTTAGAAAACTATTTAAAGGCATTTTTAGGAAGAGCGATAATTTTCAATAAAAGTTCTAAAAGTATGCATTTAGCAGAGGATTTTATTTGTGCCTCCCATTATGGAGTAGTGCCAGCCATATAAATACTCTTCCTGCCCTATAACAGTAGTCTTTTCACTGAAATGTGTAAAATAACGCAATTATTGTTGGTGAGTTTTTTTGTAAGTCCTTTTACTCTGGGAGTTTTAGGTAATCAATTTCACTGGATGAAGACAACCATGGACTTTTTTGCTGCCAAAGCTAAACATTCTCTCACCATATGCCCCCTTTTTAGCATGTTGACTGTGTGGACATAAAATAGATGATAGGAATATACTTATCAGTTTTCATTGATAAAGGTGGCAACACTTAATGATCAGGATCGTCTCAACAAATTGGTTATATAATATCATTCTATAACAAGTAAGCACTAAGAAAATAGATAAGAATAAATAAATGTCTTTGTTTTGAACAATTGATAAAATTTACGCAGCTGAAACAGTATAATAACGTTCTTTAGACCTCATCCTTGTTTTAGTTTTACTACAATTGAAATCGCTGTTGTAGTTTTTTTTTCAAATTTGTACTTATACATTCAGGATTTCAAAGTCTACTTGATAATGTACCTTAAGTTATTATTACTAATATATTTTCACTGAAATTTTCAGTGCAATGTAGTATTTAATAATATGTAAACAAACATTAAAAAGCCTTTACGATGGTGGTTTTTAAATTATAATATACCTTTCATTGTTATAGCTTTTTATTCTTTAACCAATCCCCTAGCGGGCGATAACGTCGTTTACCAGCATTTTGTTTAATTGGTGATTCTACAGTGGGAGTCCTAAATTTTGCCTAACTCAAGTACATTTCGAGTAGAGATCTGTAATAAGTACCTGACATCGAACAGGCTCGGGACCGACGGCTTAACGTCCTATCCAATGACGACGTACCTCGAAATTTATTTATCTTTCGCGTGAATATAGCGAGGGCCAGGTGGGTATCGAGCCCGGACTACCAGCCCAGAGGCGAGTACGTTAACCACTGAGCTAACCATGGCCCCCTGGAGTTATAATTATTAGCATTGAAACGTTGTTTAATCAGATATATTGGAGTATTTACTCATTTTTGGAAAAATACCAATAATAATCTCAACTCAAAAATGTACAATAAAAACAAGCATGCTCTAAACGTATTCCTTTCATTAATAATTTGTTTCTGGAGAATTTTATTAATAATTTTTCAAAAATGTTATAAACATGTTTGATTAAAACTGTTAGTACAGTTTGCTGCCACAATGAATGAATAGTTCATTTTGAGAGAGCGCCAATTTCAAATGGTTTTCTGCCTCAACTTACCAGGTGAGTTGATTTAGTACTTAAATAACTTATTATTAAATTGCAATGTAAACATTTGAAAACTGTAATTAAAAAATAATTGTATAACATTAATAGTTTAATATTGTTCATTATTATAATTAATTGTTTTTTTCTTTGTAGGATCTTAAAAAACCTATGGTTAAAGGCATCTTAAGGAAGCCATGGAACATCGATACAACCTTAGCTACAGATTGCTAAGGATTAGATCGAATATGGTAAATGTCTCAAATCAACGTCTTATCGAGGTAAGTGACATTACTGTTTAACTAATTAAATGATCAGGTGGACTGGGTGAGAACCTTATGTCATTTGATATCATACGAACAAACAACATAATATAATGTTAAGAATTATAAAATTCTAGAAAAATGATTAATAATGAAGTTTGACTCGCAGTCCCTCCAATGCCTTTTTGATACACATTCACATACACATACACACACCTAAAAAAAAAATAGTAATAATTGTATTTTTCTTTCCCTTTTCTAAATATTAAATTCTAGTGAATAAATTATTATATTAAATTTATTCAAGTATGTTACTGAATACAAGAAATTTTGTAGCTCTGCAGTTTTATTAGTAACAAAAAAAAACTTTATGAAACTTTTATGTCATAAAACGTGCTTTGCTGCAGGCGCTTTTGTTATACCTGTTTCGGACATATATATTTAGAAAGTGTATATAAGTTCAGTTTTTTCGAACTTTGTGATGCTAACAACTATAGCCACAGAAATATAGAAGTGTTGAGTACGTGATTAAGACGTGACTAATAATTGTAATATACTTCTCAATTAGAAATGAACTCTGTAATGTGATCCACTTTTTTCTGTAAGTTACGTTAAGAAATAATTAACTGGTTTACCTTATATATTGGTGACATTCGGCCGGTTTTCAGCATTGGCCATCTTCTAGAGGAATTCTTTGATGGCAGTATGAGTTGCTCTTGATAATGAACAACATTTGAGAACGAATGACTCCAACCCAAGTATAGGATGTCAGACGACTTGTCCATCTTTTACTGAAACATAAAAAAATATCATAGAATCTTTTTACCCTGGAATATGCGCAGTATTTCTTTTAAAACTTTTACTAATTTTAGAGAAATTAATTTATTTGTTTATAAGATAAAAAAATTACTTTAAAACATTCTTTGTTTTTATCTCAAATACATCCAATAGGTTCATTTCTGTTTAAAAGGGTTTTCAACAGTAATAAATAAATTCCTCCTTATTTATATGAACAATAATGACAGAAAATTCTTTAGTTAATTACCAAATTTCATAAATTTAGTAATTGACTTTTCATTTTCTTGAAAAAGGTTTTAATCGAAATATGGAAATATTTCAGACATATTAATATAACAGGCATCAGAATTTTAATATAATTGGACAGATATGAAGAGAAGTGAGTTTCATAATGAAAAGGTAAAAGTTAAGATGTGTTATAATACAGATTATTATTTATATTAATCCTGGATTATTATAAAACTATATTATTACTATTATCATTATGTATGTAATATAAAAAGCACCCTGCCATACATGTTGGTAATTCTTCAGAGGTTAGTATAAGTTACATGATTGGTTGAATAATCCGGCTTACTACAAACATTATTCATATGATCGGTTTCATACAATGTTATTCTTTAAAACAACTTTTATCCAAATACAGGAGTTCTTTGGATATTTGCAGTTCACGATTCGCATCCCAGTATACTCGAAGATTTATCTTTCGTACGTCTTTTCGGAAATTTCTGAGCCATTTTTAGTTGAAAAACACTCACATTCACGGTACATAAAAAAATTTTAAATAATTCAAAATAAAAATGTCAGTTAATATAAAACAAATATTTAAAAGAAAACAGAGATAGTATAGTATAACTGATAAATTAGTTTAAAATAAAAATATCGGTTAATATAAAGAAAAAAATGACCCCTGCAGATTTCTCCATTTTTTCTGTTTACTGAACACACAGAGAATGACTTTACATGAATAACGATATTATTCTACCATTAGTAAAGAATACGAGTACTGAACTTAGGTAGATTTTTTTGTTTTTACAGTATGTCATGGTAATGAATACTATCATATTGCAACATTAACTTATTTTGTGTTACCGTGTAGAATTGTCTTTAATATGTGTTTGATTAGCATATTTTAGCGTATGTAATATCATATATAGGAGTTTTAAATCTGCATCCTATTTTCGCGGTTCGTAGGGGGGAGGGAGGGGTATGGAAAGTAACCTCCGCGAATACCAAGGGTCTACTGCAGGGGTGAGGAAGCTTTCTTGAAGGAAAGGCTATTTTAGCACTGTCCCTTTCTCCAAAAGGCCACAACAAATAGATAAGTAAATTCTTATATAATAAGTATATTGTATAATCCTTGAATCTATCATTATATTCCTCGATCAGTGTTTCTAAAACTGTTTTGCATCTTTCAAAAGACTCAGCAGTGTCCTCATTACCTTTGTTTATTAGCTTTGTTTTTTCAGGTAAATGATTTTCTAAAAGCTTAGACTTTTCAAGTAATAATTGATAAATAATTTTCTTCCTAATTACCAGGATTTTTTCTCTTTATTACCATAATTGTAATTATTTATATTTTGAAACATTTTTCCTAGCAAAGGCCGCAGGTTCCCCACGCCTGGTCTACTGTGTATGAATTGAAGGTTTACGAGTATGTATAACCTTGTATTAACTAGAGATGTTTGACTGGTATTGCAAACCTACAGCTCAACTACATAGATTAGTCTTCAGGATGGACAGTGTATAAAATCATTGATGAAACCGCAACGCCAGCATACGAACTAAGAATGAACCTAATGTAATTCATTAGGATATTAAAACGTAATGTATTGCAATTATTCATCTACAATATTATACATTTTGATAGGTTTAAGAACGGTCAATATTTTCCGTTTTATAAATACAAATTATCATTAAATGTTCAGCTTTTTAATTTATTTTATAGCCAAATTAACTAAATAAGTATTTCCTTGAAAAATGTTTTAATCATAACACGAAAATATTTCAGCTATATTAATATAACATACATCAGCATTTTAATATAATTGCCAAATATACTACTTCAAAGAGAAGTGAGTTTCATAATGGAAAGGTAAAAGTTAATTAAGATGTATTCTTCTCTGAGCTGGAAAATTAAATTGAAAGCGGATGAAAATTTATAACAGAGGAGAGTATATATTTTTTTTATTTTGTTGGAGGGTTAGAACAGTCCGGGTGAGTTTTCCAGAAGTTTTGTCAAAAGGGAATAGAAAATATCTCCTGATTCCAGCTGGAGAAGAGAAAAGGGTAAAATATAATTGTAATTGTGAAGGGGAAATGGGTGGGGGGAGGGGTTTAATTTAGGAGTTTCTCTGGAGGAACTTAGGGGGTAAGAAAGGGTGGAAGTGGGTAAAAACAGCTTTGCCTTGATAATGACGGTACAAAGAAGAAAATGAGAACTAAGGGTGAGAGAGTGACTGGGTACTTCTTGTCCCTTACCACTCCCTACCCCTTCCATGCATTTATAATTTGTAACCAACAAGCGTTCCACCCCCCCCCCCCTCTGTTTTTCTACGTTTCCCCTGCCTTAATTTTCTTTAGAAATGAAGCACTAAATTATTTCCCTCTACTCGGATACTCCCCTGGATGTAGGATTATTTTAAAGCTCGTTTTTAATGGAAACCATGCACCATCTGGCCGTTATCGCTTAAAGTGGAACTTCTGTTTTTGTGAATTCCCACGGACTCTCTACCTTGTTAAGGGAGCCGATTTATTTTACCGACCACTCATTTTAACCTCAAATTACAAAACAATACATTATTTCGGACTTAAAGTAATTTCGTTCAAGAAAAAATTACAAGTCAAAAATAGAATACATTATAAAGCAACCAAATAAAATATATAAACAAAAATATTATTGCAATTAATATATTTTAAAGAGAGTGCTAACTCCATGAAATATTGTTTAAGTCACCGGATTAAGACAATTGGGAAAAAAATAGCAAATATTAGTAATCTTATTTTTTCTTCAAAACAATTATAAATTATATAGATTAAATGTTTCAAAAGAAAATCCAGAAGTTTAGTTGATAGAAATCCACATCTTTATTACCCTTTGTTTTATGTTGGTGATAACATGTGATTCTCTCTCTCTCTCTCTCTCTCTCTCTCTCTCTCTCTCTCTCTCTCTCTCTCAGTATATACATATACCAAAATAAATAATTGGTACACAGTAAATAGAAAAACAGACTTATAGTGTCTAATTTTCGATTTAACCGTAATCAAGAGAGAAGTGACTGTAAATCTTTTTTTCCATTTGTACCAATATTTTACTTTGAAACGTTTTTTGTCCTTTATGGATCGTTTTTTTATAATTGCTCTTTTTTCCTAAGATTTTTTTAGTATGTAAAAAGAATAAAAATAAAAAAATTCCTTGGGTTAAGCTGGAGGCTATAACATAGGTAGTTTACCAACTAAAACTGTATATCACGGAATAAACTATAACATATTATAAGAAATAACACAAGCTGCTATAATTTGTTCTTTAATATACAGTTTCAGTTGTTACATTATATTTTTGCCTCTAGTATGTCCTTAGATAATTTATTATTTTTAATGTCTGTACATGATAGAAAAGTGGTTAGGAAAAAAGAGCAATTATTGACAAAGATTGTGAATGGATAAACTACATTGTTATTTAACAATATAATTATATAATTAAAGTTACAAGTATAAAACACAGAAAACAGACTAACTCTCACGATTTTGAATCATTTTAGATGTCTTGCCATCCTGAGGAGAGTAGAAAAAGAAAAAGAAGAAAGAACACTGGAGTGGAGACGTGAATGCTCCCACAAACCGACACGAAGTTTGTTCCCGGACCGATATATATAATATTTTTTATAATCAAGGTATGAGACGGTGTTATACAATTTTAAAAAAAAAGAAAAAGAAGAACATCTTAAGCCAAAGTTTTGTCAATATTTCTAAGCATTTTCAGGGCTTCGTATTTTTGATTTGCAATAAAGATGTCTAGAAATATATATGAAACGTTAGCTTTTTTTTTTGCAGATTTTGCATAACGGTAAATCAAACCTTGATAAAGGAAAATTGTGTAGATTATATCTGGTTCAGATAAGAAAACATTTATTATATATATATATATATAAGTGTATTTTGGTAGTAGAATGCATATTCAGATATGCATGCTTTGTTGAACACGACAGAGTAGTTCCTGTCTATGAGATTCTTCTCAAGAACTTTGCTTAAAAACAGCTTTCGTTGTTTTACAAAAGTAGCTGTTTTTAGGCAATCGAAGTTCTTGAGAAGAAGCTCGTAGACAGGAACTACTCTGTCGTGTTCAACAAAGCATATATATATATATATATATATTTCCATAGAAATGGAAACAAAAGACAAAGATCATTCAACCGTAATAAGCAGTCTTCAGAAGAACATCTGACCGAGTCCCGTATATATATATATTATATATATATATACAAAACTATAGTTTATCAGGACTAGGTCAGATATTCTTCTGAAGACTGCTTGGTTACGGTTGAATGATCTTTGTCTTTTGTTTCCATTTCTTATTGTGGTTTAATTATTGGAAGCATATATATATTTGTATACTTGGAGAGCAGGCCTTCTTTCAAACATGTTTTGTTAAATTGCTTGCCTTTCATATTTTCTAGATTAGAGAAAGTATCTAGAAAATATGTAAGGATTAAAATAGGCAAGCAATTTAACCATATATACATATTGTATGTTTTGTTATTGAGGGCTGGGTCAAATTTATTGACCTAGCCCTCAATAACAAAACATACAAAAGAATAGAAGAGGTCAAGAACAATTTTTGGAGATTATATATATATATAAAATTGATAAAAATATTGACCATGGATTAGAAACAAATAAACTGATAAACTTTAGTTTTGTATATATATATATGTATAACCAAATTCATTACGACTCAATCAGTTCTTAAAGTTTAAATAACAATTTCCATTTTGATGTTTCGATATTTATTTACAACCTTTTTCGTAATCCTACCAAACATAGAAAATATAAGAAATAATCTAAACATTTAGCAACGACATATATATAGGTAATTATAATCTATCAGTTTTGGTAGGCCTGTCAAAAAGGTTTTTAAATAAAAATCGAAACATCAGCATTAAGAGTTTTATTTAAAAATGAAGAATTGACCAAGAAGTTCTGATAAGTTTAATTCTGTGTTATCACAAACAGCCAATACTTTCATCTAGGTTTATATATATCACATGTCTGCTATTGTATTCCATATTCTAAGTTTTACCCTTCTCTCATAGGGTGTTAGCAGCATTAAATGAATCAAATTCCTTTCGTATAAACAATGTAATTTGGCATGGTCATCTCCTATATAAATGGACTCGTTGGTATTCTGTGCAAGCTGTTAGATATATTAGTAATTGGGTAATTATTATAATTGCTACTCCATAGACGTTGTAGCTAAAGTTTTTTAATTGGCTCTATCAAATTTGTATATCATTGATAAACGTTGATAAATGTTTATCATTGATTAACTCATCGAATCGTTGATGAGTTAGCAGGCATTAACTCATTGTAAAAAAATAAAGCATGTCATAATAAAGCTGATATATTTTCTTTTGGAATTTACAACACATTTTGTATAGCAAATATTCACGTCTTCACATATAATTCAAAAATGTTCAACAGTACATCTGAAGGGTTTACCTTTTTATAATATAAAACCAAAGAGTTCATTCAATCGTGAATGAATCATGATTAAGGAACTATGAACAGTTTCTGAAACTGAAAAAAACCAAGAAGTTAACAGGTCAGGTAATAACTGAAATGAAGGCTTGACATCGTTGGCTTCAAACACACATCTTTGATTGGATTTTTCATATATGGTACGGGATCAAGACCACTGGTATGAATGTACATAGCTGATAGCACTTTTCATTTAACTAACACAAGCAAAAAACCCATGAAAAATTGATGAGTCTACAAAATATTTTATCCCTCCAGATTGTAAATTCATGTATCATTTAAAGCACTTCGGCAATTCCAGACAAAAATATTTTAACGAATTCCTAAACAAAATTAATAGAAGATTATTGTTACTACTATACATGTAATAAACTTTGGTATTAAACATCAAATCAAATTTGTGTGATTTACAAGTATGAAGTCGTAGGATCGGTAAGTAGTTCAGTTAAAGATATTACCCATTTAAAATTCAGCCTTTAAGAAAATCTGATATCACTTTAAATCTATACCTACTATAGTGACTACAGTAGAAATAATATAGGTAAATAGTTAAAAAATAGGTAAAAAAATAAATAATATAGGTAAATAGTGACTATATATAGAAGATATAGATAAAAAATAAGTATAGTTATAGATAAAATATAAATAATACATTTTCTTAAGTAAAAAGTGCAACATTATTATTTATGCAAATTTACCATAAATAATATTTATCATAAAATATTATTAAAAATTATTAATTATTCTTTGAAAACTCTAGCAAGAGAAAAGCTGAAACTGCAGTGTAGGCTGGTGGTTATGGAAGAAATTAAACAGTATACTTATAAAACTAAACGATTTAATCATATTTAAATGAAGCTGTTACATTAGGTTTGTCAGACAAGTTAATTTCAGACATTCTTTTGAATAGTTAATAATGTTAAAATATTCGTTATAATTTCTTTATCGACTATAAAAGTTTGTTAAAATGTAGGTTTTTGATAGTTGTTTCATTTTAGTTTTGTATCATTTGAGTTTGTTTGTAATTAATAATAAGGGAGCTTTTTTTTTCTCTCTACATTAATGGTGTCATTGATGACACTGGATATCCCATGTTTGATTCAGAGGAGTGACGGCTTTTAGGCAGTGACTTTCCGGAATCAGTTAATGTTGAATGTGGGTCCAGGTTTTGTTGGCCGATGGAAATAGTGAAAGTGCATATAGGCACCACACGTTGCATCTGATAGAAGAGGGGTTTTTTTCCTCCCTTCGCCAGTATTTTTGAGTAATTAAAGCCCTTTTGGAAGGGTGGGTTTTTGTTTATCTATGAGTGGGAGGGGTTGAGGAGGGGGTGATGGGTGGTTTGGGTGAGTTGCATAGATAATCGATTGCCGGAGTGGAGTGACTGGGTTGTGCCCACGCTGCAACTGCACTTCCAACGTGTTGCCAACAGAAAAAACATGGCCGCCCCAAACTTCAAAGCAATCCATTTACTCTTACAATGTTTGCAAGAAAAAAACATGGCACAATTAAAAAAAAAATATCGTAAAATAGCATGGACAAACATTGTTTAGTCATACAAAATTAATTTTCCTTCTTCTGTCAAATTTTAAAGTTTCATTCATCATATCAAGAACTGTAAAACAAAATTTGAATAAAAGTAAACAACATTTTAGCAATTAAAACATTTTCAGATAATATTACGGCGAATTTTTTTTCTGAAATAATTAAATTATTTGTAGAGAAGAAAAAAAATTCCTAGTGATTTTCATTTAGCAGTGAATCAATAGTAAGAAAAATAAAATATAAATAAAAAATGAAATATTTAATTTATATTACTTTAATAGAATAGCACTTTTGACATGAGAGATTTTTTTTCCAACCTTCAACAATATTTTTGAGTAATTAAAGCCCTTTGGAAGAGTTCGTTGGTGTGTGTGTGAACTAAAGATCTAATAAATTTACATTCTATAAAATATTTTTACAACATCCAATGATACTTACTGAAATTATATATAGTTTATTAATTTTAAAAATTACTTTTGAATGCATAAATTGCTGTTTCTTCTATTCCCACGGTTATTGACGATTTATTAATCTTTGATTCAATTGATGTAATAATTTTATCTATCAATGACTACATGGCAAGGCAGTGGTTTGGGATGTAAAGTTGTTTTTTGATAGTTTAGATACGAAGATTGGTGTTAATATTTTTTCACGTTAATTTATGTACTTGATGGTAAAGCTTGAATGTCGGTCATAGCATCAAAGTTTTCATGTTTCTCTTACACTGCTAAAGCTGGAAGCTTATAAGTGTGTACACAGGAAACAATCTAATATTGCGAATTTTGTATTGTATACATTTTGAAGAGACGATTTGATTTCAGAAGTATTGTTTATGAGCTGATGCAATTATTATAAGAAAAAAAGTTAACTATAACGGAAGTTATTATGACACAACGATCAACAAAAGAAGATATACCGCTATGTTAAATCACAAAAGGGAATAAATATTACTATTAACGAGGTTTTAAGAAACATACATTCTTAACTTTAAGGTTTATAAGGATTATTTTTAGTTATATGAACATTATTTGAAGAAAATTTATAGTGTTATTTTATAGTGTTACGGAACGCAATTATATTTCATTTGCAGTTAATTTTTAGTAAAAACGAGTTTTATTTTAATTTATCTACGATTCTAATAAAACAACTTTAAAGACTACGGGAATTTTTGTAACCATTAAATAATTAGTTTAACAGTTTTTTATAATTCGATTGATGGTGCATATAATTAGTTGAATTATTATTTATATAAGTAAATTTTGAAATTATTTTAGAAACTCTGGGAAACCGAGTTTGTGTTGTATAAAATTAAATAATTAATGAAATAAACTGGACTCACATTATCGTACAAAAATTGATGTAATGATAATAGAAATTAATATATGGAAAATTATAATTCATTACATCGAAAAGTAAACTGATATTTATTGCATTTTTGTAAAGTTTGATAAATATTTTATTATTTATAAAAATTGAAAAACATAGTGATACAGATATTGTGAGATTCAAGAAATTTAATTAATTTGTTTGGTTTAGGTTGCAGTGGCAGTCTCACGATAGAAGACGCGTATTCCGAGGTGTGTTTGCTTTTTGTCATACTACACTATTAACATGTTATATTGGCATTCCTAAATTTTGTCGAATTTAACGAGTTGTCGAACATTTTGTACGGATCTTTAACGAGTACGTAAAATCGTACAGGATTGAGAATGACTACTTAACGTCCTTTACGAAAGATGACGTTCTGATATTTTTTTTCACCTTCCGTGTGAATAAATTTAGAGCAGAGTTGATATGGAACCCCTGATCTACTAGTCTAAAGGCGAGCACTTAATCGACTGAGCTATCCTAGTGTCTCATTCAATTACTTATAAATAATAATCTATATATATAAAGTTCATGAGTTTTATTTGTTTCTTCACCCATTTTCCGTGGAGATAGAGACCCGAAATTATTATAATCTTTACTTTTGTTGTGATTGGCTTTGTTGCAGTTGCATTATATAATAACAAATCGTATTAGGGGGGTCAGGGTAGCCCAGTGGCTTGCGTACTCGCCTCGACTTTCTACAATATTATTTAATAATATTTCTCATAAGGGGGTCAGGGTAACCTATAATATAAAATAAATTATTACATTAGAGGTCAAAAATGAATCATTTTAGAAACAAGCTTGAACACAACTGTCAGATAAAATACGAATATTCTAAAGTAATATTATAAATGCACATTCCTTTCATTAATGTTATTTTATGTTGGGTAAATAAACTGAATATTTCAATTTACAAGTTGTGTTTGCTTTAAATATATTTGATTGTATATATAACTTGAATTGATGTTTTATTTATTTATATAATAAAATAAATGATTTTTTTTTACTTTTAAAATTATTTTTATTTTGCTAAATATACTTACAGTGTATATATCTTGAATCATGTTAAGGATACTATATCATAAGCTTGGACCATATAAGAATCTGTTTCTGTGCCTTAATAACAAGAAACAACAATTAAAATTCTCCCTGTCAATCATGTTCAGTGAATTTATTTCAATAACTATTGCTATATTTTTTGAGTGACACAAAGGGTCACGGGTAGTGTAGTGTTTATGTAAAATATTAGTTTAGTTGCAGTAAAACTAAAAAAAAAAAATTAATGACGCAATGCCACCGAGAGAAGTTTGTTTTCGTTTGAGGGAGGGACTGTAATAAAGCGAAGTCATTTTTTGCTAACCTGCTAGTTTGTCAGCGCTATACGGGGGATGAGTTAATAGAACAGATTACTAGGATTTTTTTCCCTTTTGAAAAACCTGTTGATGAATGAAGAGAAAGGTTGTTTTTTTTTCGCAAGCACTTGATTGTTGGAAATAGACAAGTTTTTTTTCTTTGGGGTAAGCATTGAAAGACACAAAGGCGGGGGCGTTAACAGATGCAGCAGTCAGGTGGTTGATCCATTGTGTTGCCGACCCACTCGACTGTTCCTCGGACCACATTCCCTTCGTCTCTATATTATTGCAGCCTACTCAGTTATGCGGTCATTGCATTCTCAACAGCAGACGTTAGGTCACGACACACCTACAATATATGCCCTCCTTGTCCCTAAATTCCATTTCCATATACATTACAAATAGTAAATCAAACAATAATAAACACTTCAAGTAATAAACAACATAATTTATTGAATTCCTTTCATAAGATTTTATATCCAACTTTATCAGGAAATCATTAACCTAGAAATTTTACTGTGCACTAAAGTAGAAAGAAAGATAGCTAACTGACTGACTGACTGACTGACTAACTCACTGACTTTGGTAGGACTACTGATGCCAAAATGGGATAATAAACACATAGTTTATACTAAATGAAATACTCATTTAGTACTTAATGTGAAATAATCGATGAATTTACTTTTTCAAAAATTTTATGTAACTCTAAAAATTTTAGTTTATCTTGTTCTCTAATTACACAAATATTCGACACAGGAGTGAGACAAAAGAGACTTACATTACAATATAACAGACGTCTTCTAAAGTATGAATTGACAAGCAAATCTAATTTTTGATCAATGTGAGAAAGAAATTTCAATTATTAAAGATGCCTTAAAAAACTGGAATGATAACCTCCAAATTAAGGAAGAAGTGTATAAAACTAATTGAATTTAAATATCCTGGAGATGGTCAATGCTGACTGAAGCGTCGGTTAGTAGTAAAAAGTGAAGAGTGAATAGTGTTATAATGTTGAGTATTGTAAATAAAACATTTAGACGATTCTTATTTGATATACCAGAAAATTTTAAAACACTTTAATAAATCTAAAAAAGTTACAAAAACAAGGATTCAAAAATACTTTAATGTATATATATATATATATATATATATATATATATATATATATATTATATATATATATATAACGTATTATAATAACAGTTAAATTACCAAACATTTTAAATTAATATTGAAAATGTTGTAAAAGTAAATTGTATATATATATATATATTATATATATATATATATGTGTGTGTGTGTGTGTGTGTGTGTGTGTGGTGCGTGCAAGCCTCTTCTGTAATTTATTTTTAATTAATTCAAAATATTTATCATATAAAAAGAAATATTTTGATTAAATTTATGTAAATTTACAAAAACAAACCAACAGAGATCAATATATTAATTAGTTTTATATGACGTTATTATAATGTCTCATGGAAATAATCTTTCAATAGATTTTAAATGAATAGATGTTTTCCTGATAAGAAGGCGGACGGGAAATCGTTAAATTTATTTATTTGTTGGATTAAGGCCAAACAGAGAAAAGTTGTTGGCTGGTAACACCATTTTAATATCTGAAGAAAGGGTTAGGTCTAAAATCGATTCACCCCTGGGCTCCGGTAGCCATAATAATGGGTTTTCAATGGAATCGTATAATTAGAGAGGGTAGTATATCTCTCGTGTTTTGCCTCAATTCTCCCTTCTCCCTCATTATATAAAACAAACTTGGCCCTTTCTCTTACAATCTCCTTTTTCCGTAACAAAAGAGGGACCGCCCCTTCAAATTAATGTCGAGGAAAAGGGCTGAAGGGAGAAAGAGGGGGAAAAAGTCTGCTTTTCTTGGCGTTCCTCACCGACTTCATTCGTTTTTCCAATTAACCTTTGTTCTAAGAATCCACCCCCCTGCCCTTTCCATCCATCTTCGAAATTTCCTTCAGATGTAAATTTTTCCTCCTCCTTTAAGACACTCTCCCCCTTTCAAGCACTACGATCGTTTTTCCCCCTCAAGTCCTTCTGCTTCGTTACCCTGCCGCCCACTCCCCTTCTCGAGAACCATCTTCCCTTCCCTCCCCCTACGACCTCCTCCCTTAATCACTCCTACACTTAATTACAACCCCCCCCCCCCCCAACCTCTCAAATTGCTTTTAGCCTTTTTACACTCCCTTCCTCAGAAAATTGAACAAGTCTTCACGCCTCATTCACTCAACGACACTACGATCGTTTAAAACTTCCCCCTGAAAGTCCTTCTGGTTCGTATACTCCTGACAAGACGACTCCCTATACACATCAGAGTAAACCATCAAAATTCAAAACAATTCCCTACCCTACGACCTCCTCCTTGAATCACTCCTACATTTTTTACAACCCCCCCCCCCAAACAGGCTCAAATTGCTTTTAGCCTTTTTACACTCCTTCCTCAGTATGGTTGAACAAGTGCTGTCACGCCTCAGTGACTCAACGACTGAGGTTACAAACAATATGAAAAGCATTTGGTTTATCTCCGACAAGGAAGATAAATATACACGCCAGAGTAACATTTTATTAAAATTCGGAAACAATTCTATAGCATATTCATTGAATAATATTATTTTCACACAACAGCGACTTACATTTCATTACAATTTTTAATTTTGTATTATTCATTGATAAAGTCATATGAGTGTACACTGGTTCAGTGAAAGCTGCTATCTTTGGAGAACAAATTTTAGAAAGTTTGAGCGTAAAGTACACGCCACAGTAACATATAGTTATATAATTGAACATTCTATAGCTATTATGCTTTTAATCACACACTGCGACTGTACTGTTTCCACTTTCAATTTTAATTTTGTCTTATCATTGTTAAAGTCATATTACGAAAATTACACTTTTCCATGAAGCTCTCTATGTATTTGAAGAGAAGCTCAATTTTTACAAATCAATAAATATATATATATATATATATATATATAAAGATTTCACATAAACACGTGAAATAACAATCAATGATCAAACCACAATAAGAAATGGGAAAACAAGACTAAGATCTTTCAACCGTAACAAGCGGTCTTCGTCAGAGTCAAAAACTCAACTGACCCAACAGTTGGGTTTTTGACTCTGACGAAGATTGCTTGTTACGGTTGAAAGATCTTAGTCTTGTTTTCCCATTTCTTATTGTGGTTTGATCATTGCTATATATATATATATATATATATATATATATATATATTCGTATATTTAGAAAGCAGGCCTAAATTTATATAAGCTTTGTTAAAATTGATGCCAATTTTGGCATGAATATAAATCACATTTAATATTTTGGAGAAATAATCTGTTATCAACAGTTAAGATGGAGGGTTTAAAATTGTTAAAATGGAGGGTCTAAAAATGTTAAAATTACGTATTTGAAGGCCGTCCAAAGAAACTAAGCAGAGAGATGCAAAGAATTCAGTAGATGCTCTCTGTGATTAACGTAAAAGATACAGTTAACGAGGACCTGCGTGAAACTCACCATTCCTACTATCTTTACGTAACATTTCATTTGATGAAAAAGTTTAGTGCGTGATTGTTTTTAATTTAATTTTTTATATTCTTAAAATTTGTATAAGTTTTTTTATTAGTTATGTTTATGTATTTCAACCATTAAATCGTTGCAAATAGTTGACAGAGATCGAAACCTGTCGGTGTATAGAAATAAATTTTCTGTGTACTTGTGTTCCGTCTTCCTAATATATGGACAACCTATGTGAGAAAGGTGGACAAATTAAGTAAAAATGTGTAATACTCGAAAATTGTTATTAAAACCACAATACTAAATAAAAAAAAACAGATTAAGTTTTTTCAACCGTAACAAGTGGTCTTCGTCAGAGTTGGGTTTTTGACTCTGATGAAGACAGCTAGTTACGGTTGAAAGATCTTAGTCTTTTTTTTCCCATTTCATATTGTGTTTTGAACATATATATTAGTATATTTTGGGAGCAGATCTTCATTTAGAAATGTTTTATTAAAAAGTATGCCAATTTTCGTTTTCGTTTTCAATTTAATTTCTCTAGTTTTCTTAGCTTGGTTTTCAACACTTATGGTAAATTGAACATTTACTCTCCGAATGATTTATTCCTGAATTCCATAATAGTAATCCAATAATACACTATAAATCTAACAACAAAAAACAAAAAAATACTCTGAGGCCATTCATTTTATTTCATCAGAGAAGAAACAAAGCAAAAAAAAAGTTAACCAGAAGGAAGTTAACAAAACAGCTGGAAAACTTAAGTGACAATATAGCTTAATAAAAAAAATATACTAGTAAAATTAAACAATACAAAATAAACAGTAAAAAATAAATAAAATAAGAAAACAAGAATAAATAAATAAACGAAACTAGAAAATAACTTTTCTGCATATATATATATATATATATATATATATATAACACTTAAAATAAACAGTGACATATAGACTGAAACATAACAAAGACTCACTTTTCAATGTTTCGACCGTAATGGCAGTCGTCCTCAGGAGAAGAAGTGAATTGACGGAGGGACGACAGTCAACTCACTGTTGTGAGTTGACATACATATATATATATATATATATGCTCTATGACTAAACTCCGAGAAAAAGAAAAAGTGTTTGTTTTATATATATATATATATATATATATATATATGTGCAAGATTTCACATAAACACGTGCAGTAACAATCAGTGATCAAAGCACAATATGAAATGGTAAAAAAAGACTAAGATATTTCAACAGTTGTTGAAATATATTAATAACAGAGGCAAAAACTCAACTGTTGGCTTTCGTCTTCTACCCACTCAACTTCCTTTCCTTAAAAGGGTCGAAATTTGAATGTGAGTTCTAATTTGTTTTTCATTCGGGTTTCTCAAAGTTTTTTAAGTATATATATATATATATAATCATCAAGAAAACGATCCACAAAGGATAACAAACGTTTCAAACTAAATTATAGGTACATAATAAATAGAAAAGATGGAGGAGCGGTCTCCAACCGCCGCTTCGAATTGCGCTTGGTGTCCCTATCTCTTCTTTCCTCGTGACAGTTAAACTGAAAATTAGAGGCTGTAAGTATGTTTTCCCATTTACTCTGTACCTTTAGTTTACATTGAAACATATATATAATTTTGTATAATTTTGTAGGACACCTTCGTTTATGCATACAAAATTAAATTTCTTGCCTATTTTTCCTCTTCCAATCTTTCGAGATAGCTTCTTCAGCTTTATTATCTCAGGCTTCCACCCGTCAGGTCGTGAATGTAATAACTTTTCTAAAGATTTACTTATTAAAACCATTTATTCTTCAAATGATTGTATTATACAAGCATAAAACCAACTTTTCCATCTCCTTTGACCATCCTCAGGATGTAAATAAATAACATTATTAAAAATAAAACTACTTACTACATAAAAATATAAAAATTATGTACTACATACCATATAAAACTTCAAAATTAACAACAAACATGACAAAACTATTCAGTACACTTCATATTTGCTTGTTAATTATTAACTTTTATGTCCTAAGTAGTATATAGCATTTATATATTTGTGTATTAAGTAGTTTTATATTTAATAAAGGTTATTGATTTACTCCCTGAAAATGGTTAAAGAAGAAGGAAACGTTTATTTTAAATTCTTTTTTTCTGTGCAATTGAAGAAAATGGATTTAAGAAATAAATCTTCAAGTGAGTTATTACACTCAGTACTCATGAGTGGAAGAATGAGATAAGAAATATTCGTATATATATATATATATATATGATTTCACATAAACATGTAAAATAACAATGAATGATTAAACCACAATATGAAATTGGAAAAAAAGGACTAAAATCTTTCAACCGTAAAAAGCGGTCTTAGTCAGAGTTAAAATTGGTTTTTGACTCTGACGAAGACCGCTTGTTACGGTTGAAAGATCTTAGTTTTGTTTTCCCATTTTCTTATTGTGGTTTGATCATTGATATATATATATATATATATATATATAATTGCAGCATATCTTCTCTCAAGCATATTTTATTGAATGTTTTAGCATTTCCTGTATTTACGACCTCCTTACTATTTGATTCTACCCTATAGTTATTTTCCTTTTCGATGGTGGTAAGCTATAAAGCAGGTTTACCAGAGATATCTACAAATAAATATGTTGTGTGAACGAAATTCATTTGATTGATTGAATGTATATATTCCGGAAACTGTCCTTATTTAAATTAAATAATAATGACCTTCTTTTGTTCATTTACGTGACTATTGTTAAAATTTATTTTTTACTTTTATTATATTATTTTCAACTTAGTTTAGCAGTTTTTTTGGTCATATTTTTGTGATTTAATGTCTTACGTTATATCACGATTTGAGATATTATGTATAAATATTTTACAAAAATATATTAACTTAATTATTTACTAGGGTGGGAAGATGGATTTAAGAGATATTTCTTAGTTGTATATTTGGAAAGGAATCTATTGGAATATTCAGGGTTTGAAAGAGCCAGGTGGGTTTGAAAAGGCTGAATACCGAGGAGTCAAGACTGCTATAAATAAGCCTTGTAGATAGGGAGGCCTGATAGCAAAAGGAACAGGTAATAAACTTGCAACGAGTTTCTCTCTTTCCTCTTCATTTGCCATCTCTCTTTTTCTCCCAAAGGCGTAATTTCGTTAAGAATGAGTTTTCCTCCAACCCCTGCCCACCCCTTACCCCCCTTCGCCCCCCATCTCTCCTCACTAACCCCCTTCCAACACCAAACTGGCCTGAGGCGTAAGATTTCAGTTTCTCAGACGGCCCCCCAAAAACTTGCCTAATTTCCCCTTCTTGAAAGAAACAGCAAATCGCCCAGTTATCGTTAACTCCATTGCGCATGTTTCACGTGGACTGAACGGGACCTCCTTTAAAACTTTCCCCTTATCTCTCTCTCACATTTCCTCTTTCACTTCCCAACTTTCCATTACTTCACTTCTTCTTTACTTAGCTTTGGTCACTTATATATGAATACAAACTGAGTTATTACATTATCTTTTTACATTTACTATATGCGACAATGTGATCATAAATTATCGTAAATGTAATCTTAAGTATGTATCATCCTGTACTATTTTAGATATTATATTTTCTTGAAAATAACTATGTTTTCGTAATATGAATTAAAATATTACACGTTCGCGTTAATTGTACACGATATATGACAATATGCTACTCTTCTTTTTTTTTTACTCTTGAATGTGATTCTGAAGATAAATAAAGTTCTTGTAAAAAATTAGAGCATATTCTATAACGTGCTGCCTATTTTTCTAGGTATCCTCAGAGCTATATTAAATAAAAAACGTATTAACATAGCATAAATAAACGAAATATTCTTTACATATAATTGTACATTTACGAAGGAGATATTTATTTATTCAAGTTTTGTTAAAGTTCATGCCTATTTTTAATTTACCTTTTTTACTAAATCTCTCAATCTTTCTCATAAAGATTCTCCATGTTTGAGGAACAAAAGCATTTACAGTTAGTTTATAATGCCCTGAAAATGGTCTAGGAAAACGGAAACATGTTAGTAAGATAATATAGAATTAGTATTAATGCTGAAGTATTAAGAAATTGAAATGGAGAAGAATAAATCATTAATACATTAGGTGTGCAATTCATAATTATGTGGTATTTACTCATACAGGGTTAAAACGATTATATGAAATTTCCAAACAAAACAAGTTCTTTGTTTTTATCACGCAATTCAAGTTTTCCTGGTTTTTTTATAACTTTTTGTACTTTTTTATAATTTTTGTAAGTTCTGATTTATAATTTGTATTATAGAACATTTACCTGAAGATGACCACGAAGTGCTTAAAACACGTACCTTGAATAAAAAACTTCTTTTAACTGGATATTCTGTAATATCGTTTAACTCCAGTATGAACAAATCATCAGTGAACTTGTATTCATCGTCCCTGTAAAATGGCTAGAAATGTAAGACTATTAAAGAAATTATTAAAAGAATTGGTGAAACTAAAAGGAGGCAAAAGGTATATTTATATATAGTTCAATGTAAAAAAAGAAGCATAGAGAAATTAAAAACACACTCTTACAGTCTTTAATTTTGGTTTGAACCGTCTTCAGGAGAGATAGAGAGTGAGACCAGGCGCACTGGTTCAGAGACGGTTGGAGACCCATCCCTCTCTTACCTCTCCTGAAGACGGTTCAAACCAAAAATTAGAGCCTGTAAGTGTGTACTTATAATTTCTCTATGTTTTTTTTTACATTGAACTATATTTGTCCGTTTTGGATCATATTTTCAACGAAAATGTATAATATACATATTATGTATTACAAGATTTCACTTAAATACGTGTAATAACAATCAATGATCAAACGACAATATAAAATGGGGAAAAAAAAGACTAAGACCTTTCAACCTATATCATATATATATATATATATATATAACAGATTCTTCAGATTTCATATAACGACCAGCTTTAAAGTCGTCAACGCAGAGGCTGCTGTGCATTTCAATGAAATATATATGTATATGTTTGTGTATGTGTATGTGTATTTATATGATTAGTTGGGACAAATATTCATTGGTGACCAATAAGAATACATTCTTTTTAACTCAAGGTGAATTGCAGTTATGCCGCAGTTCAATTTCAAAATCAACAAAACAAATTACTTGAAGTAGTCTCTACAAAGAAGTTTGAGTCCAGTGTGAATACACTTATGTCAAGAGATACCGTGCCACCTCTACACTTATTGATACGACGACAGTGTCTCTTTTGCCTAGAAAACTCGATGGAGACTGAAAAAATGAAATATAACCTATGCAGTAAACAACAGAAGCAACCATCAACCCATCAACACAAAAACAATATTATAGTTTACTACAAGGCTCATGTTTTATGTGAATATTCGTATTTTAGAGGGCGCTGTGGAACCTCTAGATGCATTGGCAAGACATCGGAGACTTCGCAAGTGACTGGGTTTGTTTTCACAGCCACCAAACTCCATTCGGTAAGATTTTCTAGGTTCAAAAATCAAACTATCATTGCCGACGTTTCGGTTTTATTTTAAAACCTTTTTCATAGGTAGAAGTAAGAATTTTTGACTAAAATGAAATTTACTATATTTAATGGAACAACAATCTTAACCTTACAAACCCGGTTATCGAAAAAACGAGTTTATCTTCTTAGTCTAGTCGAAGGTTTTGTCTGGTTCCTTTAAATAATGTAAATTTCATTTTCTTATTCAAAAAATTCTTTTTTTGAACAAATAAATTCTCATTGCTTAAATGAGGTGTCCATTACTACAATATTAATTTCATATAACACGTAGAAATTGGAAAAGGGTAATAATTAATTTGTATTATTTATAATATAGATTATTTATGTAAATAAAATTGTTTACTGTAGTATTATGATTAGTTATTGCTTAGTCTATGATCATGTCATTTAAAATAATAATCAAAACAATATTTACCAGAACAATCATTTCAAAAATGTATATTCTTCTTAATACAGAAACTATATTGATCTCATATTTTCATCTCATTATTTTTATGTATTTATTTGCTATTGAATTTTGTAATTAATACTTTCTAGAGGGCAGGGAAACTGAAGAATCAGGGATTTACCAAATACCTGTCTAGAAGGATGAAGGGAGGATTAGGTTGTCAAGTGCCTTTTAATTAAGCCTTACCCTTTGGAAAAAGTAAACAAGAGCTAAATACGGCAAAGGATTCCACCCTTGAGCTGGTGAATCAGGAAATTAGGGAATTTCCGGGCTGCCCTCGTTATACTCTTTTAAATCAAATTGTAGGGTGGAGTTTTATTTTGACCTAGGGCAGACTTCATTTCAATTACAATATATATCTTCCATAATTATGATGAAAAATCTAACCGTCAAGCTAAAATTAAAAATGCCAATTAAGTCATGTATTACATACCAACAGTATATCCCTTTCTTTTACAATATTGTCCTGCAGACTTACTCTGCTTGGTTGGATAAGAAATCTTTCATATAAAACAAAATTCTTCGACATGCAATCAGTAGTTTTGTTGTACTGAAATATTTATAATAATTAATATATTCTTCAAATTATCATTTAGATCATTATGGAGTAGTTTATAAATGAACTTTGAAATGCTAATGATGCATCTGCAATTCAGTACTGCAACTTGAATGGTAGTATACTGAAGAAAGCAGTACTTTGAAAAAGAAGTATATATATATATAGAGGTGTATAATGTAATCGGGATTCGGTCAATTTTCCAGGATCAAAATCAAACTCTCAATGCCAACGTTTCGGTTTTATTCAAAACCTTTTTCATAGGCAGAAGTCAGAATTTTTTTTTTTAATTAGAAAAATCCCGATTACATTATACACCTATTCTATCCAACGGTTGATATATTATTGAATTTGTTATATATGTATATATATATATATATATCTCAGTTCAAAAAATATATATACAGTTTTTGAACTGATTTGCGTCCAGTTTGGATCGTTTTTTCGAATTTTGAGTGTATATATATATATATTGTTAAATAACAGCCCATATTTGGCTTGTATCTGTTTCTTACATAATTTTTCCAGTTTCCGGAATTCCTTCCTCGGAATTATTGATAAATAAGTTACCATCATTACTGAATACAACAGAAATTCTGCATATATATGTATAAAAAATGATCAAACCATAATATGAAATGGGAAAAAAAGACTAAGTGCTTTCAAGTGTAACAGCCGGTCCTCGTCAGCGTCACAAGCCAACTTTTTCTTCTGAAAAAGAGGACGAAACACAGGAGTGTAGACGTGAATGCGTTCACCCATTACCCATCAAACCATAATATAAAATGGGAAATTACTCTGACGAAGACCGCTTGTTACCGTTGAAAGATTTTTACCTTGTTTTCCCATTTCATATTGTGGTTTGATCATGTATAGTTATTTGTACATTTATTTAATATAAGTATTTTTAAGAACATGATGATGACCCATTTTGCTGATAGCTTGTTGTATTAGATTAATTTAATAGTTAATTTGATACAGATTAGATTTGATACGCACAAATGATTGACAGACTTAAAGCCTCAGAATTTCGTTTCTGTGGTACAACTGTTTGCCCTCTGTCACCTGCCTGCACAATATGTCCTCTTTTTGTCCTCCTGATGACAGTTATGTCAAAAATTTGACGATAAAATGTGCCAATCTATTTTGTGTACTTTTTTAGCTAATTTTGAGAATTATATATTTATTTTTAAATTAATTATCGTAAATATTTAAATAATCGAATTTTTTTAACAATAATGTTTGTTTTCATAATATTTTTTAGACCACTTAAACAAATTTTTTTTAACAAATATCCGTATAAGATTGAAAGTCACAATAAGCATGTAACGAAATAATTACGGTAAAAACTCTTTAATAAGAAAAAAAAGTCGAATAAAAATTACGGAATTAATTTAGTTTATTGAGGATTTAGGAATTAATACAGGAGTTTCAAACATCTTTGAAATTTTTCGACGGAGTCATACTTCAGAATGTTATTCGTACTGAATTAAAATAGGCTTTTTGCTTTAAGGCGTCTTTTTACCTTCATTGATTCTATATGGGCTATAATAATGAATAATTCTATTATTATGTAAAGTAAAACTAAAAAAAATAACCTATGTTTATTTTTATTTTAAAGTAAAAGAAAAGAAACGACCAATAAAGTGAATCCGATGAGTCTAGTGCAAAACTACGTTGCAACAGGGGAGACAGAACCGGCGTCCAAGCTTATTTGTTGTAGTGCTGTAGTTTTCACTACTGGGACACCCCTCTGTATCCGCCATTTTGTGTTCCACCCTCCCTTCAACTGCCATTTTTATCTCCCCTCCTAACTGACACTCGTTGAATAAAGAGAAATCTATTAAATCAGACGGCATTTTTACATAACTCCCTTTCCATTCTCACTTTAATTTTCCATTCCGTATTTTTTTTTTTTTCTATATAATATAATATTAATATTTGGATCACTTATAAGATAATGCACTCTGTCAAATGCAACAAAAAGGAAAGGAAATTATTTAAATTTAGAAATTTATAGTATTTCAAAAACCAGTAAACGAATTAATTTTAAAAAATAATCTATTAAAATATTTTTAAGTGAAAAGGTGATCTCATAGTACATATTTTACATACATTAATAAACACACTATCCATCGTATCTTCTTTTATTTTATTTATTTCCTATATTTTTGTATATACTTTCAACCTTTTCGGTATATAATCAGTAAGTCAGTTTTTGTTCTAGTATACAATCAATCTTTCAAATTCTTTGCTATAGTATAACATCAAAGAGTCTGTTCTCTTTCATAGTATTCTGAAAACAGGGAAGTCTTTTGTTATATTATACCATAAACAGGTCAATTGTCTGTATATAATAAGTTTTTAGGTCAATTCTCTGCTACAGTATCATTATAACAGGTGAATTTCTTGTTATAATCTACCATCAAAATATCATCTCTCTCTAATAGTATACTATTAACAGGTCACCTCTTGGTACTAGTATACAATAAGCGAGTAAGTTATGAGTTATAGTTTGTAGTCCTCTGGCCAGTTATTTTTTGTTGTATGGTTCAACAGGATGTTTCTGTATCATATAACATCAACAGCGGGTCAGTGCGTTGTTGTTGTATGTTATCAGAAAAGAAATTATTTGTAATAGCGTCAAAGTGTTAGCTCACTTGTAGTATATCATTAATAAATAATACTTTATTATACATACTGTCAAACGTTGAGTTTTCTATTATAGTATACCATCAAATGGTTATTGTTTTCTTACAGTGTAGTATCAAATGGTCAGTTTTCTATTATAGTGTAGCGAGAATTATTCCGTTCACTGTTATAGCATAGCATGATCTTGTATTATTTTTTTATAGTATACCGTCAACGGATAGTTAACTGTTACATATACCATAAGTCAGTTCTCCGTTTTAGTGTGGTACTAATAAGCTGTACTTTATCATATGCATTGTGAAATGTTGAGTTCTCTGTCATATTATACCAAAAATGATAATTGCCTTCTTATAGTGTATCATCAAATGATCAGTTTTCTATTATATTATAGTATAATAATAGAACAAACGTTCAGTTCTATGTTATTGTTTAGTCTGAACGTGAAATACTTTTTTTATTGTATACCATCAGCGGGTAGTTATCAATCATAGTATAATCAGAACGAGGTGTTATCTATTCTATTATAATTCAAAATCTTCAATTTACTGCTTTCGAATAGAGTTAACAACTGTAATAACATACACTATATATATAAATGTTTCACAGTAAATTATAGACACAAAATAAACACACTTACAGTCTCTAATTTTCGGTTGATCCGTCATCAGGATAGTTAAGATAGGGATCCAAGCGCACTTGGGAAGCAACGGATGGAGACCCGGTCTCCATATATATATATATATATATATATATATATATATATATATATATATATGATCAAACAACAATATAAGATGGGAAAACAAGACTAAGATCTTTCAACCGTTTTATGTCAACAGACCCGGTTAGCCAGATAGATGGTGAGTTGAACTACCCAAACCAAATCCCACAAAATGTTCCCTGTTCACGGTGATGACTTCATCAACTATTAAGTATAATTCTACTTGTATATATAAACTCACTAACCCACTGACATAGTAATTATTGTCCTGATAATAATGTGGTACATTCGAAGCATGTCGACTAGTAATATAGATAAGAAGCGTCTTTTCGCCGCTGAACTTCCTATTCTAAGGAAGACGGTTAAAAGGGTCGAAATATTGACTTTATTTGTGTGTTTTAAATTTTTCAAAATAAAACTTTATATTTAAAATAAATATCAGTCCTCTGACAAAATTCTACAAATATAAAATTTAGGCTAAGTCTGCGAACAGTTGAAGCCAATATTATGTTAGTTGTTTATGTATATAAAAAAATGTCAAAATTTACAACTCAAAAAAAAAATTAATTATTTAAACTACAGAAAAAAACTAGAAAGAAACATTACTGGTTTATTGTCAGGATTTCATTTAAACTAAAGAGGACTATTTATTTTGGGAGAAAGTTTAAGTTAGGTCTCTAGATTTCTTATTTTAGTTTGAACTTTGATATATATTTATATATATCTAAATATATATGTATATACATTATATTTGGTGTTTTAAGTATATCTAGTGATTTATAGGAAATTGTGATGAGATAACTCAATGATTTACTGAGGTTTGATTCCCTCGATTATCTGAAAATCAGCTTTAACATCAATGGAATAAATCATCTGGTTAGAAGATATAAATATATTACAGTTCTGAATGTCCTATGTGAATTAGAGTTGACTCTATGTTACGATTTACAGTATTAGATCATTAACACTACCATTAAGTTAGAAATCTCAATAATTATTCTGATTTCAACATATTTGACAATGATATATTAAATTATTACTAAATAAGTGTGTTCATAAAATGTTGGTAGAGTATCTTGTCTAACGATCTTTTTTATATTAAAAAAATACACAAATATTTTTGAATATGTATTGCTTTTAACTTAAAACTGTTAGACTAAGTCTCTTAATAAACAATATTTATTAGAGGAACTATTATTTTCTAAGTCGGGGTTTTTTTTGTGGGGTTACCAAATAAAGTAATAATATTATGAGAACTTAATAAATAGCAAAACTTTTAGGTTAGGAAGATAGATGCTTGTAGGAAAAAGATAGAAAGAGTATCAACTACAAGTAGAGGTCGTTAAATGATCCTGAAGAAGGATAATATGAGTTCGAAATGTCTTGTTTTGATACAAAAAAATGGTTTTAAGTTTACATACTCGAGAGTTTTGAACAGCGGAAGAATATTGATTAGCACCACACTTCAGAGTGATACAGTGATAAAGATAGAAATGTGTAGCACTATACTTCACAGTGACACAGTGAGAGAGATGTGTAGTATCACACTTCACAGTGATAGAGATGAGTAGCACTTCATTTCACAGTGATAAAGTGACATGAGAGAGTGTGCAGCATCACACTTTACAGTGATAAAGTGGCATGATAGATATGTGCAGCACGACACTTCACAGTGATACAGTGACAGTGATAAAGATGTGTAGCACCACACTTCACAGTGATGCAGTCACAATGATAGAGATGTGTAGCATTACACTTCACAGTGATACAGTGGCATGATAAATGTGTGTATCATCACACTTCAAAGTGATACAGTGACAGTGATAGATAAGTGCAGCACCACACTTCACAGTGATACAGTGACAATGATAGAGATGTGTAGCACTACACTTCACAGTGACACAGTGAGAGAGATGTGCAGCATCACACTTTACAGTGTTACGGTAGCAATTATAAAAATTTGTTTCTTTGTTATATTTATTTGATAAATGTTTTTACTTATGTCCTATAATTAAACATAATAATATTAATAACTATGTTTGAATCATTTACCAATAACACAGATTGTTATTAACTTTATAAGACTCTGATATCAGATTGTAACATAGTTTATGTTTAGATTCCCTAAAGGTAAAGTAAATAGCTTTTATTTTATCTAAGGACTACACTTATAAGATATACGTCCTTTGTGCTATATCAAAAGGTACATCTGAAGCTCACTCATGATTTGGCGTCCATTAGTATTGGGTAAGTCACATTCTGGGGGAGCGAACGGTTTCGATATTTCACCCATCCACTTAATAATCGACCCTAATTATTAACTTTTGTGACGTAGTAAGACTGGTTTGATTGGAAACCTTGAAAGAAAAAAAAATCATGTATATATTAAATACTAATTTTAAAACACCATATTACCTTCAGTGTTATAACTTTTTTGCCTTAATTTATCCACGCAGTGATTGTTGGCGAGCTATTAAGATCGCTAATCAGTATTTTTGAGATAAACCAGAATTTTTTTTTTTTTTAAGTACTTCACCTTGATTTACTTACTTCACTATGATAGCCCTCTTCCAATATTTATTAATAGTAGACTACATTCTAAGGTAGTGCAATTTTATGTGATCTTTACTCATTGCAGGGTAAAATGCATATAAAATAGCCTCCACATAAACAACCCATTTTGGACTTATAGAGTTTTTCTTCAGTCATAAAAATTGTATAAACCTGTATATATCAAATTGTCACAATAACACGTGATATAAATATTCATTTAACTCACCACAAATGATTGAAGATAATTGCTCTGAGGCCTTTCGTTTATGACGTTTTCAGAGAGCAGGTGAATACATGTTGTGGGCGGATTATGGCTATGTGGAGACTATTTTATCAATTTTTTTTACTTTACAATGAATTGAGTACATGATTGAATGGATAAACAATGAATGATGACAATGAATATGGATGACATAAACAAAAAATAAATGACATTATAATGAAATGAAAATGATACTCTTGGAGTAATGGTAACCGGAAAAGTGGCTGCCTGATCCAAGGAAACTAACACTCCAATCATTCATTTTCGTCTGGATATTACGCTGGTTTTGCGGACTCAATAGATTAATTTATCCTTCAGTGGTGTTAATTATATATTTTGCTTTCTGTATCCCATCTTTCTCTTTGCTTTTACATCTACCATAGTTGTTTTGAAGGATACTCCCACGGCAGATTTATCTGAAGATTCATTTCCCTTTATTCTCATATATCTTATAACAGTGTTTTTCAAACTTTTTCAAGCCAAGGCGCATTTCTTTCATTGGAAATATCTCCGCAGCATACCAATAGATGAAAACTTAAATAAAAATCTTATATAATCATTAGACGTGTTATATAGTTTTATATGCTTTTTTTTAACAATGAAGGATGATTTTGTATTACATGACGTCTTGAATAGGAATGAAATAAATAAGAAATATATTTCATAAACTTTTATATTTTTAGTTACTCATAAACCTGGGCCTTTTCATATGAACACAAGAGTAATATTCCGACTGGAATCGATGAAAGATACGCATTGAGCTTTCCCTCCTGAGCTCTCAGTATTTCAGTTTTTAGTTGTTACAGCAATCATGCTTGGAAAGTTTACCTCACATGGATATGTTGAGGAAGAGGGAGCAGTGTCTAAATAGCTTTGCTAACCTGTAACCTCCAACAAAAAAAACTGTTGAAAGGTAGATCAGCAAAGCTTGGCTACAGACCTCATCTTGTCACAGGTCAGTTAGTTCTTCCGGCTCCTGTAATGCCATGCACTTTCTAACAGCTGACACTGAGCTGAACGAGTCCCAAACTCAGTCAAACCACCCAGTGGAGTTTGAAAGGAAATAAAATGACATATTTTCCTCAAGATTTTTCAAATATTTTACTGTTATTTCACACAGTGCAGGGAAATTGCGCGAGAACATTTCAAGATTGCCACTTTCCACATGATACTACCAGAGTTGCACCTCCGAATGGAACCCATTTATTTATCTGTACTTGTAAGCAAGTTTCATTTCAGCCTTGAATTTGTGTGTTCAGTTCATTCAGATGATGAAAAATACCATTTTTTGTGGTTCAAATACTTATTCATTAATTTCATCATCGGCAACCACACCTGCCATTGCATCATCCATCACTAATCCCTTGTCTTCAAGCACAAGACAATTAACTGCCTGCTGCTGTCACCTACAGCTATGTAAAATACTACATGGCTGCTTGTTATTAGGGCATCGTTACTAGTGCAAGGCCCTAGACTGCACAAGAACACAAATTAGATAATTCCCCAAGCCATATCAGATAATTCTTGTGACACACCAGAAAGCCGTTGTACTGTCAATGAAAAACACTGTCTTTGAACAAAATGAATTCAAACTATCCTATTTTAAAAAATATTTGTTTAAAAAGATTGCTGACTTTTCTAAAACAACGGGTTATCGGTTATAACCTTCAGAGTGTTGCAGATCATTAAATAATATTTATACATTTTTACTTTACTATAGGTAAAATACAGTAATATTAAATATACATTAATTTTAAAATTTCGGTACATTTACATGCTTTCAGATCATTATAAAATAATGTTTATATATTTTTAAAGTCTTTTGATATTTTCAATACGATGTCTTATTCTAGGCGTGTGGAATGGTGGTTGTTTGGTAAAAGAACTCATAACCATTTTACAAGTTAAACCATCTAACAAACTTTAATGAAATCAGATGTATTGTTCCTTGTATGAAAATTTCATAAATACTTTGTGCAATACTGTTCTTTAGAAAGATATATCATTACCACTGTTTACATTGATACAAGTACTTTTTGTTCATACTTTTCTCGTTTACTAGAAGATTTGAAATCGCTAAGTTAGCATTATAAGTGTTATTTATGACAAAACTATTACAATTTTTTTGTATTACAATGGACTATTTCTAGTGCGCGGAAAATATTTGCATCTTCTCAATAAACAAAATCTAAAAGTGTTACACTTACGGTACTATTTCATAAAATCAAAGAACAATGTTTAACTGCTTGGACTATCAAGTATATTACAAATTTGGTAGACTATGGAAATTCAAAATAATTTTTAAGTGTTTTTTTTTTGTGACTAACTCTATTTGGTGAGTAACTTTTTGCCACTAAAGTATTTACTAGAAATTAGCAAGTATTTATACCTATCAGAATTTAATTATCATAAGGTAAAGATAATTAAATAAGTTAGCCTCCACATAACAACTCGTTTTTGAAACGTAAAATTCTTCGTCAGCCATCAAAATTGTATAAACCTGTATATACAAAATTGTCACAATAACAAGTGACAATTTCATCTAAGCATAGATGAAAGTAATAAAATAATAAATTAGTAGTTATAATGATATTAACTATTATAATGTTTAATCTAAAAGAATATGCCTGTTTTTAACAATAAGTCATTTTAAATTATTAGGACAAAAAAATGTTGCAGAAAATGTTCATAAAACATTTAAATTGAATTTTTGTTTGCCAAATTTTCCATATTGGTTGTATGAGTTCAGGGAATTACAAATCACAAGGTGTTTTTTTTTAATTGTTGAGGCATTTGTTTTTGAATTTTTTATATAATTTTTGTTTAGAAACAAATATTACATTGGAAGTTAGAGTTCGCATAAATTCACTGAGTGTGCAGTAGTCATTCGTATGTTTATACAGTCATTAAAAGCAACAACTTGAAGAAATATCCTAATGAAAAATATTGATATTAAGTCAAAATAAGGTATAAAATAAATTACTATAATTAAATTAGCTAGAAATAAAAAAGTAAATATTATTGGAATTTATAAAAAGTTTTTTCATAATGTAATGTTATTAAAAAAAACATCAATATAAAACCATATGTTTTTTTCAAGTTTCTTGTTTATCTGGCTATCATAGGTGCACAGCAAATATAATTAAATCAATCTGGTGTTGTTGAAACTATTCTTTAATATATTAGACAATATATTCGACAATATAATTTTGAGTGACATTTTTTTCCACGCAAAAAATAACGGGTTTAAAGCCCGATATTTTGTCAAAAACGTCATTTTACTTTTGGACTTCTCACAATAAAGAGGTAAGTCTGAAGAACAATTCTGCGTTTATGAAAACCTTTGTTTTATCAAAAAAACTATTTTATGTTGAAAATTCTTTTTTTAAAAAAACTTTCAAAAATGTGTAATTAACATAGAGTAACCTTATAATCAGTGAATTAAAAAAAAATGTATGATAAAAATTAATTACAATACGTTTACATCATAATTTGGAGGTAAATATGATAACATGAAGAATATGTTCTTCAAAAGATAACCAACAGTATAGTAATAAATCTTCAATTTGAGCTCATTACTATTATGACAGGTTAATTAAATGATTAGCGTTTGTTATTTAATCAGTCTCATGAATAATTAATGAACTCAAAGGGGTTGAAATAAAGGAGCAGGTAGTTTTGTTTTTTGGCGACCAGCCTTTGTTTCAGGTAAGAGACAGGGGTTGCTGAACCTCCCTTACCTGTAGCCCTTCCTCAACAGGTTACTTATTAAAGCACCTCCTCCCTTCTGATTCTAATAAACTTAATGTATTTTAAAAAGAATTTAGTTGAAAAAAATGTTATACAACACAGAAATACATTTATATGACCATACATCCTTCAGCCGTATAAATCACAGATCATTAATTATATTTCAAACTAAAATTTATTCAAATGTTATCAAAATTTGATTAATTATAAAAAGTCATTTATTTTTTTTAATTTTAAGTGCTTGTAAAGAAGATACAGTTAATAAAGTTGCATTATTAAACGTCAATGAATTAATAACTAAGCTTAGTCATAATTATTAAATTATAAACAGGTAGATTATTAAATTTCTTAGGTTACCTTCAATTTTTAAGGGAAGAAGAAGTTGTGAATTATTTTTTTGTGAATGTTATACAAAATATCACACAATTATCGTTTATTTCTATTAAATAAACTATTAAATGTTTCATACAAATACGTTATTAAATAAAATATTAAATATTTGCTTCACTCATCTATATTTTCATTTTGCAGGCTTTAAGTATACATTACATTTTTAAGAATAGTCCTGAAATTAAAAGTATATATTGATTGGATGGAGGGTAGGACGTTTTTAATTTTAGGCATAATTGTTTATTTAGTAGATTAAGCTATAAATAGGATTAAGCAATTAACCTTTAGTAGTAATAATCATTTAGTATTATTGTGCTGTCTGTCGTGGGTGCCCGCCTCCGCGAGGTCCATCTTGCGAGTTGCGTCGTTGCTCTTCTTGAGCGTGGGATGCGGTCATTAGACCAATGTGCCTAAAGAGCGCCACGTAAAAAACATCTATCTGGTTTGCTTTGGTCTATGGTGTAGCCAAAAGACCGAGGCACGTGGAAATAAATCAAACAAGGTCGGTTATTTGCCTTTGCATCTGCAATGTATTTGGTCACCCTTTCTCTTTTCCTCTGAAGACGGATCGCCCGAAAATTTGTGTTTGTAAGTGTGTTTCTTTTCTGTGTGTGTTACGTCATACGTTATATTTTTAACTCATATATATATATATATATATATATATATATATATATATATATACTTTTTCGATGAAAATACGATCCGAAATGGGCAAATACAGTTCAATGTACATAAAGAAACATAGAGAAATTAAAAACACACACGTACAGTCTCTAATTTTTGGTTGAACCGTTTCAGGAGAGATAAGAGAGGGAAACCAAGTGCACTGGTACAGAGACGGTTGGACCTCTATGTTTCTTTATGTACATTGAACTATATATATAGTTTATTTATTTGTTTATCTATTTTACCTCAGAATATATATATATATATATTCATATACCTCAACATTCAAACCGCAGTAAGAAATCAGACAAATAACTAAAACTTTCAACCGTACAAGCGGTCTTCGTCAGAGTCAGATTTCAACTGAGTTGACTCTGACGAGTTTTCGAGAGTTAACTCTTAGTTGAGTTTTGGCTCGGACGAAGACCACTTGCTATTATTTTTTAAATATTTTTTGAACATACAGACGATTATTTAATAAATATTTAGTTATAGAAATGGTAAATATAAGTTTTATTTTCATTTGGAATTTGAGTCTGACCTAGAAAGTGAGCAATAAATTGCTTTTTCAGTATAAAATATAATTAAGAAAAAAAATGTAATAAGTTTTGTTTTGATTTTAACAAGAAACCAAAATATGTCAATTGAAGAGAGATTTATTCATTTTAAAATGTAACAAAATAATAATAAGCCAGTGGAATTAAAGTTTAGCGTTTTCTAAAGCAATACAAATCATCTATAAAGACTGCAAATTTCCTTTTTCAACGTTGCCGCAATTTCCCGCTACAAAAGTTTTCAAATTCATTTCCCTTAGTCACCACCCCAATTGCACAAATCTTTAACTCTCTTGTATAGAAAGCTGGTCGTAATTTTAGAAACAGTAATCGTTAACTGTCTTGCCACAATTTAATTCAATTATGAAAATAACAAATATCGTACATAAGTAAAGATTGTGAGGAACACTTTGTCAGAAAATCAATAAAAAAACATATTTTTAAGAGCAAATTAAAAAAAGTGTCAGTGGACAATTCTTAAGAATTAGATCAAATTCAGTCCTAAAAAATGACTAATTAGCCTCTGGAATCTTAGTTCATATGACTAACTTCATTTATGATAATAAATGATAATTAGTATAAAGTTATACAATCTCAATTTAATTGTTATTCATAATTTTATTCATTTTTTTTTGCAAGTTTTAATATTACTTTTGATATTAATACATAAACGTAGCTAACTTCATTTAAATTGCATTTTATAATTTTTTTCTCTAATATTCCTCTGAGGGAGGTTTGATCTAGGAACCAAACAGATACAGAAGGGATAGTTTTCTCGTTATTTCTGTGTTTTGAATTTTTAACAGTAATATTGATTTTGTAGAAAAATTACATAATTATGTGTGCATAAATTTCTTAAAATGTGAACAAGAATTTTGGTCTTTATCTGAAAAATTGATAAACTTTTCTCAAGTTGTATCCTTTCGTGAGTAAAGTGCAAATTCTAAAGCACAAATCCTTTTTTTCATTCATTGAGAATAACTGGAGCTTACTAAAAGATATTATTCCCGTTTATCTGAAAAACAGTTTTGAATAAATATTCTACAGTTTCGAGATTTATAGGGACAGCGTACACATGTTTTTTGTATATTATTAGCTAAAATGTCACTAGATAAAAACTCATGAGGCTGGATAAATTCCACTAGAAAAAATTATGATTCTAGATAAAATCTCAATAAATAAAAGGTCGTGGTGCTAGAAGAAATGTCACTAAAAAGAGGTCAAGATGCAAAATGTTACAGGGTAAGTGATCAAGATGCTGGAGAAAACATCATTAGACAAAGACAAAAAACTATGATACTTGACAAAATGACACAAGATAAATATATAGGATAGATACCACTAGATAAATTGTTGAACTGAGAAAATGCCTCAAGATAAACGGTTATATACAACATAAAAAGTCAATTAGTAATAATACAATCAATCATACCTCGTAAAGTCTTTAACAGACTCGTAAAGACTGTTAAATTACAGTAGATAAAAGGCAATTATGCTAGACAAAATGTCACTAGATATATTGTCAAAAATGATAAAATGTCAATAAAAAAATGGTCAAGATGCAACATAAATTTTCATGTTGCAACATAAAATGCTACAACATAAAAGGTCATGATGCTAAACAAAATGTCCCTTGAAAAAAGGTCATGATTTTGTATAAAAATCTAGAGTCGTAGTCATGATTCGAAACTACCAAACATATTAACAACGGAAAATACATTACTTTGTTAACTAAAGTTTAATTTGAACAACAAATAAATTTGTTCAAATATGCGATTGTTGATGTAAAATGTATGAAAACTTTGAGTAAAGCAGGATTTTTTTTTCTGAAATTCTTGTTTTACTATATTTGGTTGTTTAGTTTTTGTTTGTTTAAGTGATATTATAATATATTGTGTTGTAGAGTTGCCTTTAAAGGAAGAGTGGAACGTGACGATATGGGAGTGATTGGAAGGCAAAAGGATTTATGGGAGCCTAGTAGAGAAGGGGCCGGCCTAGAATTAATATTGGTTAGGTGTAGTTTATGTTAATGGTGGATATGGAAGAGGGGAAGGCCAACAATAACAAAGCCATAGGGATGGATGGATGTGTGTGTGGGTGTGTGTGCACCGGCTGGCACAGCCAGTCCAGAGATGGCAGACTTTGCATTCATTCCGCGAATGGACAACGCTTCCAATACGGCCGCCGCAAAGATCCAAACAGTCAAATTGACTCCAATCGTTGATACTTCACCGCAACACGCTCCCATCATATGGCATTCTCACCAAACAACATCTCAATCCTTCCATACCACCAACTGTGCTCTAATACCAATAGCCCAGTTGAAACTCTCACCAGAAATTACCCACAACCAGTACAACTTCACAAGCCGCATAAAATCACAACAGTCTCGAATAAATGTCATTAAGTAATACAAACATTTTTTTTCAGTAAAACACACCAAAACTTATCATTATTTTTTTTTAATTTATGCCTTTTGTTTGTACTACAGAGGTTAGTAAAGATAATATTCTAAACGTCTGTCATACCTCATATATAGCTGGTGGAGTCGCTATATTTAGATTTCACAAAGGCTGCATCATCAGGGATATATTTCTGATTTCCAGAAAATAAGTTTAGACCAATTTAAAACCGCTCGGACAACTCCACCAGCGGTACACTCATATGACGGAAGTTTATAATAATATTATTATTAACATTTTTGTTCGTAAACCCGAAGACATACCAAATTTTATTTTCTGCAATGATTAACTATGATTCCCTAAAAAGATTGCCTATTTTCTTCAAAAATAAACCTCCACACCAAGCAGTTAATTGACAATTTATTTTTTAACAAAATAACACTTTCCAAGTCGTAATGTTCATTTTAAAATACATCTTTTTACAGTGAGAAGAGGAAGTATATGTGTTGTATTGAAGCTTATTGTGGAAACTATTTCAATTATTTTCAATAATGGTATAACTACCGCTTAGTAACTGACTACACCAGTAGTTAGTTTCAAATGAATCTACTTTAACTGAGTTGTGTTTCTTTCATTTAACTCAACAACTCAACTAAATACTCTGACTGTATCTGTTACTACATAGGCCCAAAAAAATTTGTGTACAAAGCTAAAATTTACGTAATATTACTCTCGATGTTACAATATATTTTACATTGATTTATTTTCCTCTTATTGAACAAACAAAATACTAAAAGATGTATATTTAGTCGTATACATATGAACACAATGAAGTTCTGCCCTCCACGACAACTTTGAAAGATGAATTGGTTTTAATATTAATACTGCTTTTTCTTTTAGCATAGTTAGCCTTTTAGTAGTTTGAGGTTTCTGTTACTTCAACAGTACGTTAGTAAACATACGTATTTGTGAACATTCTAAAAATACCGAACGTACAGCCAAAAATGGTCAAAGTTTTTACTTCATTAGTGTATTTAAGCAGTTGAGGTGAATTTTGAATATAACAATATTGCAGCAACAATTTTCTAGATAGAAAAAACCATTAAGAGAATAGAGAAAGGCTATTAAAACAAAGCTACCTACAATGTCAAGAATATGTCTTAATGTATCCTTGAAAAAATTTGATTACCAGTTCACACAAATATATATAAATAAAGAAAACATCACAAATAAATATAAAATAAAAAAAACATGTCTTTCGTTATGGTGTTTTAATGAAACCTTCTTCCACAAGAAGCTATATGATAACTTTTAAGCCTGAAACATTTAGAACTTTTCTATTCATCTATTGGATTACTCTATGGATTACCCTAGTTATGCTTACTGTGACTTCATTATATAAATATATATAATAACAAAATAACACAAAGGATGAGACAGAAAACTCATCCTGGTGATGACGGCGACAATCGAACTGAATTGGTTATTAAACATCCACCTATTAAAAGAAGAATAATTAAAGAAGAATAATGCGTGTGGAACAGTGAAATGTTAACACATGATAAATTGAAATAATTGTATGTCTTATGAGGTAATTTTTATTGATGTGTGTGCGTCTGTTTGTGTATGTATGTTCCTTTTTCAGCAGTTTGTTAGATTAATCATAGAGTTGGACAGAGATCATGAGATAGAGACATGCAGTAAGTTTATAGGTAGAAGATTTGCTTCTTGGTTGCATGTTTTAATATTTTTGAATTAGTTTATAGCTGTTTGATTTAAGTTATAATTGTTTCACTAATTATCATAAATAATACAAATATAAATTTATAAGATATAATCTAACAATACCATTAATTTTGTCTTGTGTTAAATCTAAAGCGTCAGAAAGTAAGTTTATTTGATGTTAAAGAAATGATGCAATTGTACATACCTGGTCGGTGCTTTGAGGCCACTAAAGAACTGACCGCTCGCTACCCCTTCAAGGTGGCTATGAAAAATTCACCTCTTTGGTTATTGTTACAGGACAGGTTTCGAACCCCTCTCTTCCCCCTCCCCATTCCCACCCTGGATTATCCCAACCGGATATTCCTCCCGGCCTCCCTTTTCAGAATCGTGATTAAGAAACTACCCAACGGTCATCTCCTTTAGCTATTCATCAACAAATTAAAACTTCCCACAAACAACCCCTATAATTATCACCTTTCTTCTTCAACTAACGTCACTATCTCTCTTACTTGAAATTCAACTTTTCTTTCCTCTAGATTACTAAGTTTCAACACCTTTTCTTAATCATAACCTACTTAAAATAGCCATTTACACTGTCATTCATGCAAACAAATTAAATGGAATTCAAATTTATTTAAACAAAATCACTTAAATCAAACGTTAACAATTGGGGTCAATTTTCTTATTATTATTGAATTTGTGTGTGAGATGTGTACGTGTGTGTGTGTGTGTGTGTCTAGAATCCAGTAAAAACATGCTTATATATTACAAAAAATAATATTGAAAATCTCCTTCCAACATCGTTCAAGTGATAAAATAAATGTTTCTTAGATTAATAATTTGAGAACAACATAATTCCATGTTTTCTATATATACCTGATGACAAGGAAGTCAAAATACAATAGTGAGTATTTTTCTCAAATAAAAAATTGATCTACTCTTGTTAACAAAAATTTTTTTAATTTTGTGACATTTTAAACCTTGTTCTTATCACTGTTTTTTTTTTATAATTATTTAAAATCAGTTTAACATCATAAATAAAATCAATAAATCAGTTTTAAAAATATAAGATCTAAAAATACCATCATCATTGTAAATATTTATTATTATTATTTACAAAATCATACATATTTCCAATATTATATATTTTGTTAACATCATACTCATTTTGACTTTTTACTTTCTTCATCATCAAAAAGAATTGCGTTGTTGAGTGAAAATTAGCACTCTACAATACTGTCCTTATACAATCCAATTCTAAGCGTGTTATTTTTTTGCAAAATATTTTAAACCTGCCTGACCTTATATTTCAAAATTACTTTACAACACTTTTAATGTAATTAAGATTGGTTTAAAAGTATTTATAATTAGTATTTATAAAAGTAATCATAGTACTATCATAAGGACTATGATAGATTATGATACTATGATTACTATGATCATAGTACCTGTAGTACCTGTGGTACCTACAGTACCTGTAGCAAGTGGTTGATGGAAATATTTTGTAAAATATAGCTGTGACAAAGTTCATAATACAGGTGAATAAACAAGAATAATGAAACAATTTCTACATATCCAATCTGAGAAGAAGAAAAAACATTATAAACTGTTCAAGGTTTATAATTATAAACAGCGACTAGGATTTTGCTGACACCTCCAAGCGGTAACCCTTGATACCGACTTATTTGTGAACCAAGTCAGTAGTCGTGTCTCATGAAGTCATCTGACGATAAATAATGTACAAGACTTGTCAAAACTCAATCATGCCGTTTTTCGATTTGAAACATGTTATTCTCTAAAGCAGTGTTAGAGAGCTGTAGTAAACTGGCTGAAGAGTATGTAGATCCAGAGATAACCGAAGAGGGATACTGGACGAGCCAACTACGAGATACACTGTACCTCCAAGCGACTCCCATTTAATCAAATCAGTACTCCGATCTGTCTCAACATTTGCAGCAACAGGTCGTATAGGTCACATTACCAGTAACAAATATCTACACCATTTCAACTTATCTGATAGCGACCTGTGTGGAGCCTGCCTGCTAGAAGAGAAAAGCCTGGAACATATTCTTCTCCAGTGTTCCCATTCTCTTCAAGAACATGAAATATTAATGGAGAAGTTTGGTGAAATGGCCACTCTGAAAAAATATCCTAACAAATAGCAAGTTTTGGAAAATTGCTGCTGACATATACTGAAGACATCAAACCTTCAAAGCAAACAGTTTTGGAAGGTTGATTTAAAAAGCAAGGAGTAATTGTAATTACTATTCATAAAAATAATCATATAAAAAGTAATCTTAATACTATCATAACTACCACAGTGGTTATTGAAATCCCTCTATTAGATGGTTTATAATACTCTATATTCAGCCGTGTGAACTGTACTTCTTATGATCGTAAAAGCAATTATATATACACAACATTTTAAATATTTTCTTAACAACTAACCATCATATGATATTTCGGTATCCTTCATTATCAAGAGAAGTAGTACTTTGCACAATCACCACATAACTAATAAGTTGAGGGAAAAACACTGAGAAATTTGTTCTCTTATTGACAAAATATTGAAAAAGTTAAATTTTTATTTTCATATTATAATGCGTGCATATATTTAACTTGTAGTCTTTTACAAAAGTTCAGAGATGATACGTGGTGTTCCAAAATATTATTAGACATTACAGAAATTGTAGAAAATATAATTAATAATACAGTCCAAAACTGCCATTATATCTGAAGTTTTTTTTTACTATTTGTAGATTTAGGTACTATGGTTGAATTTGATTTTTTCTAGGCATACTTCTTATTAAGGAAGCAGATAAGTAGGACTCACTTTTTCAAAGCAACGAATTATGATAAACGTAAATGAAATTAAAATCAACTAACAATACCTTTTTACAACAGAATACCAGTATATCTATACAGGTTTTGTCTGTACATTTTGTAGAAGTAGTTTTTGTAGAAACGACTCACTTCAAGTTATCTTTACGTTTTATGCATAAAAGAAAAATTTTAAATTAGTGTACTTTAAAAATATACACTATTTCTATCTGCTTGATACTGTAGCAAGTAGCTATTGCTAATTGATATACTTGTGTAGCTAACCAAACACAGCTTAAAAGTGCAATCTTCACTTCTGCATTCAATTTACAATTCATTCAAAGCTTAGCTATTAAGTTAGACACTCGCAAATCTACTGCCAAAGTTTCATCTTGCTATGACTTAATGGTGGCTGAGTTTACTTGCAACACAATTTTTGGATAAACAAACAGAAAGAAATTTTTCTGTTTCTTCGGTTTCTCTGATATATAAAACGTAAAGATTATTCAAAGTGAGTCAGTTCTAATCAATCTACAGACAAAACCTTCCTAATATATATATATATATATATAACTAAAAAATGATAGATCGGGATGCGGTCAGTTTCTTCCACTTTCAATTCAAACTCTCATTGCAAACGTTGGCAGTGGGAGTTTGAATTGAAAGTGGAAGAAACTGACCGCATCCCGATCCATCATTTTTTAGTTGTATATCTGTCACACAGTCGAGAATTTATTAGTATATATATATATATATATATATATATATAGATTATGATGTTAAATATTTGTAAATTTGCAAAGAGGAGATGAAATGTTGAAGTGAGTATGAATTTGAGTGCAGTTGATTTAATTGTTCCAAGTAATTAGAGAACATAGTAGATCACAATCTCAAAGTTGTAAATGAACACTAATATTAATCATTTTTTCCTGATGAGATGCAGTAGAAGTGTGTGTATATTAGTGTTTTAGGTTAATAGATAGCGGCTAGTCAATTGGCTCGCAGGGGCGCACGTGTGGTTGAAACCATCCCTTCCCCATCTGGCAGACGGAGCAAATAAAAATTACTTACTCAGTGACTCATTCAAAAACTACAAAATATTTTAAAGCTTCAGTTAAATTCCTTTAAAATAAAATAAATCATAAACCCAATCATAAATCATAACTTTATAATTAAGCTAAACATTTTCTTTATTTTGCTTTATAACTATCACTATAAAAACAGTTTACATTTTAAAATGTCTTAGACTCATGTTTATTTCATTACTTGTGCATTTTGTTATAGCATGGTATACTCATATTGCGGAAATTCAAAAATTGTTACGTCTTCATAAAAAGAAAATTGTGTGGAAACGTAAAAATTTTCTTTAATTCCCCAATATAATGTATATTTTCTATCCTAACTTTCCAGATATATGCTTCCCTAGTTCTATTTTTGTTAACTAACAATTATTATGTTCTGTTATTTTTTTAGGCTATAAATTATTATTATTTTCTTATCAGTAACAATTTTGTACAAAACAGAGGAAATATATAAAAAATAATTCAATTGTTCAAAAATCAAACATAGATAAAAAGTTCAATTAGTTACAAATAAGAAGTTACAATAGAAATTTTGACAATAGGTTAGAATGAGAACTGATGGAAGTATACAATTTTGAAACAGAAAAGTCAAGTGTTACATTAAAAATAATTTTACAAAGAAAAATAGTTGGTAGATTTCAACAACAAAAGTAGAAAAAGTAGTGTTTGTTGTAGATGAAACACTAGATATATCTAGTCTAGTTTCTATACACCAAAGAAAGCTAGAAAACACCAGCAAAAAGGTTGTAATGCAAAAGCTGCCATCTACTTTAATAAAATATGTTTACAAGAGAATCTGCTGCCAATATACACTAATATATATATATATATATATATATATATATATATATATATATATATATATATACGAGTTCGAGATTAACAAAGAGCAACACGCAAAGTAGGGAAACACACTTACAGACTCAAATTTTCGGGTAATCCGTCTTCAGGAGAAAAGAGAATGGGAGACCAAGCACTTGCCGTTGCGTCTACAACGTGCTTGGTCTCCCATTCTCTTTTCTCCTGAAGACGGATTACCCGAAAATTTGAGTCTGTAAGTGTGTTTCCCTACTTTGTGTGTTGCTCTTTGTTAATCTCGAACTCGTATTGTGTCCAGTTTGGATCGTATTTCGTTTTATCAGTGAAAATATATATATATATATATATATATATATATACCATGATAAACGGAAACGGTCCGGCAGGACAGATTACACTTAAAATAAACTGTGACACTTAGACAGAAACATAACAGAGACTCACTTTTCAATATTTCGACCGTAATGACAGTCGTCCTCAAGAGAAGAAGTGAATTGACGGAGGGACGACAGTCAACCCTCAATTATATATATATTCTATTCCTTAATAATAATATTTTAATTATGGAGCTCTTCTTTTTCAATGCATAATGCTTCATTTAATAAGTTGTAACAAAAGGTTTTTTTTTAGATAAATTTGAAAACGATCATTGCGCTTTGCTTGTGCTGTTGTTGGGTGAATGCATTCAAGGACTGACTGGGTTGAAGCGACAGGGAGGTCAGCGACTGAAGACGCCTGCCTGTGCAGTACACGAGTGAGTTCCATTTGAATATGAAAGCTGGGCTGGTCACCAGCTGCCCTTGGCTCCCCGCTTCTTTTCTCCCTCCGGTCACAGTTATGCTAATATTTGACCGGTGTCCGAGCCAACCCCTTACCCTTCCATTTAGAAGAACACCTTCACCGTCCCCCTACTTAACCCAATTTCTTTCTCTTTTTTTTTCACAACCTGTACTTTGACACCACAAACATATCCACTACTGTAAAAAAACTCTCCTCTCTTTATCCACCCACTAAAAGCCATATTATTAACGGAAGTAACACCTACTTAGCAAGCTTTTTTTTTTATCTTTTTCAAATACTCTCATTCAATAAAGTAGAACAAAAATGACACCTATCTTATTTAAAATCAAATAAAGCACGAACTACTAAAACTAATGCTTTAATAATGCACTCTAAGAACACTGAAAAAAACTTATATATACGATTAGAAACTGACATTTATGATAATTCAATGACCCTTAGAAAATAAGCATCAGATGCACTGAACAGACCGTGACTGATAATTAAATACAAGATTGCCTTGTTTTTCCTTCAATGCGAGATGAGTCTGAAACGTTGCACGACTAGCTAGTTATTGTAAATCCAAATTAAAAATCAAAATTTTTTTGATTCAAAGTAGTAACCTTAAAACACACTTTCTCAAACTGTCCACTCTAATATATATTTGTCTTATAGTGGCACACTTTTTTTTCATGAGGAAATCATAGGTCATGTTAATAGAATAGTAGTGTTCAGCAGAGTAGTAGTTTGTGATTATTCACTTCAGTAAATCAAACATAAAAGGATATCATTTAAAGACCTTTGATTATTAATAGTATATTGTTTACTACACCTGATTTGATTTTCTCTAATTTTATACACAACAAGTGAATATTTCAGTTAAGAATTCCGAAATGGTCTTTTTAAACGGAAACATAAATTTCTGGATTATTATCTTGAAAGAAAATGTGATTCAACCAAAGCAAGTGATCTTGTTTTAGTTGAATGATCTTGACAATTACTCTAATTATTTTGATGTGTTAAAATCCGATCTTAAAGTAGTAGAAATAAGAGAATATTTAAACAGAAATTCAGATAAGGAATACAAGTTGGATAGATAAAAGTGTCATTTTTTTAACCAGTTTTTCGAGATATTCAGAAACCTCGAAAACTGGTGAAGAAAACGACATCAGTGAAATACGGTCACTTATTCAATGAAATATGCTTGAATGAAGGACTGCTCCCAAATTTTACAAATATATATATATATATATATATAAATTTTAAATTCCACAAAACACGAGACAGAAAAAAGAGAAAAAACACAATTACTAAATTCAATATTTTGAAATGTTGTTCGTCAGCAGGTGAAGACTTCTTCTTGTCTTCCAGTTCTTTCATAAACTTCTGTAAATATTTCTCTTTCAAGAACACTGTTTACCTACAAACCCACTATATAGACATTTTTTCATATCCTGCAAAACTCATTGCTAAATAAATACACATATTGTTCATGACTACATTCTAATCTCCAAAAAAAGTTGATTTGCATGCACAAATGTTGGAAAGACACAAAATTATTTCTGGTAGAAAATATCACTTTACCAGAACTTTAATACTGTTCAACTCTCTGGAACCTAACAATAACTTTCAATTATAAATGTTTTTTTTTCATTGAAGTTTCTTTGACCAAAGAGGTAACATTTGAAAAATATTGTGATTTTTTAATTCTATTACTAATTTTAGTAGTGATTTCTTCGATAATAGCGTCGCGTGTGCTAATTATGACACTTATGTATGTGTATAGTTCGACGGTAATAAAGTAGCACAAAAGAGAAAAAAAACGAACACTTTCGGCTCTTATATCTTGGTTTAACCCATCTCACTACCTTTGCTTTATTGAAGACGATTAAACCCAAAAATTATGAATTGTAATTGTGGGAGTTTTTTTTATGTGTTAATTTACTGATTTTGAATTTTTGCTGTTCCTTTCGGATTTATTCTACATTTTCAAGTATTTTACAATTTAATTCCAATTTATAAATTATAAAATATGTAATTGTAATAATAATAATAATGCCATATATTGTAATGTCTCAAGTTTAAATCACATAGAAAAAGGAAAACAATAGAAATAAATACCCTGACGATATTACATGAAAGGCCTCAGGGCTTTTCCTTTTTCCATGCGGCTTAAACTTCATTGATTTCATGACGTGTTTATTGTGACTCTTCTGGCTATCATAGTGCGTATATATATATATATATATATATATATATATATATATATATATATATATATCAGCTCAAAAACGAAGAAAAGCAACACACAGAGAAATAGACACACTTACAAACTCAAATTTTTGGATGATCCGTCTTCAGGAGAAAAGAGAATGGTGACCAAGCATGCAGGAAACACAACGGCAGGAAACCGTCCCGGCAACCCATGGGTTTTTATTTTAAGTGTTATATGTCCTGTCGGTTTTTCGTTTATCATAGTATATATATATATATATATATATATAGTTCAATATAGACAAAGGAACATAGAGAAATCAAAAGAACACACTTACAGTCTCTAATTTTCGATTTGAACCGTCTTCAGGAGAGATAAGAGAGGGAAACCAAGCGCACTGGTTCAGAGACGGTTGGAGACTTTTATATATTTAAAAAGTATATATATATATATATATATATATATACTGTCCAGCCAGACCGTTTATATACCTTCCTATTAGTAGTTACAATTATTGTAACAAGAATAGTTTATGAAAATTCATAGACAGTTTTATTCCATAAGAAAATTATAAGTTATTTTATTAGAATAGTAGAATTCAGCAAAGTAGTAGTTTGTAATTATTTATCTGAGTAAATCAAATCACAAAAATTGTGTAAAAGATTTTAATAAAAGTTTACATCAAAAAGAAAACTGATAATATAAGTAGTAATATAAGACAGATATATTATCTTAAGCACAATGAAGGTCTCTGCTGAAACATGGTGATAATATATAAAAATGTTGTTCTTAACTAAATTGATGAAATATTTAATAAGCTGTCTAGAAAGTTACTAAGTTTAAATGAAAAATTGTATCTATTTGATATTTCTGTTTTTTACCATAGACAGCAACCCATACGGGTCGTTAGGAAGTAAAACAAAATTTATGGGGTAGAATGATTTCGATCTTTTATCTAATTATTTAATGTGTTTAGATGTCAATGTATCTTTGGTAAGCAAGTGTAGACATTTTTGGAATGAATTTTACACGATACTTAGCTGAAGTTAAAGGGAATAACAAGAAGATCTTTTAAGAATTTCTCATTTTTCGAGTTAGGACAAGGGGGAGATAAAGAAAAGGAATGGTTTCTTGGTAAGGGTTGCTTGAAATATGGCGTGGATTAGGGTTTGCAGTCGTTAGTAGCTAATTGCTGTAAAAAGGGTGAAGATAAGAGTAATCTTGAAGGAGCCAAGGAGAGAGAGGTTTTTCGGGGAGATCGTTAAAAGCAGGCCTCGTAAAAACGTCGCAAGAGCTGGCGGTTCATTATGCATAATTCTTGGTTTGCGGTGGGGAGAGAGGGTTTAAGTCGTTGAGTCGCCATTTGTAGGCGGTTTGGGGTTGTCGGGGGTTAGGATCGATAGGGCAAGTGCACCCCGTTGCACTGGGCCCTCGTGCATCCCCCAATCTACCACGTGTTATTCAAATTCGTTAAATTTATACCCTCCACCAGAATCGAATCACTGGAACCCTTGGGCCCTTTCAACACAACACGAGACACTTAATGAAATGTAGCTTCGTTTTTCAATGCCCCCAAACCGACCTTCGTCATATGCAATATTTCACTTCCGTTGCATTGAATGCCACTCTATTGCAGCAAAAATTAGCCTACTGAATAAATATAATAGGTAAATATTATTTTTGCTGCCATTATTTCTCCCAAAATGAAACACGCTTGACTGATGCAAAAAGAGTGCACTGGAGCGTTTAACTTCAAAACGTAGTCTGTTGACATTACGGATAAAGCCCAAAGCGTTTTCATTCCTTGAAGAAAAACAAACAAAGCGTCCCTACAATTTGATCAAATCTCTAAAATTAGCATTATAATATAAATATAAATTACACTCAATGACTTGGTTATTTAAAATAAATTATTTTAAGAATTAATATAACATAAGTAAAATTGATTCTCTCATTTAAAACAATTCTTCTTTTTTCTAATCGAATCAGCTAAGATACACAGATTTTAATTAAATAAACACCAACAAGTTTATTATCAATTCTTTTATCAATTTAATATGATTATTAAGATGATCTTCACCACAATAACTTCTAACTTTCTGTTGCAGAAAACTAATGAAGGTGTCATTACTTGCGCAATCCGTACTGGTATGATTAAAGATGTCACTCATCTCCTTGAGCAATCTCAATACATCTTCTTTCATAACTCTTACAGTTAAAGGTAATGATTTTGCAATTATTTGAAATGAAAATCTCAAAACTTATTACGATATGTTCAGACTAGTCCCACCTCTGAATTTCAAACCATACATTAAACGTTTATATATATATATATATATATATATATATATATATATATATAAAATAAATTCAAAACGAAGGAAACATTATGTTTTGTGAAATATTATGTCACATTATTCGTTTTGAGTTTATTTTATTTAATAAAATCCGCTGGACCGTTTTTTTTATTGTACATATATATATATACAATTAAAAGAAACGGCCTATATATATATATATATATACAAATAGGTGTGTTCTCTAATCGGGGTTCGGTCAATTTTCCAGGATAAAAAATCAAACCCTCGTTCCCAGGATTTTTTATCCTGGAAAATTGACCGAACCCCGATTAGATAACACACCTATTCTATCAAATGGTTGATATATTATTGAATCTGTTATATATATATATATATATATATACCATATATATAGGTGTGTTATCAAATCGGGATTTGGCCAAATTTTTAGGTTCAAAAATCAAACTATTAGATTTGATTTGAAATCACGAGTTTGATTTTTGAACCTAGAACATTTGACCAAATCACGATAGATAACACATCCATTCTATTAAACGGTCGATATATTATTGAATCTGTTTTATATATATAATATATATATATATATATCAACACCTATGGTACGTTAAAAAATTGAAAATGTGACTGAAAACTTTCAAACAAACTAGACATTTTCATGAGAGTTTTACTCATTTTGGACTCACTCATGAGTAAGATAACTGATTTTGGTTAAAAGATAATATCCACATTCTGATTTTTTTACTGCGACTTACACGTTGATTTTTATTTCACACATTACTACAAAATCTATTTATATATACATACATAAAAAGATTTTACATAAACACGTGAAATAACAATCAATGAAACCACAATATGAAATGGGAAAACAAGACTAAGATCTTTCAACCGTAACAAGCGGTCTTCGTCAGAGTCAAAAACCCAACTATCAGTTGGATTTTTGACTCTGACGAAGACCGCTTGTTACGGTTGAAAGATGTTAGTCTGGTTTTCCCATTTCATATTGTGGTTTGATTATATATATATATATATATAAATTAAAAGAAACGGTCCAGCGGACTTTTTTAATTAAAATAATATAAATTCAAAACGAAGGAAACACACAGAAAGACTTATATGTGATTTAAGAAGAAAAACATTTTTGTAAGTAAAAAATGAACGACAATAGAGCATATGAAACATATAATTTCTGATTCTTTTTATGGTATGGTGGGTTTGTCTAACAAAATGTTCTAATCGATCTATATGTTGCACCATTCTACAAAGGTTAACGAGATGCTGCTTTTTTTTACTTTTATGAATAACATTATTATTGGGTAATATTGAAGTTTTTGAAATAAACTTTTTTGTCCTACAGAAGGGCTTCTATGATTTTGACCAATATCCAGTTTTTTCACTATTCTAGTCTAATAGTTCATTCCATTATTTTTAAAAATTTCAAGCTTGCAGCTTTTAACTTTAAAATTATACAGATAAGTCGGCTTTGAACTTGATTGAAGAATGCAAAATTGGCTAATTGCCAATATATTTTTTCTCAATATGCATTTACAGCAAACTTATAACAGAGCACAGCACGTGGGAAAAAATAACATTCGATCAGAGTAAATTGGTTTTTTATGATTTCTGACTAAGGGAAAGAAAAGTGAGTTTTTAAAAAACTCTAGCATGACATAAATTTCCTGTATAATAATTTGATAAAAGACCAAAAATGTAGAACATTATTTATTAAAAAAAATTCTTTTAAAAATAATAAATGAAATTATCCTATATCTTAAACTAAAAATTATCTGAAAACGACATTTTCTCTAACATTTTTTGATATTTTAGGCAAAAACTTTGTAATGTTTTTAAAATACTGAAAATATTTTCAAGTTTAAATGGGAAACTTTGTCTTAAATCTTTAATGTAGAAGGAGGTCAAATAAACTATGTAAGTGGTCCACTGGTTATTGGAACAAAAGCGATGTTCTCCTGTAAGAGTAATATCGTAATACAAAATCTACACTTGCGCTTTTCAAAAATTTTATTACTGCTATATTTATACTAATGATATTATATGCATCAGTGGTGTGATAAACATAATAATAAGCATATATATTGATAAGTGAATGAATCACTATCAGTATTACCTCCAGGAGTGAAAAACTAATATCCCTAAATATTATACTTAATATCCCCATATTATACTTAATATGGGACGTCATATTCTCCTGTAAGAGATTATTTGGAAATATGTTTTATGCTTTGGATTTGCCAAAATGTTATATTTGTAGTAATATCAAGAATATTATACGTATCATTTGTGTGATAATCAAATATAAATATTTATATATTGATAACTGGGCGAATCAGTATATGTACAGCCTCCATATGTATGAAACATTATTACTCATCTGCCCTATAGACATTTATATTATGTTTAAATGGGACATTATATACCAAAAAGTTTGAGAATATATTTACTTATAGCATAGTTGAGTGCAACATTTTCTACATGTAAACTGCGTAATGTGGGTGGTTCTTTAATTGCATAGTAATTGAATAAACCATCCACTTTGTGACATTATATATTGATGGACTGATTTCTGGAACTTTTATGCGCACTCAAATTCACTTTACTACCGAATAGCTGGTACAGAGGACATTGTAATTCATTTAAAATTTATTTTCAATGTTCAAAGAAAATTATCAATAATAAAACTCAAACGCATTCTAACTGAACATCGTTTTAAACTGATTATTACAAGAATGTTTTGAAAATCTTTTTATGAAATTAACCTTTGAAAATAACATTTCATAAAATAACAACATTTAAAGTATAACTCGGATTAAAAGAAAATAAGAGGATTTTCATCCTGGACTAATGGATCACCAGCTATATTTGCCAGATTCTTTTTTCATTTATTTACATTGATTTGGAAAATAGGAATATTTCTATGTTTTAAATGAGAAACCGATGGGCAACTTTGTCTTAAATCTTCAGTGTAGAAGAAGATCAGATAAATGATGTAAGTGACTCAATGGCTATTGGAACAGAAGCCATGTTCTCCTGTAAGTGATTATTTTGTAACCCGAAATCTTCACTTTCGCTTTTCAAAAATGTTATTAAGGCTGTAGTTATTGTAATGTATAAATATAAGCTTGTATATTGATAAGTGGATAAGTCACAATCAGTACTACCTTCAAGAATGAAAGGCTAACAAACCTTTCCTATTTACACATTTATATTATGCCTAAGGAAGACATTATAAATTATATACCCAAGAAGATTGATATTAAGTTTACTTATAGTAAAGTTGAGTGAAGACCACTCCAGATTTTTTCATTTGTTTTCCTGTCTTCTGTCGTGTGTTTTTTGACCCAGTAAAAACTTTATTAAGTATTCAAACATGTATTTTAAACTATTATAAAAAATACTTTTTAAACATTTAGAGCATTCTCTTCTTCAGATATCATCTGTTTTTGATTAAAAAAACTTTATGTGTCACTAGGTAAGTTTTTCAATTAATATTCTTTTTAATAGTGCAATATTTTTTTATTTCTATATTTGATTTTTTTTATATAATATGTGTTTCATTACATTTTTAATGAATGATTTTATTTCCTTTATGGTTGTATTAGAGCTATACACCTATTGTTCAAAGGTATTTATCTGTAATTTATTATAATAAACTAGCATTATAAAAACTCTATTTGCATATTACAAAAGTTTATTAGTCTGGACATGTTTACGCTTTCTGTTTTGTTGTCATGAGTCTGAATTTTCTCAATGATTAGATAATAATTTTGAATGTGATTATTAAAATTATTCAAGTGTTATTTGGTTTGGAAAAGCAATATTGGTAATGTTTGAAGAAACAAGATAACATTAAATTGCTTCGAAGTGCTAATAACAATTTAACCAGTTAATAAACTCATATCTGACCCTTTGTAGCTAAGACTGTTTCCACAAGATTTAATAAAAGACGAGAAAGGCTTGGGAAAGGGAAAGATGAGATTGATAACAGAGACTTGTAAGAGAAATTATTATTATAGAGAAGAAAGGGTGGGTCTGATGGATCGTGCTGGAATCTACATTGCAAAGAAGCTCCTCCCCGTAGATATTAGCGAGTGTAGCTTTTGTCTAGAGAGGACGAATTAATGGGCAGCGAAGCAAGCTTGCCTCAGCCTCAACCCTTAACTGCTTCCCCAGCCTCCATTTACCAACAATGCTCCTTGCCCTTTCTTAGTCGCCAACAACACTCTGATGCCCTCAACCTTCAGATAAAACCCTATCTTTCTTGAGTACCAACTTTAAACACACTCTTCTTAGACTAATTTGCACACGACTATATTAGTTATCAAGGGGGGTAGCGAAACAATGGAACAAAACACAGCACTACATAATTAAAAGTAAAGGTAATAATCAGTACAAATAAAAGTAAGAGAGCTGCTTCCTTTTTGATAGTCAGAAACTAAATATGCACATTTATTTTTGAACTGTAATACTGTAATGCAAATATTGTGTTTTTGAGCTTTAATAATATGTGGTTGCCATTTCATAATTTATAGAAAAAGCTATTACTTTCATAATGAAAATAAATTATATTGTAAGAGACATTAATAAAACGCTAGAAAAACACGAAAATATTGCTAAGATTTAATGATGAAGAGGTTATGACTTTTAACGTCTCTTTTCACGCTTTTTTTTTATATAATAGCTGGTTTTGGTATTTCATATTTATTTACTAACGATTTAATCGGTAACAAAGCAATTGGATTAATTTGTGAAATCGCTGATTTTTTTTTTGATAAAAAATGATTATATATATTTTTCAATCATTGGATGACATCCTTTCGGTTAGCACAACTGGACGGGATACTTTGTCTTACAAGGCAATCCCAATTACAATACATTTTTTTAAGGGTTTGGCTTGGTCTGTAGTAATATTTACAGCCTTATATCTTTGCGACACACCATTATTAGCAAATAACTGCATAGATTATAGTTTTCATTGCAATAAATGTCAATCAATGCTAATCACTTCCTTGATCAAGGTATCCAAATAAAGTAAAACAACAGGAAAACATCTTATGATTATAATCGTAAAAAATAGCAGTTTCTAACTTTTAGTAGAATAGTGACGTCCAGTGACACTGACGTTGGTTTAAGGACTGCCTTACTACTCCAAGGGAGTTGGGTCGTCCTCCTGAAGGGGAAGTCCCCCAACCTGGGCTGGGCCCAACCTCAAGGGCTGGCTCCACTTTCCAAGAACATTTACCTTTGACAGATCCTTGACCTACAGGTCTAGCTCCGTCTTGGTGCTATGCAGGCACCCTCCCCAAAAAGATTAACTGATTTACATACAGCGACTCATGACTTGTGATCATTTGTATCTACTGTATCCTGAATAGAATTCACAGACACCATGAGCCCATTATTTATAGTATTTAGTAGTTATAGTATATAGGAGATATCAGAACATAAAGTAAGTTCGTCATGGAACTCGGAATTATGAAGCAAGTATAGTGGTAAATGCAATAGATAATACATTAGTAATTATAAATGGTAGACATAATACAATAGTTTCACTAACTTGGACTTCCATATAATAAGGGATAAAAAATAATAATTATCAGCTCCAAAACCTTATAAAGTATAACACAAGAATTTCATTAACTTATATTACCTTAGAAATAAGCGTAAAGAATAAGAATTATTCTCAGCTCCAAAACCTGCCACAACCACCATGTTTTGTGCTTGAAAGTAGTCAGTCATATCATGTAAAAAGTGTAACAAACAAAGCTTATTTAGCATTGTTCGTAAATAAAAAGACGTTTGCACTTTTTTCCTTTGTTACAGTTGTTAAGCTGTAATTTCCAACTATAAAGTTATTGATTTCTTTACTCCTCCGTTGCCTAATTTAAGCATACTGAACATAGAAAATGTGTTATCACTGCTTATATTTATGAATGTACGAGAACTGATTCAAAATTTTTTGAAAATTTTAAACTTGTATAAATTGTCCTAATTTGTGCTCTTATATCCATATTGACTAAATTTTGAATTGCCAATTTTATTATTTGTTAAAGTAAAATGAATTAATATATTATATTCAATCAATACAGGAATATTTATGTTTATTAGCTTATATTTAATACAAACAGGAAAATAAATTACTAAAATGACATATATTAAACGGCAAGTACTAATTAACAATTCCTTTGATGTAGGAATAACAATAAAAGGAAAGGAAATAATGGTTTTCCCAACACTGACTGAATATACAGAAGCAAACGAATAAGATATACTTAATGGTACTAGCAGCTTACAATCTAAGAGATTGTTATCTTAAGGATAACTTTTATTCAATTCTATTATTTAATATAATTACCATCAATACGACACTATCATTTGTATATTTATAAATTTAATTGTATATTTTTCCAAATGAATATATATTCAGATTCTATATAGTAAATGCAAATATTATATGCAATAATTTTTTTAAATTTTAATGTTTCTATAAAAATTTCTGTTTCAATGATTCCAATTGTTATCCACTGTTATAAATTATTGTCATTTATGAATTATTTTAAATAATTTATGAGAACTATTTATTTACGGAGTTTTTTATATTATTATTACACATAATAAGCTTTAAGATGTTGATAAGACTTAGAAGTCAACAAGGCCCAAAATTGGACATAGTTACTACTTGAATATTTTAGTTTATTATTTTATATTTTATTGAAATATTAAATTCAGAAATATTTAAAATAGAAAAAATATTTTAAAATAAGACTGCATACGAGTATAATGTTTTAAACTCCACTATTAGTATTGTAAGCAATTATAAATCTTTTTTAAAAATAAAATAAGAGAAATTAGTTTTAGATAAACAAGTATAAAAAAACTATATTAAACATAATTTTAGATAAATTAAATTCAATGTTACCGAAAAGTAATGTGTGAGCGTAAAAGGAATTTTTTTTGCAAATGAATTTTCAAAAAAATATCATATCTTGATATATCATATCATATAACTTTTATTAAGATTTTTAAACAGTGCGATTGATCACACATGGTTGAGAGATTTCAACATTCTAGTGGCATAATCACTCTCAAACCCACATAACACAAATTAACAGACACGTACATACGCACTCACATATACATATACCCAGATATTGTCCCAGATAAATAAAAAGTGGCATCAAAACGTATACATTAAAACGTAATAGTCTTACAATTTATTTTTCATAAACAATGTGAAGTGAATAGGAGGTGATTAAAAGTTTTTTTTTTTTACATAGTGAATATAATTTCATTGTTAAAATGTGACTTATCAGTAATTATGTTTTTTATTAAATTATTACAGCAGAATAGTGTCTAAAAACATTATTACATTTGAAAGAATCTCAGCTATTCCTTCTTTCTCGGAACATGATTCTTCTATTTATAGTTTGTCAACTATTCAAAATTTCGAATATCGTTAGACTAACTCTATTTTTTTATCCATGGACAAAAGATTCTTTATATTAATTCAGTAAATATATCTGGACATATTTAGTTCAAATATATTTAATACATCACATGTTCATGAACTAAAACTACTCTAAAGTGGTCCCAATTAACAGACTTAAAAAGTTCAGTCTCCCTTTAGAGCAGAGATTCTCGAAGTGGGTTCCACGGAACTCAGGAGTTCCTTAACGGACTGTCTGGGGTTCCGCGAAAAACATTTAGAGAAAACATTTTTCTATTTTTTTGGGTATGGAGATATTCTGTGTTTCTTGTGTATCATGAAACCGAATAATACTTATACACATAAGTAGTAGAGACCAAAATTTTATTCATATTTAGGATGAATCACTCGTCAGTTTTTGGAGCTATCTGATTCCCGAATTTCTTTCTATTGTAAAAATAACACTTCACACATTGCTGCCACTTCCCACTACCTTATTATGTAAAACCAGATTTTCCTTTTATACTGCCATAAAAATTAAATACCAAAGTATACTTAATGCTGCTAATGACTTGAGAATCAAACTATCAACTATAAAACCAAAATGACTACAAAGTAAACTTTGTGTTAAAGTTGCTAATAATTCTGTTTCATGTGTTATGTACTCGTGGAAGATATGAACATTAACATTTTTTAGTTTTGAATTTTTCTTCGAAAAATATTCATTGGAGTAATATTACTTTTTAATTTTTTTGCATACATACTATTTATAAAAGCATTTGCAAATATTTATATTATGATTGTATAAAATCATTAGAATCTGGGGTTACTGGGAAAGTTACTGAAGCAAAAAGGGTTCCGCGTCTTGAAAAAAGTTTGAGAAACTCTGGTTTAGAGGAATAAATAATTGAATATAATGCAATGTAAAGTATTAAACATGGAATGAAGATATTCAAACAAGAATCCTTCAGACCATTTCTTCTGAACATGAACTACAGATGATAAATCTCTACTGATCAATGAAAGGTCTATGAACTGATAAATTACCAATAGAACTGATCTGATATTACTGTCAAAACATATTAAACTGATTAAAACATTGCAAGCGTCAGATGAAACGTATGCAGGTGTTCTAATTAACAAGGAAATAACGATTTCTTGGTCTGACAAAAAGTAAACCACTTCGTCCTAGTTAAACATGATTCTCACTGGTACTCAGTCGACTTTCTTGAATTCCCTGCCAATCATTACATTTAGTTAAGATTAAATACAGATATTAATGTTTTTAGTCTTGAAAGACATTGTACACATAATCTGCATACTGCCAGCAGACTCATAATTCTAATATTAATGAATGATCCTCAAATAATGGGTGTATAGAATGGTTGGGGTGATGCAACAATTTATCAAGGTTAGGTTAGGTTGCAATGGCAGTCCCACAAAGGAACACACATTGACCCTTTGCGATGTCACACAATGAACATTGATTCTACATTGGGAGTTCGACATTTTGTCTAACTTAAGTGTATATGAAACAGAGATCTTTATCGAGTACCTGTCATCGTATAGGCTCGGGACCGAAGGCTAAACGATTGGTCTTAGGGATATTGTGCTCAGATTTATTTAACTTCCACGTGAATTAATTCAGGCTTAGCGAGGGTATTGAACCCACGACCTACCAGTCCAGAGGTAAGCACGTTGCCGTTAAGCTAACCTGGACCCACAAAACAATTGATCAAAAACTTGTCAACTTTTCTAGAATACTAAGAGTATATTTATATAAATCTCCAGTCATTCTTATCTATGAAGAAGAACAAATGTCATCCGACATTAATAAATAAACTATCGGAGGTATTATAATAGTATTTACTTTTAACACCTGAATAAATTTAACAAAACATAAATAAGAAACATCTTTAAAGTTCTTCACACTGAAACGTTTTTGCCTATTTAACTCATATGACATATTTTTTCATTCAAGTAAATACATAGTTACAGATTTTATGACATAATACCTTACTAGCACTAATTTGGTTTCATACAGGTGTTACGGAAGCTTTCAGCTGAGCCAGAGTCCTTGGTTGTCTTTTAAAAAACAGTATCTTTTATCATTCCGAAAAACATCAACTATAACAACCCCAAACCACCTTTAACTCACAGGAATCAATGAATAAATATTCCTTTTCTAAAGAAACACTAAACAAAATATTTAAAATTTATGAAAGTTTCATTTTAGTGTGGGGTTGGCCAATCCTTTGCAGTTACTGTACACCAGAGGTACATACCTTTGCACACCACTATGTTATGCTAGTCAGTTTTTATCCATTAATTACTGTTTCTTCTTTACATTTTCCCTTTAACTTAATTTCAATATTATAATTAATATTATCTTAATACTCGTATATTATATATAATTTTATATTAATATATAATTATATATATATAAACTATATTGACAAAAAGAATACACAGAAATTAAACACAAAACTCACTTCAATATTTTGTTGTCGTTGTCCGCCTGCAGAGCGACTCTATCTGTCTTCATGAAGACGAGCCATAAAATATTTATTGATGTGGGTTTTCTGTTTAATTTCTGTGCCTTCTTTTTGTCAATTTAGTTTATTTTGTTCGTAGAATCGTTTCATTTAAATGGATAGATATATTAATTAATTGTAGTTTAAATTAATTATATTACAGCATATGTATTATTTAATATATTCTAATATAATGAAAAGAAACCGTTGCAATAACCTGATATTTATATCCAAGGGACAAAAGCTCTCTGCTAAGACGGATTAAAAGAAAATAGTGAAAGATTTCTGTCGGAATAACATAAAAATCATGTAGGAGTTATTTATTAATCGAGCAAATATTCTTAAGGCAGACAGTGAAAGAGATGCATTAGTTATAGCTCACTTCCCTAATGATTCATATATCAACTGCATAATGGAAAAATGCTCACTGCTAGCAGGTACAGAGTTTAGTGTACAAAGGGATTAAGGGATTACTCCAAGGCTTTAAGAGCAAAACGTCCTCGGCTACTGGCAATTAGAAAAGAAATTAGAGAAAAAACAGAATGCTCAGCCAAAGTAACCAAGGATACTTAGTCCAAGGATAAGCTGTACATTGACAATTTAAGTTTTGATATCTCAGATAGTTCTGAATTATTGTATAATAATATACTGAATGGGATCAATAAAATAAAAGAGTACTGTAAGATAGATGTATCTGAAATATTTCATAAGTTACCAGTAAAGAAGAAAGGTGGAGACTGACATCAGTGTGATGATGAAGGATTGCTTTTAGGAGAAGATTCGGCATTAGTTACGGGGTCTTTATCTATTACGTTTTGGAACAGTATCCACTGATATTACGCAGTGGATATCAGAATTTCTTGGATAATGGAAGAGACTTGAGAAGATCAGACATTAAAGTAGGGCATGATAAACAAACGCAATTTATTATAAATTTATTTGATAATGAAAAAATTATAATTCTTCTTCACTGGTCAGTACCCAAAAAGCAACCACAAGGATAGTGTAGACTTATTGAACATTTAATTGTACGATGTACAAGGGGATCACACTACTGTTATTTCATATATACATTTTTAAATTTGTTATTAGATATTTTATTTTTTGATATAGTTTATCATCACGAAATAAATTTCTGTATTCGCACCAGAAACGCAATAATGAAAATATAACGAAGGGTGTTTATAACTGCACGTCTCTTCTCAGAGTCATGAATTAATTAGAAGACCTTGGATATTACAAACTTGGAAATGTTGTAACATGTTGTAAAATGTTGCAAATAATTTTGGTAATCATGTTCTCTTGGAGGCTTAGTTAGGATAACCGGGGGATAAACCCATAGTCCATTAGATTATTACTTTATTTCCGTTGGCAAAACAAGTTTCAAGTATTTCCAGTGTAAACATACCATATGCTTCATATTTATATTTAATTACATTAAATTTTACAATCTACTAAATTTTCACTAGAATTTTGTTAGTATTTTAATGAAAAACTGTTATATATTTTTTAGTACTGTTTTGAGTAAATCTAGGATTCCAGCAGAAAATTAAGTTTTTTAAATTTACTGATTTGGCATAAAATAATAAATACATTGTTGTCAACAACTTGAATTGTTCTTCATGTTCAATCGATTTTTGGGCAATATAAAGCAATACCTCCATGACTTGGATAATCCGCCCCTAGTGGGGCCATGCAGCTATACCACAGTTTGCATTGGCTTAATTTTCCAGGTGGTTCCTTCAAACCGGGGGCTACAAGGGACACTGACCCTACCTGCAGCTGAGCAGGTTCAATAGGACCATTGGTCCGGAGTTTGTTCTGAAACTCTTAAAATAAGTCGGAAGTACGGGCGGCGGGGGCCCATGGAAAGGTTCTCTCTTCATCCCACCAATCAACCCCAAACCTTTACCAGTAGAAACGGACCACGATCTCAGCTAAGAGGCTTGGAATACTGATAGTTGTTTTAATAGATGATTTGGCTTTTGATGGGCTACTCAGAGTGGGGAAGAATGGATACCTATCTCGTGCCCTTATATATTCGAAAGATATATCTACTCTGTATGGAACTTACACCGTCCAGGTGGCTTTTAGCCAACGCAAGATTTTAATCTCTCCAATTCTCAGTCTTCCTATGGTACTAGGACGCCCCATAATGGGGCCCGGATGGGCCAAAATAGCTATCATTGCAACCCCTGATTCCGGCGTACGGGAAATTCCCACCTCGGAGGGGGATGACCCAACTCCTAAGAGTCGTATGGTAGTCCTTAAACTGTCAGCTTATAGGTGGCTGGTCACACGTAATGACTCAGATAAGCTGTTCTTGAAAATGGACACCGTTTAAAGCTGTTTAAAGATGTTTCACATGTAGAAAAATTCTATGAAACAAATATTATATACATGAAAAAAAATATTTCTGCTGGTTAATTTCACTTTCGTTTAAAAAATTGATTAACAAGTTTTACATACACTTAATATTACATTTAATAATACAGTTAATACAGTTAACAGTTAATATCACAATATCTTTATGTTATTCCTATACAGGGATATTTATTTATTGTTGTTTATATTATGGAGGTTAGTGCAAGTAACATTATTAAGTGATAACATCTTAACAGGTATGTGGGATGAGAAATTGTTCGATTTTTTTAGATACTGCCTATGTACTATTAATATTGTTATAACTACATAGCAGTACGCTATTGTAATCACGATTTTCATATTGGTTAATATGGTTGAAAAAAATACTTGTTTTATCAAATATTCAATTTTGAAGGAGCTGTATATCTTGCCAACTATGCTGAGGCGTGGCGTGAGATATGCAAAACTTTCTAGTATTAACAAATTCAAATAGTGTTATACACTAGATGGTATATAAATTCAACTATTCAACTAATAGATGAACAGAGAATTCATTAATATAATAGAAGCAAACCATCAATTTAATACACTAGTAGTAATATCTATACATGTAATCGTCTGATAACAAAAATCATTCATGTTACAGACTGGGAGCCCCCATTCATGTAATAGTCCGGCAAAAATATCCATTAATGTTGAAGACTGGGTGCACTGATTCATGTAATAAACTGATAGCAATATGTATTCATATAACAAGCTGAGAGCAATATCCATCCATGTTGCACACTAGCAGCAGTATAAATCTTGTAACACACTAGCAACAATATCCATATATGTAACAGACCAAGAGAATGATATCAAGACATATTCATGTAATTGGCTGACAACTACATCCATTCATGTAATAAACTGGAAGCTATATATATATATATGTATGTATGTATTTATAACAAGATTTCACATAAACACGTGAAATAACAATCAATTATCAAATCAGAATATGAAATGGGAAAAAAAGTCTGAGGTCTTTCCTTTTTTCTTATTTGATATTGTGGTTTGATAATATATATATATATATATATACAAGATTGGCAGCCATGTACATTGATACAACACACAGACAGCAATACATATACATGTGATTGACTGGCTGCTACATACATTCATGTAATAAACTGGTACAATACATATTCATGTAATATTGTGGCATAACCATTAATTAAATTAGTTCACGCATTTGTGAACAAATGGTGTTTTTATGTCCAAATTATAAGTTTCAGTATACCTGAGGGTCACCACACAGTTGTATAAAAGATATCATTGATTTAAATTTTTTTTTTTGATATATTTTTGAATTGATTTTTTTTTATAGAAAGAATGCAAGAAATACATTTATACACGATGAAAATACATTTGTAACATTCGTTTGTACACAATATTCATGAATTAGTTTTTGCAGTTATGTTTGATTGAGATAAACATAAAATATTTGAATTATGTTCCTTCGTACCCATTTTAGGGCTTCTTTGGAAGAAGGCTCTATTTCAGCAAACGTTAAACGCCCTTCACAAACACTGGTGTCGTTTTCTGTTTTCATAATTATAAAGGTGTATACATCATGCAGTAAACATTCATCTCTGTTAAAACATTTATTTAATCACACTAATCACTTACAATAAATCACTCAAGAAAACTATTTAATTATATTTGGGGGGGGGGGCGCTAATTAATTACTTATAATTACCTATATATTCATTTATTTTTTTCTGTATAGAAAATTTCGTAATTCAGATTTTTAAGATAGTTAAATAAGCTGAGATCGTTAATACTGCTACTGTTACTACTGCTATGAGTCAGTAAATCTTATTTTGAGATCCACAGCTAAAAAAATATCAAGAAATTTACTTGATATATTTAAAACTTATCACAATATATAACTGGTCGTGAGCGAATTAAAGAGTGTATTAACCTGTTAGAAAATGGTAATTTTCTTTCAAAAGTAGCCTTCATTAAGTGCTGGACCCTTAGTGTCTGATTGCTGTTTAGTGGAGTTAGAGCAACAGTCTAACGTGGCTTTCAGATATCCTATATTAGGTTTTTGATTTCATATTAAACTGATTTAATGGTCTGTTCTTTATCACTCTAAATTAAAAAAAAACATTTTCTTATTTTACATCAATTATTTTTTATTTATTATTTACTAACTTGTTTAATTGTTATTGTTTTATATTTTATAAAATACATATAATACCTATTATATAGAATATTATATATTTAAAAGTTGTATAAATTGTTAAGCTTCAATAAATGCTACTATTTATATGCATCACTTTCATCTAAAGTGAATATATTATGATTAATTTGGTCATAATGAATCATTATTATTGGGTTAATGCGGTCTTTGAAATATAACAGAGTAACTAATATGATAGTTTGAACACTGCATCATCTACTTATCACAATCCAATTGAAATATTATCTGCTAATTCATAGAGGAATAGAGTCCACAATGCAGTAATGACTGGGAAAGCAAATAGTACAAAACATTGAACTAATCGCTGTTTACGTCAAATTTCATTTGGCATTAAATAGAAAATTGACTTGCTATGATAAAGCATGTATTGTAGGTGCATCTGACAGCGCCAGTAATGATGAACTCTTAAACAGGCCTCAACAGCCCTTGGGCCTACTCTCCAATTATACTGCGATAACATTGTCTATTGACGTTTTCAAACTAAATTTAAGGAAAAAAACTGTTTATTGTATTATTTAGATGAAACATTTGAATTAATTTAATTAGATACTCAAAACCAAATAGATTATTTACTTCATTTTTTTAAATGAGTAACGTCGGAAAAAGTATGGTGACCTACATTATGTCAACTATATTTAATTGAAAATGTACATGAAATAAATTACATAATTTTGAAAATATGAATGAAGAAAAGAGTTTTTTTTCAGAGGCCCGAGGGACCGACAAAGTCCGCACTCCCTACACTAATTCCTCAAAGTAATACTGTATCTCCTTAAATTTTGCCTAAGTCAAATGAATTTAGAGTAAGGATGTTTAACGAATACTGACACCTGACATCGGCAGGGTCTGACGGTTTAAAGTCCTGTCCTAGAGACAACGTCTCAGATTTATTCACCTCTCACCTGAATAAATCGAGAGTCAGAATCCCAGACCTACTAGTTCAGAGAATAGCGTTAAAGAGAGTTCATAAAAAGAAGAAAGTGTGGTAAGGAAGATTTTATTTAATGAATTATACAAATAAGCATTTTGTGGAAGTTGCTCAACAGGTCATTAAAATCTAATCTGGGAAATTTTTGATAAAATAAAAAATATATTTAGATGTAATTTGATGTTAACTTTAGTTTTGATTATATTATATATTATAAATTTGTTTTATCTTTATAACATTAATTTAATATTTCTTACAAAGTGCCTAGTTCTTGAAGATGAACAGAGTGTGAAATCAGTAGAGGATGCTAAAATAAACGTACCACGTTAGGCAAAATTATTAGGATTTCTTATTAATTTTTGTTTTACTTAAAAGATTAGTTTATTAGTTGTTTTGACATATGTTCTTTAAAACGTATATCAAGTATATCAAATGTAAAAGTATATCAAAAAATGCTATTGATTTTTGGGACCGGTAAAGAAGTCAATACAAAATGGAAAAACGTGACACGTCATCAGCTGTCTATGACAAGATCAAGTAGACAATTTCTTGGGCGAGACAAGCTTGTTCTGAGATGAACATGGAGTTTTGATGATCGAGTTAATAAAACAACGGAAAACAATAATTGTAACCTCTGTTTATACTACTCGGTCTAAACTGTGATCTAAAAATACAATGTGTAATCTGTTATAGTGTGGTATTTACTCATGCTGGGCAATTTCAAATGAATAAGTCTCCACAGAAAGAGTTGATCCTCAATTGGTAGTATACTCTACACAGGATTTTATCGTTCACATTGTACTATTTGTGGGAGTGAAAAAGTTCAGGTAGACGACTTTTCAAAATAAATAAGTAGAATAAGAGAGCGTCTTAAATGATATAAAACCTTCTAAGTTCACATTTCACCATCGCATTTTCAATCTTTTTAGTATAGAGATTTAACGTCAATGTTTTATGTGGAGACGTAATTTTTTTAATTCCTCAACTATATAATTTTTAGATGGATATAAATTGACCACTGATGATACTGTACGGACTTGGCACACTGATTTCATCTATTCTCCAACTGACTGAAGTATCACTGCAAATATGCTTAAAATGGAAGCCAACAGGCGATAACATAGGACACATTCATTTAATATATTGTCAGAATATAAAATATAAATCTTTATAAATATAATACATGGTGAAGTTAATACTGACTGGTCTAAAACAATAATATTTTTTGCTTACATTTTTTATTTAGTTGTTAAGGGAAGTCCAATGAAATACAAAAGTTTGATAATATAATTTTCTTATCTTTGTCTTGCCGAACACGTTTGAATTTAGAACCAAGTTACAAAAATTTGCAAAATTATTTTCAATTAACTAAATTGATATATACATATATATAGAAGAGTGGAATAAGTAAAAAAAATATTAAGAAGTCATGGAATAAATTTGTAGACAAATTTATTTTCCATACATCCAGTCCTGTATTCGCTTTGAGGTATTTCCAGCAAGATTTCGAGAGAAAAAATTAGGGTTAGAAGTAACAGAATAAATTCTCAACTTTCTTCTTTGACAGATAATTAGAGGCCCAAGTTGAACATTTCACACAAGTATGCTAGGAGGAACCAGGAATCTAGGACAAGTGAAACAATTCTTGCATTAAAAAGATCTCACTATACCGCAAGATGAGAAGACGTAGAAAACTGAAACAATAATTCACAATGGTAATCTAATCTCAGAAACCCAATATGTTGGTGGAACCAGACACACAGAGGAAGCTGGGATCGTGTTCCCAGGCTAACACTTTACCAATTATGAACTTCAGTGAATTTGCTAGCTCAACGTGATGGCGTGAAAAGAAGTCTCAAACTCTCAAAAACAAAATAAAAGGACCAAAAAATACCTACTCCTAGACTTCTATTTTAAAAAAAAATAGTCGTCTTTTTAAAAAGCGTCTAGTTTCCCAATCTACTACTACGACTACTAGGAACTTTGGTTAGTATCTCTGACCCTAATTCTAGAGCCAAACAGTGATTAAATTATTATCAAGAATATTAAAAAATTCACATTGATTCTAAGAACACACATTTAGTTTGAAAAATTAATAAATTAATACATACTGAATATGAATTTATCTTGAATAAGGTTTAACTTAGTAAATATTACAATATCAAATTCAAATATATTAAATAATAATAAATTTGTTTTTAAAAACAAAAAATGTAATTAGCAAACTGTATCTCTCTGTTAATCAACGAAAATAAAAAGAAAACATCAGAGAAAATTATTGAATTAATCATGAATCCACTGTAAACAAGTATGCGTGAAAATCAATCATTGATATATTTTTTTCTCCTTGAGGAACCAGGTTAGTCCAGTGGCACATGCTCGCCTCTGAACTGGTATGTCCGAGGTTTGATACGCACTTTGGCCCTGGATTTATTCACCTGGGAGGCGAATAAATTTGAGAACGTCGTCCTTTGGAGAGGACGTTAAACCGTCGGTTTCGAGCCTGTAGGTGTCAAAAACTCGTTAAAGATCCTTACCCGAAATATATTTGAGTTAGGTAAAATCTATGACTCGCAATGTACAATAAACAGGGCATGCAATTTTTTTTTGAGTAATCATCATCAGAGGGCTGACTTTGTAAGTCCCTCAGCTATGTTGAACAAAAAAAAAATTGTTTTTGCTTTCAAAAGTACAGTGTTCTTATCCACTATAATGGCATTGAGAAAGGATATTTCTTAAATAAAGGAGGTGCGTTCAGTTATTGATTGGAGACTTTAGAGTGATAATTCCGGCCTACTCGGCGGCTTGATTGCATGATCTGCACTACTTTCTCCGGCACGAATAGAACAAGGTTACTCCTTTCGACAGCTGTAAGCGTAATGAAACTTAATTATAAGGTTACTCGGTTATTTGTAGATAGAGTTTTCTGTTCGTTCTTTAGCGTGACCACCAACTGAGTTTCAGATAAGGATGAAATTCCCACAGAAATTCAGAGCATTAAATCAACACAATTATTGCCTTCCAATTTATTCAACACGAAAGGATTTTGCTGATTTAATAATTGGTGATAGAAGCAATAAACATCCAGAGCGCCTCCTAGATATTAAGCAAATTATTCTCCTTCTAGTTTTGTGCTTATTAATGAAGATAAGATGCAGGAGAAGCTTGTGCCAGTTTAAGTAACGCCCAATGAAATATACAAGATATTATCTCGGCATGGGTTTTCTGATTTATTACTGCCTTCATTTGTCAACGCAACGTCTTGGAGACATCGTTAGTCCCACTTAAGTTACCTCCAAATAATGAAATGCATTACTCATGCCAGGTTTTCTCCATCTATCTTGAAAGCGTATGCACTTTTGGTCTCGGCTTATTGCAGACCCCTCCCTCTTATAACCTGATGTGATCGATTGAGCATTACATGGGCCATTTAATTACCTTGGCTCAACTCTATTCTAGAAGGGCTATCATATTTCACGAGCTAATTATTTAAAACAAAAAAAAGGTTAGAAAAATTTGTATGTTACCAAGTACACAAAAAACATAAAATATATATACACAAAAAGACATATAATTAACCTTAATAATAAATATTGGTTTATACTTAAGCTATTATAAAGTTATGAATAAAGTTATATAAAGTTAATGTTTCATATAAAGTTATGAAATGTTATGATTTCTCTACAAAATATGTTTATCATACACCAAAAATATTAAGAATACAATATTACAATGAAAATGAAATTAGGTCCCACTGTAAAAAAAAGAACACTTTAATAATTTGTAAAAACTATAATTTAACTTCTTAAAATGTAATTCTGCAGTGAAATGCTGTATGATACATACATAATTGAAAATATGACGATATTTTCGTAATATGTGTTCCTTTATAAGTTTTTCTGATTTTTTATATAACACACTAGCTCTCTATTTACAAAATATAATAATTTTTTTTGTCTACACGATTCAATTGGTATTCGGTCTTATTTAAGATGATAATAGTCAACTTTACTTTTACTTCTTTTTTTTTAGGAAATACAACCTAATTGAGGGTGAATAGTTCTTAATTAGTTCTTAATCTTCAGAGTTGAAGGACACAGAAATCAGAAATCATTTTGTACTTTATTAATTTTTCTTATATATACAATGTACATTATTAATGATTGGGAATTAAAAAAATTACGTTTCCATCCAAAAAAGAGTTTAATATCAAAAGTAGCTTCGCTTTTCGAACACTTAGTGTTTTCTTCAGAGTTACATTTGCACTTTTGAAGGCATTATTGCAACAGGGATCTAGGAAAGGCTTAGGACGGACTCCTAGAAACCTGAAGAAGAACTTGAAGAGTTTGAAACGCGTTAGTTTTGATATTAAAATCTTTTTTGTATTGAAACGTTATTTTTTAAATTCCTTATCGTAAGTAAATACCACACTATAACAGATTATACAAAAAATGAACGTTATTAACAACTAATTTACAGAAAAAACTGTTGTTCTTAACAAGTTCTTCAAATTGTCTATTTCTGAATATACAGTTAGTTATATTTTCAGCAGTAAATTAAAATAATGATTTTGAAATATTTTTTTTTTATTTATAAATCTTAAAATAAATATGAAAGATAAGAAAGTCACTTTTTTTGCCAAAATGTGTTTTGGGACACCATTTTTTCCTCCTTATTCCAGAGTCTTAATAATCTTGGATTATCATGGAAGCAGCAAAACTAATAACTGGAAAAATCCTCAAACTTTTAAAACAAATGGAAAAATTTTTCTAATTTTGGTCGAAGAATTTCGCCCATTCTTCAAATTGTCAAGAAGTTGGATATTGTGCATCAATCGAAAATTTTATCGACATACAACTCAAGTCGTACAATAGTGAGCAGAACTTGATGATTTTGTTAACAACTGACTAATGAATGTCGAAGAAATGTTGAAATGTTTCATATGTAACAATAGAAAATAACTGTTGTGTTGGTAGTACAAAAGAATGTATTGAATAAAAAACTGATTGATATAGAAAGAGTTAGAATGTATTCTGTATTGGATTTGAAATGAATTCATCCAATATTGTTTTAAAATTTATCACAAATATAGAGGGTTTTGGAAGGTTTTATCAGTGGGTTGAATGAAACTGGGCTATTGTTTTTCATTTCTCGTTGAGACGGGTTCATTTTTGAGAGGCTGGTTTGCAAAATATAATTCCTTTTTCAAGAGAACGTTTCAAACCAGGGAGGATTACATACTTTGCAGATCCATTAATAACGGTTCTGTGAAAAGAGAGGACGGAAATAAAAGCCAGCGTAAGAACAATACGGGATGCACTGACGGGTGGTAGGGAAAACGGGGGTAGGAACAAAGCTGCGGAGTTTGAAAAACGGCGTTCGCCTTGGAAAGCCAACGGCGAGAGGGTGGCGTTATTTCAACGTCGGAAAACCACCCCCTTTTCGTCTTTTCTACCCCCCCCCCCCCCGTCCCTTCCCCTCCTTACCCATGTCTGAAGGGTTTAAGTCTGCTCAGGATCCAAGCCACCCTCGCAAGTCGATCCATCTCAAAGAAAAATGGAAGCGCCTGAAGACGCGGCCATTGTCGGCTGATACGGCCTCTGTCATTTGTTAGCCTGTCTCGCTTTTCCTTCACAACACCCTCGCCTCCCCTCCTTGTCACTCTGATTAATTACGCCAAAACAATTTTGAATCGTACCCATAAAACTTGGTAATCTCTCAACTGAACCCTCATCTCCCGTCTAAATATAAGTCAAGAATTATAACTTTCATAAAGAACGATCCACATGTCGAAAGTCTAATTTCAATTTTTTCGTAACATAATGTATCATAGGATGTAAATCTCTCCGTTTCTCATATATTTTAAAATATATCGTTGATTGAGGTATCCTCTTTCTCTTGAAGAGAAGAGCGTACAAACATATGAGGAGGTACCAATATTGAAATACATTTTTCTAATACAGTAAACGGGCTTACATACATTCTTCTGTTATCGAATTCGTTCTTTTCTTTTAAGATGTAGTCGCTCTTGGTCAGTTCTTTTGTTGCATAAGCGGCCTGCATAGATTTTTTATATTATGTAGTCAAACGTATTTCCTATTATAGACTGTAGTCTATGGTCAGTTTTCTGTTGTAGTATATTGTTATATTTTGCAGTTTATATGCATTATTTTGTTATAGTAAGCAATTCAATTACATTATTATGTTATAAAATACATTTTGTGATCAGTCTTTTGTTCAGGTATCCAATTTATATACATTTTTTTGTTATATTACATGTTCTGAATATATTCTTATGCTATAGAACACATTATACTGTCAGTTTTCTGTTATAACATGAGATTATATTATGCATTTACATTATACATTATATACATTATTTTCTTTTAAACTTTTGTTAACAATTTACTAAGGCTTATAGCAAACGTAACGGTATGAGAATCCATAAATAAACAATATTTGGATATATCTATATATATATTATTACACAAGTTGATCGTATTTGTTTAATTTTTAGAGTCACCTTTGCTATTTAAAATTATATTAAGTTCATATAATGAACTAGTGATTTGGAATGGGAGTGAAATAAATGCTAAGGCTGTACGTGAGATGGATAGGGTAGTTCTGGAATAAGATGGATTGCGCTATTTTGTCCTCCTAAACTTTGACTGTTCGCCTTCTTCTTATAAGGTTCACACTTTCTCTAGTTACAAATTTCCAACTTCAGTCAGCCTACAAAATAAACTTTCATTCTTCTCACTGCGTTTAAACCAGACTATTAACATTTAAAACAATGATGTGGAAACATTAAACCAATGTTTAATTCCTTCTGAGTTCTAAAAACCATCAACAAATAAAATTGTACAGATTATTTTTTTTTTAATATTAGAATTATTGCATAATTAATTATTACTGATTAATAAAACAATCGTTTTAATCAATTTATTAATAACATTAACATCAATTTTTAAAAACTTCTGTTTTTAGATGTTTAGACTACCATGGAGAAAATTTTATGATTATTTAACTTCAGAATCATTATAGAGTTATAATTTTTGGTTAATTACTAATTTATCTAATTACTTTATAATTTCTAACATATTTTTTTTCAGTTGTTAAAAAAAGAATGACTTCATTTTCTTTCATTAAAAATTGTTATATAATTATTTTTAGAAAATGATTAAGATATTTCTTGTAGAAGCCTAAAAAGCTTAGGGTATATTACAGGGCGGTGTTTTTTTTTTTTGGAGGTGCGACTAATAACAGAGCCGTCTATTAAAACTGTCCTCTTGCAAATCCCCTTCTCCGAACCCTTTCTCTTTTTTTCTCCCCTAGGGTTCTATTAAAAGGTGGTTTTTTACGCATCCTCTAAAGAGAGAGTCTACAGGTGGTTTGCAAGCCAATTGCAAGCCAAGCCAATTATATTCACGAAGTGGCTAAAATTACGCCAATCCTATTTTTTTACAACTTGTCCCTCTACTTTGATAACAGTTTCCTCTCTTCTTTGTTTAAATGATCTGTTTAATTGTAACAACGAGCTTTTACGATCAAATTACTATTGCTTTATTAGTTATTTCTTCTAATTAATTTCAAGGAGGGTACTGCACTTTGGTTTGATGGTCAAGAATCTCTATAGATTTTTATCCAAAAGTATTTTAATATTTTCATTCACTTCTGTGAATTACTCAGAGTAATTTTACAGCTGCTCATATTGAAAGCTCTATCATTTCTTATGAGAGGTAGGTTTTGATTGGCCAGGTAATATAGAGTGTTTTGCTATCTTGAGGGTCAAGGGTAGACCAGTGGCTTATGTACTTGCCTCTGGGATTGTAGATTTGGGGTTCGATACTCACTATGTCCCTCCTTTTATTCATACAGAAGGTCAAAAAAAAAATTTTGTCCCTCGGAGAGGCATTTAAACTGTCAGTCTCGAGCCTGAACGATATCAAGTTTTCGTTAACGATTCCTTCTCCAAATATATTTGAGGTAGGTGAAATTTAGGACCCCCGAAAGTGGAATGTTCATTAAGTATATCTCAAATGGCCAATCTTTGACCTATGTGAATTCTTTAGTGGGACGGCTGTTGCAACCTGATCAAACTTAATCCATTCAGTATCTTAGTTGGGATAAATAACTCAATGCTTGCCTCCATTTATGCATAAATCACATTTACGGTTATATTATGAGTAAATATAAACGATCAGTGACTGCTTCGGTGACAGAAGTACCACTTACGATGTAGGAACTTCCGTTAACGCTTTTACTTCTTCTTCTGTCACTTCATTGTACCATTTGTGATACTGGTTGGCACGACAGCTTGGTTGTATGAATTTAAATAGTCTCAACAAAATTTATTGTGATACAAGAACTACGCTACCACCATCAGGGACACAGTGAACCATCTGTGTGTATGAACAGGTAATTATTCTCTCTATTATATTTAGTGAAGTGCTTGATGTGCTGTATTCTCATGATAACTGACCAGTATACTATTTGAGAGACACTATTAAGAGAATGAGTCGAGTTTATACAGTAATACTGTATAATACTGGTGGAAATACTGAGTTACGGTAAAAGTAAATTCCGGAAATATAATTCATAAAAGTAACTTACAACCTTAAAGTACTAAATAAATTTAATTGTTTACAGCAATATAATTATTATTACTTCTTGTTTTGTAATGGCAATGCTGTCGGTAAAGTCATATGAATCTCCCATGTTTATGTGTTAGTTTGATATTTTATGTTCTAATAACTCAGACTGATGGTTGATGTAATTTTACGGGTAAATGCTATTTGATTAAATACCTTTTCTTTATTACATACTTTTTATTTATCATTGCTGTTAGTTCTAATCAAATACTACAGAAATTAAACTTAAAATCAATGGCTGGTATAGGACAAATTTTCCCTATATGAAATAGTGTAGCAACGGAATAAAATACAGTTTGAAACTTTAGTGTGAATATTGTGAATGATTCGAATGTGATTATACTTAAGGCTATTTAATATAGTAATGGTGTAAGGGATTGCCATAAATTCTACACGGTGGCAGAAGGGCTAATTGAAACATTTGCTGGGAGTGTGAGATAGATGCGACGCAGTGGTTTTATCTGGCGCAGGTTGAACTGAATAATAGACAAAAGCGAGAAATATTTCACGCACTATTGTTACAATTATCGAAACTGCGTTAGCATGGACGAGATTTTAATGAGGCCATGGAATTGGAAATGAAATGCAGGAAAAGGAAATGTTGAGGTGGAACTAAAAGCAGTCATTTTGGATTGTGAGAGGAGGGGGGGGGGGGTCATTTTGGGAACTGAAAACACCCTCTGCCTCCCTTTACCAACAGAGTGTTGGTCTGTTAGGGAAATTATAGTCGTTTTATGGGTTTCATTGAGATGTGGAGGAAAACAGACCCAATCAAGAGGCAAATGAAATGACTGTGGTAGAAAACAGCAGTCCAATTGATTCTGGGCTTTATTAAATTATGGAAAACTGGATAGACTAGTACTAGAAACAAGTGCAATAGGTAACACCTACAAGAGTAGTAAACGAGCAACTGCTCCCTGTGAAATGTAGTCCACCATCACAATACGCGTGTATGGTCACGAACATCGTTGTATGAATTCATATTTCAAGAAGAGAATGCCATAACACTAAAACAATATCTGCATACTATTAAAACGTAATTATTGCAATACCAATAAGAACACTATGATATATATATATATATATATATATATATATATATATATAAATATACCACGATGGACAAAAAACGGTCTGGCAGGACAGATTACACTTAAAATAAACTGTGACACATAGATAGAAACATAAAAAAGACTCACTTTTTAATATTTCGAGCGAAATGGGGGTCGTCCTCAGGAGAAGAAGTGAATTGACGTAAGGACGACAGTCAACAAAAAAATTCACTGGGTAAGGGCTAAAGTAGTGCTGCCGCAAAAGAGAAAAATAAAAAAGGAACTAAGGAGTTGAGATCAAAGAAAAAAGAATATATATACAATATATTCAATAAGATATCAACCGTTTGATAGAATAAGTGTGTTATGTAATCAAATTTGTACGATTTTCTCGGATCAAAATCTAACTCACGTTGCTAACGTTCTGGTTTATTTTAAAACCCTTTTCATAGTTAGAAGTAATAATTTTTGTTATAGGGAGATTATATTAACGAACTAACAATCATGCCTGTTCAAAGTCTTCGACTAGAATAATCAGATAACATTATAAGGGCACTTGTAATTAGTACTACTATAAATAACTCTCAAAACGAAACCTCTACAGAATATCAAAAACCAGAAGTATTTGTTTTTGGAGTTATTTATAGTAGTGCTAACGTTTTCATAAATATTTGTTGTCTTGAGAATGCTGAACAAATTTTTCAAAAATGGCTCGAAATCAAAGCTATTAATTTGGACCTAATTCTCAGTAACTAAATTAGTATTTTTGAAGAATCAGTGATCAATATATTATATAGATCTTGTGTATATCTGAGTTAAGTGATTTCTTTTCTATGTGTTCTTTTAAAAATTCTAGTTTATATATATATATATATATATAGAAAATTGTCACAATAACACGTGATATAAATATTCAGGTAACTCACCAAATTAGAGCGACTATCTTCTTTAATTTGTGGTGAGTTACCTGAATATATATATATATTTATATATATATGAAGTATTCACAATAAACACTTAAAATGAAAATTAAAGCATAAAGTATATAAGAAAATCAGAAAAATGACCATGTGGTTTTCAAAATAATGTTGAAATTAGAAAATGTCATTTATTTTAATCATAGTTATTTAATATTAGTGTTTAATAACAATAATTATAAAGGCATTTTAAGCTTTTTGCAGTATATAAGTTTTTTTAATAAAAAAAATTATCAACCCGAGAAATGTGAAAGTTAAAGGATATTAGAAAGTTTTCATATATCTTATGAAAACTTTATGGACACATAATATAAGTAACGAAAATAATATCTTCAAACATATTTCCAATTTTCTTGTCAAGTTTTGGTTAGCTAAAGTTTGATGCTCTACTAAAAGTTTTGCTTTTACTCGAAATTCGTCTTTTAATCTTATACTTGAAGGAAGCTCCTTATGTCTTAATAAGCTCTAATTACATTTATCGAAAGTAAACATACTCAAATATTTGTTTCTTTAATAATGATATTTTTTTTTATTTTGAATTAATTTATTTATAAAATGATTTTCTTTAAATTGGTTAGTTTTTGTTTATTGAATTGTCCAGTCAGTTATGATCGTCTTTTCTCATACTTGGATATTCTAGACGATGTCTTTACATAAACTTAGCTTTATTGATAAGGCTAGCATTTCAAGCTACTAGTATCCCTCTTCAGAGGAATATATTGTATAATTTCTACGTTACTTTCGTTGGCATTCCTCATAATAGAGAAATATTTGGGAGAGATTAATATGCAGTGAAATTGTTTACAAGTGACTCAAAGTAAAGACGGAATTTCAGATTTTTAGTAACTCACAATATGACATATAAACAATAATATTCAAAACACAAATTTGTAAAGGTATAAAAAATGAAAAGTTGGTAATGCGATACCTGTGGGTAAACCAAAAAATGTAACAAAATATAAAAACGGTTCAGTTTGAAAAAAAATTGAAAGCAGTCTTTTAGAATCCATATAACTTTTGTCAATAACCTTATACTTTTGAAGTTATCTAAGGTGCATATAAACAATAATATTCAAAAGCACGAATTTGGAAAGGTATAAAAAATGAATAGTTGGTAATGCGATCCCTGTGGGTAAACCAAAAAATGTAACAAAATAATCCTAACAAAATATAAAACGGTTCAGTTTGAAAAAAAATATTGAAAGCAGTCTTTTAGAATCCATATAACTTTTGTCAATAATCTTATACTTTTGTAGTTACCTAAGGTGATAATGTGTCAAAAATCAGTAAAAGTGAAAATATCGAGTTTTTTTTAAGTATATACATAATGCAACCGAAACTTTTGAAAAACTTCAGGAGGCCTATGGAGAACGTGTTTTATCAAGGGCACAGGTTTTTCGGTGGTTTAAGGAATTTTCAGATGGAAAATAGTCGATTGAAGACCAACCGGAAAGTGAGTTGCATCACGACAACGCGCCTTGTACCTGCATCTCAAAAACGAGTTTTTGGTCAGTAAAAACATTCCTGTTGCACCTCAGCTCCTTATTCACCAGACTTGAGATATATTTTCCTCTTCCCGAGATTGTAAATTCACCTAGGGAACTCATTTGGGACACTATAAATACCCCAAACTGCTGTAATCGACCAGCTGAAGGCCATTCCAAATCCGAGTTCCAGCAATCTACAATGATGGAAGGACCGTTGAGCGCTGTGGCTTCCAAGGGAACTATTTTGAAGGTGACAATTCACATTGTAATTATATTATTAAAGAAATTTAAAAAAATTCAAATACTTTATTTACATCATCGTAGTCTACGTTATAAACTTATTTTAATCAAACTTTTTAACACGTCCTTAATTGGGTATATTTTTGACAAATTTTGAAATTTATTACTTGTGCAATCTATTATAGTGTCATATTTACTCATACTGGGGGATTTTAAAAATTACATCTCCTAACAAAAGAAATTGTTCCATGTGAAAACTAACTTCTAGTCCTTCGTAAGTCACTCCCGTAGATTGAATCTCGTGTGCAGATGTAAACCTGAAGAAGAACACTATGTGTTTGAACGCGTTTGTTTGGTTTTTATATTATAGTTTTTTTCGTGTGGAGACAAAATTATTGAAATACCCCAATATATGTTTTGAAATATATGTATTTTGTGTGTCTCATTCCCCGCCCTCTCATATCGGCTTTCACGCGCTATTGCTTGTGGAGAGCGTGACACATTTGCCATTCATATCCATGATAGTTATGGTCTAGCCACATCATCAAGATTATTCAACATCAGCAGTCCTAAATTTTACCGAAATCCAGAAGTGATCATTAAGTATTATCTGATAAGACACTGACCAGGTACCGACAGACTGAACAGTTGTGCTAACTCTCAAATAAAAAATATTCAACTCTAGGTTTATTTTAGTTGCAGCAGTTAGTATGATAGGATTTTCATGGTCCAAATATTGGTAGAGTACCACACAATGAACATTATATATTGGAAGTCCTAAATTTTTCCTCACTCTAGTCTATTTTCAATAGGGATCTTTAAAAAGTGCCTGCCATCGTGCAGGCTCGGGACTGACGGCTCAATGTCCTCTCTGAAAGACGACGTACTCATATTTATTTACCTTCTTTACCTTCAAATTTATTTACTTGCTTGAGTAAATCGAAAGCCAAAGTGCGTATTGAACCCGGGATCCACCATTCTAGAGGCAAGCACGTAGCTACTGGGCTACCGTTGCCCCCATGTATATTCAACACTAAAGTAAAGAAAACTTTAAATTTAATACCTGTTATTTTTTATAGCCTGCCTTATACCCATCAATGATGCAGCCATTTTTGCCAATCATTCTCGTATTCATATTTGAACACTTTAAAATAAAGTTATTTGGGACCCAGGGTGGCCCAGTTGGTTTGATTCTTACCCTGGCCATCAATTTTTCACGCAGAACATGAAAAACATCTTACGACATTGCCTACTGGAGAAAACATTATCAGATGTACGATGTGAGGTACTCATTAATGGTCACTACACGAAATAATTTGAGTTAGGCAAAATTACTTCCAATATAGAATCATTACTAAAATTGAATATTCTCTAGAAAATTAAAATTCAGAAATAAAAACTCCTAGAAGATTCCCAAACCCAATCTCACCAGACATTACAGCCTGAATAATGTAGCCGTAATTTTAGCATAAATATGGACCCTAGGGTTTATCTCTCATATTCAGTATAGTATGTGAACACACAAAGGCCACAAGTTCTTGAAGTAGATCCAGTAGTAGCATTATTTCATCTAAACTCGTACTATGTAAATTAAATAAAGTTTAGAAATATACTGAAATAGCTAAAATGTTTTTACCTGGTAATTTTTGATAAAGTTGCTAGACGTTGGAAATGTTTCTCTCCTGAAGTTTCGTTTGATCTATCTAGTAATCTATTTAAAATAAATTGATGTAAAGAATCTATTGTTTCAATGACTATAAACACATAACAATATGACTACATTTGACTTTGAATATTTCATGCTTACTGCAAAAATTAATTTTAAGTTTTTTTTTTTTTTGGTTCAGTTTTGAAGTTTCATTCTGTTTATTTAAACAACCAAAAAGTTTGTATGATATGTCATGAAACTTTAGCTTACCTCATTATAGACTTGTATTAATGTATAAGTAAAAATATATGTAAAAATGTAGTTAAATACAAAAATACTCACTATATATATATTACTTACATTTAGTACAAGTTTTTCACATGTTAGCTATTTGTACATCAAATGCCATTTAGAGAGAAGCATGAATTATTAATATGAATTATTCAATATTCATATTAAAATAGTAAAGAAGTTGAATTGATCATATCAAATATCAGACCTGGTAATCATTTATAGTTCATTTCTTTTCGTTTAATAGCCGTATCAAATTGTTTAAAAGTTGATAGAGAGATTTTATCCTTATTCAAATATTTTCTAAACAATAGGTTCTAAAGAAAGTAATTAGGTACTCAATAGTGATTTATTCTATACATATTAAATATGGTAGCTACTAAAAATTCAATTTTAATGAATTATATTTTTACTAGAATTTTGTATTTTGACTAGAATTAATTTTGCATATAATTATTATATATTACATATAGTTGTGTAGTATTTAAATATTTTTTCGGACAGTTCTGCAGAACATATTTTTCTATACACTTTTCTTAGACGATGGTACCGGTCTTAGTTGGTCTCCGAGAATGAAAGAATGTCTCCTTAATTGCATTTCTTGATTTTTCCTCTTTTTCTTTTCTCTTTGACTATTTTCTTTCACCTCTTACAACTTTTATTACTCATCATTCTTTAAATTCCTTTCCCCTTGTCATCAATTTTACTTCCTCTCTTCATTTACTCATTACAATTTACCTCTTACATTACATTACATTACATTTACCTCTTCTATCAAGTGAGCAAGTCATTTCAATACTCATGTGTTTATATATGGTTTCTATGAATTCTGTTGAAGATAATAACGGGATGTTCGCTAGTGGCATATCACGACTGATCTGTTATTTATCTCAGCTTGAAAAAACACTTGACTCAGCTATTTGGTAAAAATGGTATACAAAAAAGCGTCTACTTGTTATTATTTTGCATAGTATGAACAGAGAGTACAAATATTCCTCAAATCAAAAGCGTTTATACATCAACGCATGGCTATAGAACTATGAAAGTAGAATCCTTCGCCTACATCTTTTAGTGGTAAGGGAGCATAAACTGACTAAGTCATTGCTTTCATATAGCAGGTACTAGTAGAAACAATAGCAGATTTAGCTGATAAGTTGTCATAATACAATTTAGGAAGGAAATCGGTTAAATGAAAGTCGTCAGGTGTCATATTTTTTTCTTATTACCTTAAATGGCTCAAATTAGGTTAGGTTGCAGTCTGCGGCCCATAAAGGAAAAAACAAAGGTCAAACATTGGCCCTTTGTGATTCCACACAATGAATATTGATTTCTATATTGGGATTTCCAAATTTTGCCTAACTCAAGTGTATTTAGAGTAGGGATCTTGACATCGAGTACTTATATAGTACAGGCACGGTGTCGGCGGTTTAGTGTCCTCTCAGAGAGACGACATGCTCAGATTTATTTACCACCAACGTGAATAAATCGAGGACCAGAGTGGCTATCAAACTACAGATCAACCAGTTCAGATACAAGCACGTTATCACTGCGCTAACCTGCTCTCCTTATTAATTCAACTAAGAAAGGCAGAACGATAATTTTGTTTGTTAATTTTGAAAGGATATTGTTATTAACTTCATCAATATGGGTTAGCCCCCCCCAGGTGGACAAGTGAGATTATCGCTACCACTGGCTGGCTAGTGACTCATCTTTTTATTAAACCAAGGTTACATTTTTTTCTGTGACTCCTTTTCAGTGAATGAATGCAGACTTACTCAAGCAGGTGCCCAAGATTAGGGTGGCCGAAAACCGGTATAACTTGCCTAAGGGTGGTTTAACATTTGTTCCTCTTCCGTCTTCATCCTACCCTTCTTCTTCTTCCTCACTCTTAAGTTTTTTCTTCATCTTTCGTACTTTTCTTCTTTCCTTTTATTGTATTTTTTTTCTAATCTTTCTTTGCCTTTCTTCTTTATTTTTGTTTTGAGATCTTTGTGTACCATTTGACATCGGTCTTTTTATTGACTGATAATATTTGTATAATGTGATGTATATCAATGAAGGTAACTTCAGTCACTACATGAAGACTACTGTCCCATTACTCCATACTGCGAGTTCAGTCAACCTTGTAATATCTTTTAATGCCCCTCATAAAAAAAACACCAATATGGTCCTGCTTTGCCATGAGTTACGAGGCAGGCTAACTTACATGATGAATTATATGACTTATGACTCAAGACCCACTTCCATCATACATGCTGTCTTAACCTCATACTTGTGTTATCACAAATTTTTAAGATTTTGAATAAAATCGAAACGTCAGTAATGAGAGTTTGATTGGAAGTGGAAGAAATTAACCGCATCCCGATTTACCTTTTTTTTTAGTTATATATATGTTCTACGGTCGATAATTTATTGTTGTTTATATACTGACATTTCAATGATTAAACCACAATATGAAATGGGAAAACAAGACGAAGATTTTTTAATCCTTACAAGCCGTCTTCGTCAGAGTCAAAAACCCAACTGAAATACTAGATGCAGATAAAATCTGGTGAGGGGTTGAGAAGAGTGGGAAGGAAGAGTGGTATTTTAAAAAGGTGAAGGCGCAGGAAAGGACAAATGTCCAGAAAGGGATGTTTGGGGAAACAAAGGAGTACAGTAAGAAAGAGTAAAAAACTATTCTGTTATGACATATATATATTCATCAAGAAAATGATCCACAAAGGGCAACAAACGTTTCAGAATAAACAATAGTTATACAGTAAATAGAAAAATACACTTAAAGTTTCAAATTTTTGGTTTATTTGTCACCAGGAGAGAAGGGATAGGGACACCAAGTGCACTTACGAAGCAACGGTTCGAGACCAACAGTGCTCTCACACGCGTGCCCAATTCAAGGGAAGTATGAAAAATAAACTAAGAAAGTAAAAAAAAAGATGAGAAAATAACTAAAAAAGAAAGAATGCAGATAAGCCACGAGCATGTTTACCTTAAAATTTGTTAACTGCCCTAATTAAAAAAAAGTGTACATATGGTTTGAAAGGTGAACAAAGAAGACAAAAAGTTTCAATTGTCTAGGCAGACTGAACAAGGAGGAAGAAGGGAAAAGGAAGATTATGTAAGGAAGATTACAAAATATTAAAAAATAATTAATTGTTTATAAAATAATGTGAAAATAACATAAAATGTAGTAATAAAAGTAGACAATAAAAAAAAATTAAATAATAGGAAAGAGAAATACATGGAAAACAATAAAATTGATGACACATTATCACAAAATTACCAAAATATTATTGTTTTTGAGACAATTGGGATAGGGTTTGGTGTCAGAGAGGTAAGTGGTATTACCTTGGGAATAGTATGGGAAGTAGTGTTTTGAAAAGTAGTGAACACTTGATTGAGAGGGGTATTAATTTGATTGTTTTATGAATTGCGAGGTTATGTAAGATGGCAAGGGTGATAGGGAGCAGGTAGGCGTAAGAGTCAATTAAGAAGGTGCTATGTGGGGGACACGGTGGAAGTTGTGGTTTGTTTGAGCTGTCTGCCTTTGTTTTAAGTAGGCGTTAAGGATGGATTGCGGTTTTAGCTGGGGTTTGGTTAGAGACAGGAATAACAGCTACACTCGCAAAGTGTTTCAACTTCCTTCCTCCTACCGTTTCCCGCAGAAACTGCGACAAGTGTGTAAAACTGTGTCTCTTCGTGCACAGATCCACCCCTCCCACATTCAGTTCTGGACCCCCCCCCCCTCCCCCCAAACGACAATGACAAAACCTTCCTCACAACAACACCAGAAACAAGCGATTTAAAACAAAAGCCCTTAGTCCATTCTCGAAGCATGTAAAACACGCACTCTCCTATTTTATCTGCAAACACAATAACACAAAGGCGAAGCACGGGACAAAGACCAAGTTTTATTCTCCCCCTCATATATAATGGCCAAGTTCTAGGGCTTATCATGCACTTCTTATAAGAACATTCCTCCCTCCATTTATATCTTACTTTATCTTCAACCCATATTTTAAATCCTTAAATAAACCAATCCCACATTTTCTAATCTGTATTAATATTTTATTAAAATTCATTTTTGATAATCTATTCATAATATATATTCACAAACTTAATTCATCCATATGAAGTCTCCTAATAAATTACGCTGTTGTTCCTTAAGAAACTTAAACTTAAAATTCGTAAAAAAAATTAAAAAAAATATTGAACAATTAAATTAAACAGTAAAAAAAATTAATGTTAATCCAACCAAATTGAAATAAAAATTACAAAAAAAATATAAAAAAAAATTAAGTTTAAGATGGTTTTCTCATTCTATTCAAATAGTAATGTTATTTGTTTAATAATATGTAATCACCATTTTTAGGCTTACTCCGAGAAATATTTTACAATAAAAAGTAAATAGCATATACGAATGATTAAAATTATCGACAATAAATTGTATTTTTTTCTGGTTGAATAACTTAAATTTTCTTTAGGATATGCATTTTTCTCACGAATGTCTCTCTGTTTGTAATCAAACTCCTAGACTTTTAAAGACAGTCATCCATGCCTATATATAATCTCAAACTACATCAAACAGACACTTGGAAATGAGAAAAAGATATAAGATACGAGTAAGGTAATAAATGAGAGGAGATAGCCGCTTTACTGTCACTCGTCAAAATGAGGATGTACAAACCACTTCAGACAGTCCGAAGTCCACCACAAGCACGTAAGAGTAGCATTGGGTCTGAGAGGCTACAAGACGTATCATCATGAACTCTGGACCACTATTATTTTTTTCTATATTTTCTAAGTATAGGTTGAGTAATAATTATACATGCACTATTTATTATAACAAATCCCATTTTTTGTAATATATTTAATAATTAGAATGGAATTTACTCCTAGCTTAAGCAATTTATGTTTTCATTAATTTTACGCCTTTAAAAGATCATTTGTAAATAACTTTTTACACCATTTACGCTAAAAAATCTCTAAAAGTTATAAGCAATAATATATACACAGCAAATGTATATCGAAATATATTTAGAGAAATTTTTGTTTTAAATGATATGACATACAAAAATATTATTTTAGAAATTTTTTTACAAACTTAGCCAATTATACATTTTATTCTTCACAATTTTTATTCAAAACTACCTTTTCTGTATTATCACCAAGACAATCAAAATTTTAAAACAATTATATAAGTATAAATTTGAAATATAAAGTATAAACTTTACATTTTAAAACTGGTTTAGTTAAGCAGACCCTTCTTAACGACCATAAAATATCAATTTTAGTTACCTATAAAGTTTTCTAATATCTCGTTTGATCGTAGAATAAGTACTATGAATTAATAGCAAATAATTTCATCAGTATGAATCGTAGTCATTATTTTATGGTTTTTCTATTATGCTTTATTTCCAGAGAGTTTTGACTCATTTAAAATTTATGAAAAATACTTTGCAATATCAAAATATATAATCATTTGCCTATTAGTTACAATTTCTTGTTCAGCTCACATAATATAATATGTATTCACAGTACTCAACATAATATCTCCAAATATATAAAATGCATGAATATATTTTTGTTAGTATATATTTCCAAAAGGATTTTTAATTTCCATACAATTTTAAAATTAATCCAGTAGACCCCGAAAGGGCTTTACGTAGGTCGAATTTAGTGTAGGTCAAAAGGTTTACTTGCAGTGAAGATACAATGCTTATTTACCACTAAAACTTTTATCTTTGCTTTTCATATTTAGCTCACAGTGAAAGTCATTTTTTAAGCAAATTATATTATGAGAATGTTTCATGAAATAACACGTATTTCAATTGTCCTTAATCAATCTTGAAATACTTTACCTTTTTGGCATTGTGTTTTTGCTATTTTGTGTTTTACGTTATTTGTCTTATTTTTTTTATATTTTTTTGTGTTTTAGGAATTTGAAATGCCAAAGATTATTGCATGATATAATGCAAAGGTCTCTATAATCCAAACAATTTAAAAAGTAATAACCTACAAAATCACAGAACTGGTACGAATCAATCAACTGGTAGGATGTAATTTTTTTAATAAAAATTTTGATCCTGTGACAGTGTATCTATTAATCTTAAAGAAAAGTTAAATAAATTCTGTTCTTTTCTGAGAACTTTACAAAACTTCAAGGTATGCTTGATGGTTATGACATTACCAAAACATCGTAACTGGGTGGTATTGTTCCCATTAAGAGCCTTAATGGAACCCGTAACCTTTTTTTAACTCTCCCGTTTTTAGCCTTGTATGACCAATTCTTAATCTAGTATTAATTATGCCAGGCCCTTCTGTTTTTTTTGTTAACTATAGCTGACCATCTAACAGATATCTCAACCTTTGGTATCTGTGCTTTTCCTCTTACCTACACATGTTTCAACTGCCTCAGGAATTTAAAATGTTATTTTATAAAACATGAATAAAAAAAAGTTTGCGTATTATTAAAAAAAAAGAAAAAACTATTTCAAATGAAATTCTGAACAAACATAAATGAAATAAGCTTTTAATTTTATAAGGATGTCAAGCAAAAGAGGTTCATAAAGTTTTGAAAGTAGACCTGTCGGACTATAAGAAAAGAAAAATAGAGCATAAACTAGCAGACTTGAATTAACTAGATGTCAAAAACTGAACTACCTGACTATTTTACTAAAAATTTATAGCCAGAGAGGTGTGTCAACAAAGCACTATTGATTTATCATTACAAGTTATTTGACGAAACTATCCCTGTCAAACAGAGTGAAAGAGTTGGTATATATAGAGCAATAGAGGTGCACTTTAACAAAACATATTTTAGTTTGTTTAATTAAAGTATAATTAAACTTTTTTTATTATTTTTATTTTTTACAGTTACAGTTAATTTTTTTTAATTTAAATAAGTTAGTTATCTACAGTAAAGCTTTTATACTCGTACTTTGTCGATAATTCTTAGTAATATGCCTCCATTTTTTAGTGTGATTTAGTCGTTATTTATTTCATTTTTTTTTGTAAAATTGTTTTTACATAGGTATATCTATATTTCAATGTAACAAATATAAATTAAAAACAAATGAAACGTAATACAAAGATAACAAAAACACATACTATTTTTTTTTTTAAAAAGATAACACATAAAAAAAAATTTTTCTCTATTTGAAAAAAATAATTATAATTAGACTCTCTATGGTTGTGTTTTTCATTTATTTGTGTTTCTTTACTAAATTTTAACTATGTACTGTCCATTGTAGTTGTGTTTGCTCCATTCTGATACCATATACTCGTATGTACTTTTTACATCATAACTGACTTCAAACAGAAAATTAATCTTTTATTTCCTTATAAATATTGATTTACATTTAATTTTTCAAAAATCTTTTAAACTTTTGAACTCAAAGGATTTATTTATTTCATATTGGTCCTACTATCAATTTGTTTCATATTTACTGTTTCTTCATGACAATTTACAATAGTAGGTTTGTTTTATTTTTTTATTTTTTGTAGAGGATTGAATAACTGAAAGTCATCCCTCCGGTGCTGATTTCTCAAAGGACTATTGCCTCTGCCATTGATTCTACAGTGGGAGTCCTAAATTTGGCCTAACCCAACTGTATTTAGAGTAGAGATCTTTAACTTCGTACTGCCTCATCACCAACGGTTTAACATCCTTTCTGAGGGATGACGTGCTAAATATATTCACCTTCCACGTGAATATGTCGTGCGCCAGAGTGGCATTAGTCTCATAATAAATTATATAAATGTTTAGTGCTACCAAACTGTTTACATTATGACACCAGTCCTTGCAACGAATAACTTTAAAAAATAATGCAACCCTGAGTCTCTATGCCTTTCTTTCCCATTAATTTCCTTGTTTGCTTATCTTATATATAATTCTTATATTTACATATAATATTCTAAAAAGTCTTGTCTTAAATTTCTGTCCTCTACTTTGAATATCATATGCAATCCATAATTATATAGTAATTTATATTTTTATCATAATGACATTCGTGAATGAACAATCATACTCAATAATCTATCAAAAACTATCAATGGATTTTTTTCTGAGTTCAGATAAACTTTCCATAAAACGATGAAAAAATATTAAAAAAAAAGGTGACATTATTTTTTTTATTTTTGAAATTTAAATGCAATTTAAATATCATTTCCATTAATCACTTATTCAAAAGTTCTTTAAAAAGAAATTGACTATTTTTATAACAATTGAGAGTGATAATTAAGAAATAAAATGCTTCCGGATGAAATTAAGTGGATCTCTTTTCAGTATAAAATAGCTTGGTTTTGTTATATAAATAGATATTTTTATTGAATCAATATTCTTTTATATTGATTTTTTTAATTTTTTATTATATTTATTGACATGATTTTTTTTATTATTTTATGATGGATGATTTTATGGATATAGGATTTAATATAGAAGCTACATTTAAGTTTGGTTATGTTAGTATTGTCAGTTTAAAAGGAACTGAGTCAAAGGATGTATGTGGAAGGTGAGTTCTGAACTCAGGGTATGAGGCTTTAGAACTGACTACGAGGGTTAATTCACAGCTGTTAATAACTTTCTAACTTCAGGAACAACATACTTAGCCATTTAATCATATGGCGAATGTTTCCTTTCATTTCAAATATTTTTAAATTTTTATCAATTTTTTTATACGTTCATCTAGAAACAATCAACTATAATTATTTATATTAAAAAAAAATAATAATAAACATTTCCTTAAGTAAACGTTGCCAAGGTGATCCAGCTAAAAGCAAGAAGGGTTGTGAATCGTGTCCCAAGAGGCCTCAAATTAAAATCTTGAATTATCAAAGGAGACCCTCTGAAAGAAGGAGTGAAGCATTTTTCTCCGTCCAACAATATCTTAAGGGGAGGTTAGGATCGATAGTTGCAGACGTTTTCCTTGGAGGCCTCCTATTGGTGGAGACTCAACCCCCTCTACCAGCTGCCCACCCCTCCCACAAAAATATCTCGCCCCTTCAATGGATTTTCTTATTGGGAAGGGTGGGGCCCTTAGGGGGGCGCTCGCCACCACCTACACCCTCTCATCTTCATTTCTCTTTCTTCTTCCCCTTTTCACCAATTATTTCATAAACCAAAAACCCTTCTAATAATCAGCAAAATATGGTTCTTTAAAAAATAAAAATTATATATAAATTATTTATTTTTAAAACCTATTGATTTTTTATTTAGGAAATTATGGTTAACTGACCCCACTACCATCTAAAAGATTCACCACTTCATACAAATTAAATATTTAAATTACACAATTCCATATATTTACCTCATTTATTTAAATTAAATCAATTAAGGATGTTGACCAACACGATCTTTTTTCCATAATTGCAAGGATATAGAAATTATGGAATAAGCAACCAGTTCCTTATCCATTTGCGAATATATCAACGAAAGTACGGTTTTCTTGACTGGTCATTCATAAACAATTTTTTAACAGTGGACATTCATCAGTAAAAAAAGGAAAAAAACGATATCACTGTTAAACAAATTTTATAGGGACCCTAATAAATTCATTTTATACTGGCTAAGCAGTTAGCATAACTTATAGGAAACAACCATTTATAAAAAAAAATTTATAAATATATTAATTATCTTCCATTTCAATAAGAAAGTACGTTTAAGAGGCTTACTCAAAAAGTGACAAAATGAGTAATACTACGTATTTTTTCATACCCGTCAAAATACAAACACACACATACACACACACAAACACACACACACACACACACACACACACACACACACACACACACACACACACACACACACATGTATGTATACATATATAACCAGATTTCACATAAACACTTCAATTAACAATCAAGGCGTAGTTTTTGAGTGTTTGACTCAAACGAAGACCGTTTGTTGTGGTTGAAAGATCTTAGTCTTTTTTTCTTATTTCATATTGTGGTTTGATCATTATATATATATATATATATATATATATATATATATATATATAATGAGTACCGCCCTGTCTTCTTGCGGGACTCTTCACTCTTCGTTCTTCACACCTCCTGATGACGACGATGGTCGAAATATCGATGTGAGTTATGTCTGTGTCTTTCTGTGTGTTTCCTTAATTTGAATTTATTTTATTTATATTATATATATATATATATATATATATATATATATATATATAGAGAGAGAGAGAGAGAGAGAGAGAGAGAGCAAGGAGTTTATTTTCTTTTATTTGACCTAGCCCTCAATAACAAAATATAGAAGAGTATATATATATATATATTATATATATATAAATATTCGGAAACTTGGAAGCAGACACCAACTTCTTAGATACAAGCATTTAAAATCTTTATGTCTGATTCCACTTGATTTAAATATTTGTCAAATCTTTTTCTAAATTCTTCCATTTTTCTTCAATTCAAGGTTTTACTTTAAAATTAAATCACCATCTTTCTTTGAATTCTTATTGAACATGTTTCGGTGTTCACCAGCTTCACAATCCACCATTTTCAGCAAAAAAAGAAACAATTAAAGCTATATATAACAAAATTAATCTAAATACCTTAAATCACATTACAGTAATAAACAATAAATTAACAGTCTATGAACACGACAAAAAGGTTAACAAACAGGTTACACGGCCAGGTCTGGGGTTGTCAGTGTTGGAATCAACCTTTTCACTTGCCTTAGGTTTCCAAACAAGCGCAACTGGTTGTTAAACTCATCTTTTTTCTCGTTCATACTTGGATCTCTTTTGTTTCTTTTCTTCCTAAAGATGGTGGATGTAGCACCGAAACATGTTCAATAAGAATTTAAAGAAATATTGTGATTTAATTTTTAAGTTAAATCCTAAATTAAAGAAAAGATATCGAAACTTAGAACAATATTCGACGAAGTCAAATCAAGTGGAATCAGACAAACGTTTTAAATGCATATATATATATATATATATATGAATAATAATCAAAATAACACTTGATATAATAGATGGATTAATTTACCACAATGAAAACAATTTTTGAAACAATGCTCTAAGGCCTTTCGTTAACACATCTTCAGAGAGCAAGTGAACTAAAAAATCAACTAAAAATATCAGCCAAGTTAACAAGTATTTATTGTTTTTTTTATTTCACTTGCTCTCTGAAGATGTGTTAACGAAAGGTCTTAGAGCATTGTTTCAAAAATTGTTTTCATTGTGGTAAATTAATCCATATATATATATATATATATATACGAGTTCAAAATTCAAGAAGGGGAACACACAGAGTAAGGCAACAAACTTTTTTCTTGAGTAAGACTCAAATTTTTGGGCAAAACGTCTTGAGGAGAAAAGAGAAAGGGAGACCAACCACGTTGTAGACACAACGGCAAGTAACCGCGTGGGTTACGAAAATTTGAGTCTGTGTGTGTTTCCTTACTCTGTGTGTTACTGTTCTTGAATTTTGAACTCGAAATGTGTCCAGTTTGGATCGTGTTTCGTTTATTTAAGTGAAATATATATATATGTATATAACAAAATTTGACGATGAACAGGCGAAGTAAAAATCAACGTTCAAACGACAGTAAGAAATCAAAAAATTGGGGAGGAATAAAAATACATTATAACAATTCTTGGATGGGCAGAATAGTAGTAGATAGATGTAAGTGCAGTGCTGGTTTTCCTATACATAATAAATCCCATCGGTTAGGGAATCAATGGATAGGTATATCCCAATCATAGCTTGCATATCACAAACAGAAATTAACTATAAAAAATACTGTTACCGTAAATATGAATTTTTTTTACAATATTTGTTCACTTAGAAAGGGAGAAATAATATATATTTGTTATAATATAAATATAAGACTTTATGAAACAGAGGATTTAAAAAAATCTCTTCTCCTTGTTATTTCTAAAACTTCAGTGATTCAGTACATTTATATGAAACTTATTAAAATATATAAAGGTAACATAATATGATCCACTACTTCAAAATTTTAATAATTACTCAAACATGCACTTATTTTCTCTTTCTTCTCTAACTCAAGCACACACACACACACACACATATATATATATATATATATATATATATATATATATATTTATATCAATGATCAAACCACAATAAGAAATGGGAAAACAAGACTAAGATCTTTCAACCGTAGCAAGCGGTCTTCGTCAGAGTCAAAAAGCGCTTGCTACGGTTGAAAGATCTTAGTCTTGTTTTCCCATTTCTTATTGTGGTTTGATCATTGATTGTTATTTCACGTGTTTATGTGAAATCTTTATATAATATATATATATATATATATATATATATATATATATCTTTATAAATAAAATAATGATTTTGTCTGTACATTGCTTAGAACTGACTCATTTCATGTTTTCTTTACGTTTCATACATTGGAGAAACCGAATCCACCCTTAGAAAAATTTCTGTCGGTTTGTCGGTTTGTCGGTTTGTCGGTTTGTCGGTTTGTCGGTTTGTCGGTTTGTCCGCAAAACTTTGTCACAGGTAAACTCAGCTACCATAAGACATATAAAGCTGAAACTTATACAGTAGATTTGTGTAGGTCTAACTTAAAATATAGGCTATGAATTGATTGGAAATTCAACGTAGAAGTGAAGTTATGGACGTTTAATGGAAAAATGTTTGTCACAAGTAAACTCAGCCACCATAAGACATAGCGAGCTGAAACATTGACACTGGATTTGTGTGTGCCTAACTTAAAATATGGGCTCTAAATAAATTATTAATTCAGTACAGAAGCAAAGTTATGGGGCTTTTAGCTGTATTTTCCTAACTTCACAGACAAGTTTGTTTTGAAAATACACAGGTGTGGCAAGTAGGTATTGTTAGTTGATTTTAATTTCAATTGAGCATATGAATATATTGCGTAATGGTGTTTCACAGAGTTAAGGATGTACTATCTATTGAGAATAAATGTTTTGTAAACGAGCAATTCTCAGCCCTTAATATGAACAGGCATAAGAAATCAACAAACAAGTTCTTACGCTATATGAAGCCGAGGAAAGAACTTACAAGTCAGTAAAGAGATTGGATTAGTGATGAAGATTAGTGAATAGTTCATTATCTAATTGAATTTCTTGACTCTGAATTTATTTCTCCTGGACTGCCTGCTCATGAGTAAAAACTTAAAGTAGAGCACCAATCATGCTGCAATTTAGTAGCAGTAACAAATTTCATGTTACG